>JARJLF010000178.1:0-316846 GCA_029378395.1 Mycena leptocephala
TAAATTTCTTTGGGTGAACTGGAACGGTTTGGCACGCAGTCTGGAGGGATGAATGGAATTGCATCCGACTCTGTACCTCAGTAATTTAGTGAACCGGTTCAATGTCTTACTCTGCGAATTGATGTGGTGGGTTGCGGCATGAATGATCTGCTTGCAGTCGCCTTGGCCGACCGCTTGGTTCGGTCCAAGCCCCGTTCTGACGATGCCGTGAGATGCCGGACCGAATAAGCAGACCAAACATCAAACCAAACAGACCAAACACCGTGACGGCATTCGTCAGGAGATGAGGATGTCTGCCCCTTCTGACGCAGATAACTATGTGATGTCCGGCGGTACAAACACATACAACCTTCCTCAGAAATGGACTACAGCCCGCTGGAATCTCAGACGCAGCCCGCTGCGTCGCAGACTGCAGTGCGTTCCTACCGCCTCACTGTCCCTCCTGGACCTCGTGCGACTTCGTGCCGCCATATCCTACTGCACACCTGCCGTCAAATTGTTGGGCCCGCGATCAGTGCTCATTGTTCAATGGTTTTTCTGCCGCGGTTCCTGTGCCTTTACTGAATGCACTTGGATGTCCCAATCCCAGTAAACCGGGCTTTCTTCCTCTTGAATTATCAGTCCCTTCTTTCTCCCATTGTCAACCCGTATCTTGAGGTGAAGATATTTTTCCTGAGTCGTTGCCGTGGTATCTCACTGCCATGCTAGTCTTTCGTCCTTAGCACTAGCAGTTGGATATGCCTGCATTCATTTTGGGCTCTCGCGGTTGCGGTTAGATTTCCCCGCGGTATGTCAACTGGGTTCTTGCGGTCGAACCCTACTGCCACCTGCTCTCACTTTGCTAAGCAGTGGGATAGCTGGTCGCAGTTGTATTCTACCGCTGCCCGCAAGACGGGCAGTCAGATATCCCCGCGGTTTCTCAAATGGGTTCTTGCGGTCCGATCCTACTGCACCTGCTCGTGGTTGCCTGGCAGTCATATCTGCCCGCTTTATGATGGCCCACAGCTCCTTTTTAGTGCCTGCAATTCCGGCGGTCAGATTTGCGCGCAGTACCTCACATGTAGTCATATTCAACTGAATCATCCTGGATGACCTAACTGCCATCGAATTCTACTGCTACAAAACGGGAAGATCTAGCAAGTTTTGTCGTCTGAATGTCTGCTCCCACTATACTGCGCAGTCGGATTTGCCCGCGTCCTATAGTTGCGGCTGCAGTTTACCGCTGCCCGGAAGAAGGGCAGCAATACTGACCTGCACAACTGGAAGGGGTTCTTGCCCGCTGAGCAGTTGAATCTGCCCGCCAGACTGGCTGCGGTTACATTCTTCTGCCTGCGACGTTGGCAGTCATATTTTCCCGCGCAGTCCCAGACAGGTTCTCGCAGTTGCATCCTACTGCCGCCTGCTCTTTGTTGCTGAGCAGTCATATCTGCCCGCATTATGATGGCGTTCGCAGTTGCTTTTTACTGCCTGCAGATCTGGCAGTCAAATCTTCCTGCACCCTCTCAAAGAGGTTCTGGCGGTTACATCCTACTGCCTCCTGCTCTGTTCAACTGAGCAGTTGGATCCGCCCGCAGGCTTGGTACGGTTATATCCCATCACTCGAGCCTTCACTCCTCCTACACTCCTCGATACATTCCCTACAGTTATTAATTTTAATCGGCAAAATGTGTAGGTCATGTAAGTATGGGTTTGGTATTTCTGTCGGCAATGGTTATGCGGTCCATTGTGGTTGGAAGGGACTCTGAGAGCGTCAGTACCGCCGATCTCGATGTATCTAGCAATATAGATTTAAGCTGGGCTTCCAATTGAGTTATATTACGCAGCAACTCTGAGACCACAGTAGCTGGTAGGGAATAAGGTAACCAAGGTTCATATAACCCAGGCTGGCACATGCAGAAGCGCGGGCAAGTCGGCTTTGTGCCTTGGCTGCAAATCACCTCGCAGATAGTGTCAATTAATTTACCAGGGTACCCGTGTGTGCAGAGTAGTAGTGACCTTCGTCACTTCGTTACTTCGCTTAATCTTGCGAAGTTTCGTGACTTTGATGGAAAGCTGTGAAACTTCGTCACTTTGGTCAGCTTTCAGGAAAGTTCGTGAGTTGTGCAATTCACGCAAATCAAAAGCATCAATTCGGGCATCACTTCCTCCTCCCCCGTTTTTTTCATGTAGATACCTTGGCCTAACACTAACACTAACCTCTAACCTCTAACCTCTAACCCCTAACCTCTAACCACTAACCACTAACCACTAACCACTAACTCAAACCAGCGAACCCAAACCGCTAACCACTAACCTCTAACCACCTAACCCGAACCTAACCGGCCACTCACGGCACGCTGTCGATGCCCATCACTCCGTGATGTGCCGAATAGTCGCCGCTGAACAAGCCTAGGATGTGAACTCACGAACTTTCATAGAAATCTATCAGAATCACGAACTTTCGCGAATTCCCATCAAAGTTACGAGGTTTCGCGAACCTAAGCGAAGTAACGAAGTGACGAGAATGGCGCGGACTCGTGTGTGCAGCACCTCAGAACTATGTTAGCGGCATAGGCATTAATATTTGGTGTCGGGTTCCATAATACTTTTTTGAATAAAACTTTCAAGAGTCGAAAAGGTCTTAATGAGAGGAAAGAATCTGATGCATATATTGAAACATGGTCAAACTATGCTTCAAAACAACGAGTTCGCGATAATATCACCTCAATTTAATCATAACTGTATCATTTCTTCTGCAAAAAAACTAAAATTATGAGACCGTATTCATATGTACCCTGCGGTTACTCTCCAATATTCGTAGATTTTTGTGGGTATCTGCTGGTCGCAAAAGTCGGAAATACAAGTTTTCAGAAAACATGGGTCAAATGCTTCAGAATGGCCTCGATCTCATCGGGCGAGGCTTGTCTCAGGATTTGAAGTCATTTCGACAACTGGATGCTGAGTTATGACGCCGCAAAGTTGCTCAATCAGAGTATGTCTCGTCCACAATTCACAGTCACTCAGTGCATGAATTACTTGGAAAGAATAGCATTAATAGGTAATACAGAAGGTGAAGTTTCTAGCAAAAAAAAGTGGAATCCAGGAGGTGCATTGAATAGACACCGAGGAAATAATAAGTAGTGCCAACTTCAAAGCTCATGCAAACAGTCAACTCCAGTGGACACTCGTTGCACACACTAGCAGTACTAAGTCTTTGGGAAACTGGTGCAGAAATGGACCGGGTGCTGTGGGGCGTTTAGATCAAGTCAAAATTAACAAAACCTGGCCATTCCGCAATGTCGTGCGGAGACAGTTCAGCACGGCGTCCACGAGCATTGTTCGGAAGAGATTCACGGAAGACCTAAGGTGTAGAAAAAATCAATGCAGGAAACCGGCACTCATTAAGTCGCTAGGAGACTCACATATCAGATTTCTTCAAGTTAGTGTCCGGAACAGTATCTGTTGTCCTAAAATCAACTGGGATGCTCAGGCAATATACAAGGCAAGGGTTGGTATAGCTTTCCCATTCCGAAGAGAGTTGCACCTTGTGTACTGACAAATCATGGAGCCAGACAGAAGAGTCAGCAAGATATTCGGTGTCATTCTTGTCGCAGCCTTCAAGCTTCAAGATGGGGTCCATAACTCGGAATGGTTCACTTACACCAATACTATACCGTGTCTTGAATTTGGAGAGAGACAGTGAAATCCAATAGACTCTGGCTGAAGCAAGAATGGCAGCAAAATTCTACAGCCAACAGAAAATATGGATATTGCAGCGGGATATTAATGAGCACGACGCTTGCGGTACGACTTGACGGTCACTATGTAGACGACAGGAGCAACAGATGATATGGGACTTCAGGGAGACAGAAGGAATGGTGGACAGATTGCACTGAAGTAAGAGAGGGCGGAAATCACACTGAAATCCAGCTGCAGCAGCCTGTAAATGTACGAAAAATTGATGGCAGTAAGGTCCCACGGCAGAGCGAATAGCAGGAGAATCTTACAGCAAACACAGGCGAGCCACATGACGGAGGGATCTATCCGCCAACAAAGTTGAAAGCCGTGCGGCGGAATCAAACTGCGGCACCCAGAGCTCGCGGTGCGATTTGACCGAGGATGAACGGATGACACGTGGAAGCTCGGAGATGACAGTCTAATCCAACTGTAGCATAGCCATCGTTCAGCCGGCCGCACCAAAACACAGAGCTTGACCGTATCCGTTTGTACAGCGGGGCATATACGGCATAGGCCCAGAAGGGGCTTGCTTCAGACTGCCGAAATCGTGGGGGTTGGAGATTGCTTACCCTTCAGCGACACAGTGCAGCCTCGTGCCGCCAGGATCACTATGTGAAACTTTTAGAATGTCGGTCTGGCTACAACTTTTCACTATAATATGTGGCAATACATGTTGAATCCATTGAGTTCTTTGGGGTGCAAGAGTATGATGTTCGTTATGTTGCATAAATCAAAACCAAACAAATATTTCGGGTTGGGTAAACTTTTTGTGGGGGAAATCTCAGAATGCCTTGATATTAGAGAGCTTGTGCCAAGCGGCATGCTGCTTTTGTGCATTGTGCAAAAGCGACAATGATTCGGATTGAATTTGATACTTACTGTGAGTATACACCGTTCCAGCCCCCTCCGCAAAGACTGCTATTCAATGGAATTTCAACTCACCTAAATTCGACATTCAATATTCAATTCCATTCAAGCACTCGCACAAAACTCCTTGCAGAAAAATCCAACCAATCAACGAGGTGTGTCAACTCGGCCTTGGTTGGATTCAAGATTATGGTTGAACTTTTGTAGAATGTGGATGTGGCTTCATTTTCCAGGCTTAGTGTAGCTTGAATTGCCGCGACGTGCCTGCGTGACGCAGCAAGAAAATTTGTGCGTGATCTAGTCACGTGAATAGCCCAAAAGTAAGTACATTACATTTGTTGTAGGCCCAGAATTTCTGCCCTGTTAAGTTACCAACTTTGTTGCATGCTCGGGAGTTTGTTTCGCAACCCCAGGCAAGAGAGAGATTTTTTTTTGTGTGGCTTAAACCTTGTGAGCCAAACACCGGCCCGGTCTCGGCCAACAGGCATCCTCGCCTGTGTATATCGGACATCCATAAGAAAAACAACATAAAGAAGTTACCCAGCAAGGCTTACAGTCATTTGGGATATCATTACCAAGTTATCTGTGAAAACATTCAAATGTGCTGGATTAATATGTACAGAAAGAACAAAGGGAACTGATGGTGTGTGCAACGCCGTGCCAACACCATGGCAAGTGTTGGTCCCACGCCAGTCAAATGCCATGAATCCACGGCCATGGCATTTGCCCGCAGTGTGCTTTCCAGTGGTACAATCAACCTCATCAATCTAGTTTTAATCTCTGAGCTGTTGGCGCGATATAAAGAATCCTTTTTTGATCCCATGCGCGTATCAGGTGTATTGGGCGCTGAATTTTATCCCAAGCTAATTGACATTTCAAGGATTCGACCCCGCTCAATTACTTACTTCCTTCATGCTCACGAAGGCCATGAAAGGATTTGGCGAGAAACTTGAGTTCAAGCGCGGATTTTCTATAGAAATACCAGAAACACCCTTTGGCGGCGGCTTTGGTAGAATTGAGAACTGCGCAGTTTACGGAGATGAAAAATTAAGAGGGCTTCGAACGGACAAACAGCGTAATACTGCTATAAAGTCTCGGAAATGTATGATGATTCTAGCGAGTAGCAGGTTGGGTCAATGGGATAGTATCAAATAAAACCAGAGGAATGCCAATAATCCACCCATGTCTCGACATTCTGTGCAGAAATACTGCCTGCGTCGTTTACGACCGAGCTGAGTGCTCGTATCTTGGAAATCGAGAAATTCGCCCCTCCGAATTCGCCATCCGCAGGTCCTGTGGATGAGTTGGCCAGCTGCCGAAAGCCATCCAGTAGTTTCAAACCAGGCTGATTGGTGTGTTAATAAGACCAGGAATAACTAGAATAGGCGCGCACAAGATTTTCTTCGACATCGCTGCCAGCCTCGCAAGCTTCCAACTTCTTAAACCACTCAGTGAATTCGACGAGGCTCATATGTTTGGAACCATATCTCTCTTGCATGAGCAGATCCCGGATTGATCTCATTGCAAAATTCCAAGACACGGGTCGCGGGTGTACCAGATTCAGGGCAGTCGGCAGGTTCTCAGAGCCTGTCAATGAGGTAAAGGCCACATCCATGACGGCCTGAGTGACTAATTCAGAGTCGATCCAAGACACAAGCTGAAATAACGAATCAATGACCAAGTCTGAATTTGAGATATGAACTACTTGCGCCATTGGCGAGCGGAAGACAACCCAAATTTATGCTGGTCTTGACCAAGATTGGTACCCAGCCACTGGTCGCCCACAAGCCCTTCGGAGGCGCACCGCAGATCTGCCCGATTCGGAGACACGTCGCATTCAAGCCACTGCGGGCTAAAATCTAGCAAAATATGCCGTTAAAAAAAAATGAACATCGATTCAGGGAGCGAATCGGGCGAACCTGTTCTGCTACATACTTGCTTTGTCCATATCCTGGCCTTGCCACCTTTGTATCACTGAGGATATCTTCGGGACACGGACCACGATCACGATCCCATAGCTGCGCAGCTGAGACTGACGAAATAAACAGGAATCTCGTGGAGTGTGGGCTCGACAATGCAAGGTCAATGAGGTTGCGGGTTCCCATAAGGTGCGGCTCGAATGAAGCAAGTCCCATGTTGAAATTTACTGTCCAGGCGTTGTGAATAATTAGCGTCGTCGAGGCGCGGATCTTGGAAGTTAAAATAGGTCAGTCGGACTATAAATGCCGCTGTTCACAGGCGCACCTGTTCGTACAACTCTGGCGTCAATCCGAGATCATTCTGGTCACTCTGACCTTCAACAAACGCGAGCTTGGGAGAGCCCAGGAGACATGTATCCAACCCTATTTCGTTGAAGGCATCCAAATGCCGTTCAGGAAGGGTCCTTCCCGCCGGGGACACGAACGGGCGATTAAAGGCGTATATCTTGGACACTCTGTCGTCCTTCAAAAGCGATGCAAGGATGTAGCACCCAAGATTTTTGGTTGTTCCAGTCAGGAGGACTACTGCCGGCTCGGGTGGGACGGCCCTCGTCTGGGCAGAATCAGAAGGAGGTGCGTACTTCGCAATTAATTTCTCCATCTGAACTCCCGCATCCTCCGTGTCCGCTACAGTTCCGCCAACGAGATGAGTGAGGTAGGTAGCGAGCTGTGAGATAGTGGGGAGGGAATGAAGAAGGTTCTGGGGGATGCTATCAGCCGCCCGTATAAAGGCAACGTCTTTTTGGGAACGCAGTGCTGTCGTGACCTGAAATCGAAAAATATTGGCAATCAAACTGGGTGAAAAACGTTCAGCACATTGACGGGTCAATAACCAACTTTCCGACCTATCGAAACCTTGCCTGTGAAGATCCACCGTTGGCGACATTTTCGTGGTATTGCAAAGGTTTTCGGCCAGCTTGAGAAGCCATTCTTGGATGATGACAGCATCCCACTCTGTGGGCGGCTCGGTTGAGGCAACCGCGGTGCTTATCTCCTCGACAGCATTGTATCTGACCCATTAGGTTCATTTTGGAAGTTAAATTGCAGCACCTACATTGCTTCGATTTCCGGGGCATACAAATCGATTGCGGCTTTTCGCATCACGGTTCCTTTCCCCGCGCGGGGCAAAGGCTTGTCGCGAGAGGCGAATAGGATCATCTCTTTGAAGATCCGACTAAAAGCCGGGGCAATCTCGTTTGCCTCTTCGATTACAGGCCTGAGGTTATATGAAATCAGTGCAGAGCGCCTTCAAAGCCTGTTGATCTCACCAAATTTTACCCCTGAGCTCTGCAAGTTGAAACGCATCTTGAACATCAATTTGAAAGTCCGGGGTTGTTTCGATAAGAATGCCCGCCTGCGCGCGCTCACTTCCAAACATCACAGCTCCTGCGACGCTACGTTGCATCTAGCGCTTGCCGACAGGGATATAAATAACCAAACTCACTATGGACTGCTCATAACAATATCCTCCATCGGAGCAGGCACCGTTTTCTCTCCGGAGGTGTGAATAATCGTATCATCGAGGCGCCCAACACTGAGTTTAGTATTTAGTCTTGCACTCTAGATGGACTCAAATGAATGCTCCACGCACACTTTCCACAAATGTTTCTTGTACGGATGGTTGACACATATGTCGGACGTCGCATAACCTTGAGCGTCCTCTAAATTTTCTACCATCGGAATGTGCTTCTCCCATGTCTGCGGGTTCGTATATAAATCAGCCTATTTAAGGAGGTCGCAGAGGAAACGGCGCACCAGAACCTGACATTCAAATGTGCCCTCGCCATGCGGAGCCCATCGCACTTTCACCATGTCCGAAACTCGGAACCACGCCCACTCCTTTGCGTCGCCTTCATATTGCATCACAGTTGAAATTGCACCAATCTCAGTGGCACCGTACCCAGAAAGGAGATGTACGCCAGCATCTGCCAGAGCGTCTCCAATACGGTGCGGAAGCGGACCACCGGTCCAAACCTGCTTATTGTCAACGAACCGAAAAGAACAGAAAAAGTAGCGGACGATGGTATGCAGCGTCTTCAGGTACGCGACGGCAGACGGAGAATTAAACCAGGTGACCAAAAGGGCGGGAACGGTGCTGAGTGACCTGCACTTTGTTTTGCGCGAATGATCAAGGATATTCTCGGGAGAGGGAGTCATGGGGAGTGCGTTCGGGGAGGTTGCTGTCGGAGGATAGACAGCAACGCACGTTCCAGAGATGGGCTGTAAAAGCTGGCAGACAATACCGAATAGATGGAAAGCTGGAAGTGCCATGTTGGCTATGGGCTGTTTAGTATGAACCCGCGTTTCTGAAACCGCAGCTGGACCAGGAAGAATATTCAGATACCTCGGGATTCGAAATTCAAAAAATATTTGACATACGGAGGTTCAACCATTGCTGGAGTGCTCGGTGAGTCTGTGCTATGGCCTTGGGAAATCCTGTACTGCCAGAGGAATGAACATATAGGCAAATGTCGTCAAGCGATGCCCGGGAATGTCTCTTCGCGTAATGGTGGAATGAACAAGTCGACGTCTCTGCGCCTAGATTGGGATAAATTTGCTCGAGTGATGGGACCTCTTCGATGGTCAAAACGAACTCGGGATCGACTTCGGCAATGTGCTTCCGAAGTCCAGCCAAGAGAGGTGCAAGGGTCACACAAGTGCCTACGATGCGGTGACACGAGGAGGCGCACAGGAGCTGGAAGATGCCAGCTGGCGAATTTCTGGGAGAAATGGGAAACGGCTATACGTAATCGGATTGGAATACGGTGGGCACACTGGAAACACGCACGTACGATGAAATTTGCCGTCATGAGGCCCACCACAGTCGCATGGTACAACACAGTATCCGACAGCGCCATGAGGCCTATCACTTGGCTATCTAGAGCTTCATCCCTGGGACGAAGGAGATTGGCAGCACGTTGAGTGGCGCGAAAGAAATCTAGGTGGGTGATGGTGATTGTTTCCGTAGAGTCAGAATTTGCATAGATGTAGAATGGACGAGAGGGATCGGTCTCGGAATTCAGAGCAACAATGTCAGGTATGAGCATGTAGGGAGAGTTGGAAAACGTCGAGGACATGGTTAGACGGTAAGCCTTGTTGGTTAAGCAGAGTGGGGTTGAGATCTATCCACGACGATAGGATTACACGAAAAGGGTACTGAGGTTCCGTCGGGAATCTGATATTGTTCTCCAGTGGGTCCTTCCATCAGTAACAGAACAGACATTTTAAGACATCAAAGCTTCTGCACCCACTCGAGTAAGCCCCCGGCCACTGCAGACGGATGTTTCCGAGTCTGTCGAAGTGTAGGCGTGTTACGCAATCCCGGTGGAAGCGACATGTCGTTATACTGAGTGATGAGTGACGCGGGTTTGGGGAACTGTACTGGAAACTGTTCAGAACTGAACTAAGTATATTAATTTTTTGCCGCGGCAACCCCAATGAGCCTGAAATTTCTGAAAGAGATATTGGACGTCATATTTGTGTGCCAGTCGCATGACGCCAATCACAGTGTTTTTCGTGTGATTGCCGAGGGATGCTACCTAAACAATTCAGATTCAATTGGAGGTGACGGGTGACTTGATCGTGATAGTATATGCCTGTTCCACAGAACATCAAAAAATCATCTCACCTTGTGGCTCTGGGAAATTATAGCAGGTTCCAGACAATCAAGAGATCTTCTCCCGCCCCTGGGAGTTTTCTGATAGATATGTAGTAGGCAGTGCTAAGAAACCGCCGGGGCCCATCCTACATAGATGGTGCCAGATGTATGTCTGGGGTATTGCCTAGTTCCTCCACCGAGACCGGAGTCCCAGACCCATCGGAGGGGATCAGCAACCCCTCTTCTCATGCATCTATCTACAAGGGCTTCTCAGTTCAGTTCAGCGACCCTGGCACGTGAGAAGTAAATTGGAGGCCCCAAACGTCGATGTTGCGCCATTCCTGCTCATCCTGTGCGTTGGCCCCTCCGTCTCTCCGCCGGACAACCGCATAATATCCCGCACAGCTGTTTTTATCTGTGGTGCTAGGCGTGTGGTCCCCCCTTGCCCCACACTCGGCCACTACGCCCCAACACATGCCCACCTAGATCGCCGATGACCCCGCTGTCCCGTCGAATCTAAGTACGATAGCGGGTTCCGGGATGTCGTGTTAGTCTACGCCTGGAATATCCTTGCTCTTAACTATTTCTGAGTGCGCCGCGCGTGTTTAGTTGATTTAATTATATGGGGTTGCGGTGCCAGTGGATATGCATTGGTCAGAAGACATGATGCGATGCGCAGCGAATGCCAATGGTCTGTGTTTTATTTTAACTCGTGTTTGTGCTTGGCAGATATTTTGCTTGTTGCGAAATAGCTCAACTGCAGATCTAAATTACCGGACAGATCTAGATGGTCTCCCTTTCAGCAACCGTATCTTTAGTATTCTGCGGTCACCACGCCTCCGTGCGGCCGCCGCAAAATTTACTTCCACGAGCTTCGACCGTGGCATTGTGTGCTTCCCAGGTTTTCCAATTGGCATGCGAGAGTTTCATGAGCTCAACTATTTCGGCGGGCGATGATGAAATAAAACTTAAAAAAATTAAAAGTGTTACGCGGGTCGCCGTAATAAAATAGGCGGCCGAATTGCGGACGGGACCGTATCTATCGGGGATTTCGTCTGACGGCCACCCCTCGTTACTGAGAGTATACTCTTTATTTATATTATTATTTTCATTGTTATTACTCGTACTTCTCTTAAGGGCGCGGGTTCCTTTGAATCAGATGTATATGTTTGCATTCTTCCATTTTTGCCCACTCCTTACCAGTGGCTCCATATAAGATAAATTAACTACGGCTGCCACATCTAGAGGCGTGAATCAATGCCATTGAAACCGGGACACATGGTTGGTGTAAGTAAGTGGAACCACGACGTATTCATCGCGCGGAAACTACTAATGGCGGCAGAATCGGCGAGGCCGCTTGTTGTACATGTGTTTGGGCCCAGTACAGCCTTCACCTTCGCCAGGTCTTGATCGCGGCAATAACAACACGATCAGTAGAAGGAGCCCTATTATTCCAAGGATGCAGTTGTTGACGTCGGGCATACTTCAAGTTGTCGCCACCAGATTCAGTCAACGACGGGAACCTTGAGGGTATTGGACTGAACCAAAATCGCAGAGGCTGACGTTCTGGGACGAAAGAAGTCCACATCGAGAAGTCGATTCGGCTTTGGAAAGGGATATGTTTGCCCCTGAATATCCAGGCTTTGGATTCGCGAAGAGGGCGCGATAGCATCGGGATTCAAACTGTGGCGCCAGGTATTCCAACTCGAGAACTTGCGTGACGGAGAGAGACTTCGGAAAAAAAGGTCGCCGTACCTTCGGGCCAAGAGGAATCCGGAACTTCAAGTGGGAGTAGAATTCAAGCTTTGATAACGCTGGATTTTGATTCGCACAACATTGAATAATGTCGGGGCGAACAAGAAACCGCCAGCACCACAGAGGACGCGAACAATCTGCAGTAAAGTTATTTGTGAAATAGTGCTGAGTAGTGAGTGCCCTCAAGCTTGAAAGCCTTTCAGCCAGGAAACCGCCGGGTTCAGACGCGCGGTCTGGTAGAAATTTGATGGCTAGAAAGACACTGTCCGTATGCGCTTGGAGGATTGCGACGAAGTTGTGAGAGCGATCCAGTAGGAAATTAGAACTCGACAGATAACGCTATGTTTTGCTTCCGAGAACTAGTTTGTTTGTGAGCCCGAGGAGGAAGCAAGGCGATCCTCTGTGCAAGGAACTCTACCCCCAGTCAGAGCAAATGGGAACTTGACCTTGGCGATGAGTTGCGAGACTGAGCAGACTCCTGTCTTACACGACCTGTGCAAAGCGGTGCAAGCCCGTCCCGAGGTCGAAGCGATGAAAAACGAGCAGAGCAGCACATTCGCCACGGAAGGCCCGGGGTCTCGAGGATCCCATTCCTGAAAGTCGAATAGAATAAATAGTCCTCGTGCTGGGAATACAGAGCACACAAGCGTGGATTCAGAAGGGTGCGGTCCCAGTCCAGCCAGCACGCGAAGGCTTTATCGAGCGAGGTACGAGCTAGAAACGATAAAGCGCTTGTCTAGAGAGACTACGCGAAGGCCAGAACGGGTCGACTCTGAGCCGGCGCAGGTACGTCAATAAGCCGATAGCACTCACAGAAAGCGTCACCCAATAGTTCCAGCATCTCCAGTGCAAGCGACATCGGGGTTCGAAGCCTCCCCAGGACAGTTCATGCTCCCTGCCAATGTTTTCCGAAACCAGGCTTGTGCAGACAGATAATTACAAGAAGTAGTGAAATCAAAACTATCATGGCAACACTGTTCTTTGCCCTCGACCTGACGAAACAAGTCATCCTATATAGGGTATGTGGCTCTTTTGCTATCGATTCCGGTACCGGCGTCAGGATCCAAAGTCTATAATCTATGTTAGTTAATGTGAACCGGCTGTTTACACCAGCACTTACATTCATTATGATCGTGTTGCCAGCGGTCACATCGGTCGTGTAAGATTTGTGCGCAGCGCCTGAGAAGCCAACAGTTGAAACATTGCCCGCCTGGCTTGCTGGGCCAGTCCAGAAAGAACTTTGTGGTATGGTCAGCGCATCGACGGTGTTCGACTGGAAGAGCGGGGCTCTGCAGTTGAGCGTGGCCATAAGCATATTTGAATATCTACATCCAGTTAACTGACTATCATACGAAGGAAATATCTGACTTACAATTTTCCCAGTACAAAGAAACTTGTCACGTTTCATCAGCAGTTTTTGGCAATGAATATAGGAACTCGAACACGCACAAAATAAAATGAAAGTTCCATTGGCGGCAGGTAGCCCACAAAATGAGCTCAATCAAAGCCCCGACAGTGGTCACGGCGCCAGTCTCCACGCTAAATCGAATCAGTTTATTAATGAGCCCCGTTGTCCGTTGAAAGGTCGTGTGCCGTTTTTGATTAGACAGCTTGAAATAAGTTAGTCCGGAGTCGATGTGGTGATTAACTGCGGAAGTTTACTATCGCCACCAAAGAAATTGTGATGAGGACATCACAAGCAGCGCTTCCGCCGAGCCACGCCTCGTAAAGTCAGATCACCAAGATTTCTTGGACCAGGATAAAATTACTCACCGAAACCTCTGGGCTGACGGCAGCTAGTGTATCGACACCGCGCCCCCTGATGGATATCTGACCCCCGGCTGAGGTATATACCGACAGCAGAAGAGGGAAACCTACAATGATGTCGAAGTAGAATGAGATAGTAACGTGCATGACCATCACCTGTTGACATAGATTATATTAAAATAAAATTCAACCGCGATCGGATGGAACTTGAGTAACTTACACTTCCAATCAGGATGGGAACCCACGGCTTGCTGGTTAAACTCCAGATGCGCCAAATGTAGAAGCTCTGTGCCATAGCAGCCACTGTTATCGTTAGTAGGATAGCGGGAAAAGTGTTTCGTATCCGACTTACAAGCGCTATTGATAACAGGCAAAGGTATCCATGACCAGTCCATGACGAGCAAGGTTTCCATGTCACCCCACCCGGGCCCGTAGCCATTCCATGCCGCGATAGTCATGAACAAGGTGAAGACCGTCTCCAGGAGGAACATTGACCCTACTATGAGGGCTGTTCAGTGGAAATTCAATTTGACAACAGAGAAATTCACCCAGGGCCTTGATGCCGCGTCTATCCTTAGGGAACATCTCAGAGTAAAAGTCTCCAGAAAAAAATCAGAATCAATTCACTGTATCGGCTTTTCCACTTACAAACTTGGACGATCAGCATGCCATAAAGGCAGTGGCTCCACATAGTACCCAGAATCTGTGTGGTGCGGTTATTTCAAGTAGTTGAAAACATGGAGAGTGCTCACCAGTGGACCGGTACTTTCAGGTGAATCAAAATGTTATTAACTGAGAAAGTAGTCACAGAAGAAAACTTACATCAGAGGGACATTCACGCCTGGCGAAACCACGGGTGCCATTGCAATGTGAGGTGAAAGGTAGCAGGGTGGTTCTCGGGGTAGCAACATGCGCCTCGGTGAAATATAGTATTATATAACGTTGATTGACACCGTGAAACCTTGGAGGCCGGAGGGCTATGTCTTGTCCGTCATGTGAGTTCATGTTCGGGGCCAGTCCGTGGCTGCCATTACCCTTTGTTCCAGTAATTTAGGTGCACTCCGTAAGCAAGTCATACTCAATTGAACTTCTTAGTACATGAGGGCCTCAGAAGGTCCCTGGCCCCTGGGATGATATCAGATCGACCTCCAGGCCAGGGGGATTGTGCCAGCACAGAGGTGTCGTACCTCACAGTGTTTCATGATATGGAATTCAATGGCTGTCGGATGGTTGTCAGTCCAATGTTAGCCCTTCGATGTGTCTGCTCTGAACGGCGAGGGGCACCGAAACCGGATCCCCAGGAGAACCGTACATGAAAAAAGACTTGACCGGTTCGTGCCATATTATTACGGCCCCACTACATCGGGTTTTACACAATCTGCTCGTGAGCTCGCGTACGAGCGCGTACGCGTGCGTACAAGACACCAAAGATCGCGCAACCACGCGACCACGAGCTATGTCCGAGATTTCACGCGAGGGCATAAATTCGTCGAATAAAGGGCCAATGCAAGTAATTGAGACAATAGGAAATATTGAGTGGGTGAAAAGCGGCACACTGGGAGGCATAACTGAGCAAAAGGTACGCATAGACTGACTGGAAAGCTCAAATAAAAATCAGAAAGCTCGCAGGACGCGAGCTACGCGACACCACAAGATCAAAAGTACGTGAGCAAAATGTGCTTTTGCTGATGTAGGTAGCGGGGTGGTTCTCGGGGGTAACAACTAGTGCTGGCCATAATATGATATGAATACGGATTTTCCATATCATATTCATATCTGTATCGTATTCATCTGCATGGGCTCATATTGTATTTGTACTCACCAGCATGAATATGAATACGATACAATATGAATAAAATATGGATATATTCAAATATATTCAGCCACTCAACTTTGGGCAATGAAGACCCACCCAACTGTACTGAATCATGTTCTACATATCCTAACACATCTGATATTGACTTTCTCCGGATATTACAGAGCTGAATGTGCCTGGAAGTGAGTATGTTGAGGACAAGAAGTTCGACATCAACATCACGCAATTTGATGCGAGGCGGAGATGCCCGGCAGGCTTGCGGCAGCAGCAAATTCTGTGCCTGGTTGCCGTCAGCACCCGTGTCAGATTCCGATGTTGCCTGGTAGATTTTTGATGCTCCGACCCTCAGCCGGTGACAGCCGGCAGCTAAAATCAATACTTTCCTGTACTTGAATATATTTGAATATACCAGGCCGGTATTATATTGTATCCATATCATATCCATATCATATCCATATTCATATTCTGTTGTATTAATATTCAGATGGAGCCTCCAGAGCCGTATCATATCTGTATATATTCAAATTTTAATTTTTCGTATCATATTCTTGGCCAGCACTAGTGGGTGACTTCCCGTAAGCATTAAATATTCGTGAGGAATATTTTTGCAATTTCCGCCGTGATGCCGAGCAACCTGTCAGGACCCCATCAAATGCATCACCCAAAAGCGGCTGCGATTTATTCTCGCATCACTCGAAATATGTTGAATCTAGACGAGGGGTAGGGACCCCTCGTCTAGACTTTCTTTTCCTCGAATATCTCTTTTGGGGCAGAAATGATTGATCGTCACTCATTGTCACTTTGGTCACAAACTCACCGCCATACCACAGGCGTAAGTATCGCTGATTTCTCGAGGTCCTGGACTCCTGGCTTTCCCCCAAGTACCATACATTGACTGCAGACAAAAAATCTGCTCTTTTAGTTGACGATAATTCATATCTCAGTAAAGTCATTTTTCTGAGAAGATCTGCTCTAACGCCGTCGTCGCGCTTCCTCAATATGCCGACACAGTGCTAGGGACATTCTGGGGTGAGCTGGTCGGTTGGTTGTGTACCATCAATGTATAAAAAAATTATTTTTCTTGCGGGAAATACAGATGGCGTGAATATCCAGCCCACTGATCGTATCACTGGCACCCTCGGTTAAGCTCAAAAAATGTGCCAGAATATTTAAATCTTACGGGAAGTCACCCAGTAACAACATGCGCCTCGGTGAAAAATAGTATTATAGAACGTTGATTAGAGAGCCACTGGAAGCCACCCAGTGGCTGATCAGGCATGCAGTGGTGAGTTGCTGTGGTTGATTCAGTATTTAGGTGAACCTATGTCTTCGTCGTTTGGTGAGTAGCTCCATCATTGCTGCGCCTGGGGCACCTTAAGTTGAATTTGACTCTTCACGCTGGCTCCCCATGCAAAACAGCAAAATCTTCCCTCAATTCCTCAGGAATGAGATGTGAGCACGGCAGTAAGACCCCAGGATGGTTTTCCCTTAGTTAGACAGGGCATATAGGATGTGGTGTCCTCGAAGTATACAACGGGCCAGCCACTGGATGAGCCACAGCCACTGGCCACGTATGCCTGATCAGCCACTGGGTGGCTTCCAGTGGCTGCCGCAAACTCTCCATTGACACCGTGAAAGGGGAAGTTCGGGACCCCTGGAGGCCGGAGGGTTATGTCTTGTCCGTGACGTGAGTTCATGTTCGGGGCCAGTCCGTGGCTGCTATTGCCCTTTGTTCCGGTAATTTATGGAGCGGTTCACTTAGTGACCACCTCTCCGTGACAAGTGTTATTACTCACTCAAAAAAAGTCTATTTTTTATTTCCTCTTGCCGAACGACGTCTTTTCATTGGGGCAAGAGATCCCTAAGAAAGATAAGCGATTGCTAAAAATTTGAAGGACTTATAAGCTTTCATGAGGGCCGATTTGGCGTAGGGGTACAAAACATGACTACTACTAATCGTAAGCCCTTGCAACACGCTCTGGAATGCGTTGGTGTGATTGATACCACTTTAAACTGAATGTATGAACATGCAGCTGCGGTTGTTGGGTCTCCATTCCGCTGTGGTATGTGTCCATCCACCTGTGCATGCGGTGCTCCCAGCGTTGAATCATCAGAACGGGGACCCTTCGGCAAATTTTCTTTGAGGGTGTCAAAAGTATAATTGCAATTCTCATGAAGATATTTTTTAACCATCACCCAGAAGAATTCGATGAAGGCCAGCCCACAGTGGTACCTGGGAAGAAAGATGCAAAGATGTCTGGCTGCCTCGATAACCCGCACGCACACGAGTTGCTGCATCCATGTGGCTCTTCTTTTGTGTCCCATATTGCAGCGGAAAGTAAGGTTGTAAGGGGAGGAAAAAATCACCAGGGATCGCCTTCAAACAATGTATTGCTGAATTGGGTAAAAAATGGTTGCCCAAAACGGCCCAAAGAGGTACACAATAAATAAAATTTTCGGCCTTCGGCCGATTTGGCGGCTGTCACATAGAGGTGGTCACTAAGTGAACCGCTCTATAGGTGCGTTCTGTAAGCAAGTCATACTCAATTGAACTTAGTACATGAGGGCCTCAGGAGGTCCCTGGCCCCTGGGATGATATCAGTCTTCAGATCGACCTCCAGGCCAGGGGATTGTGCCAGCACAGAGGTGTCACACCTCACAGTGTTTCATGATATGGAATTCAATGGCTGTCAGATGGTTGTCAGTCCCAATGTTAGCCCTTCGATGTCCTTGCTCTGAACGGTGAGGGACACCGAAACCGGATCCCCAGGAGAACCGTACATAAAAAAAGACTTGACCGGTTCGTGATATTGAGATAAGTATTGCGGCCCCACTTGCTCTATGGAGGATAACCGCTTTAGGATTCTTCAGGTATCCGAGGTCTCGGCCACGGGTTCCGAGTGATTGTTGTCCGTGATTTGGGATATGACTGTGAGGTTCCTCCTGCGCGTCCCGTTTTTCTTGCGCCCATGCTGAATGTTAGAAGGTCAAGATTAAGGGGGCAAACCAGAATCAGATAGATAACATCAGAATACAGGTCAATATCTATGGGACGCCGTAGGACGGAGTACTATGGAGTGAAAAATGTTCTAGAAGTGAAAAATGCATTCGCTTCAGCTCAGTTTTGGTCCAATTGCCTTTCGGAAGTGGCTCAAATTGAACCAACGGGTGTGTGGCTCTAGGATATAAAAGAATCTTGACGGAAAACGGACGGATATTGAGCGAGATTCTGCTCCGAGCCCTCAAAACCACTAATCCCGCTGCAAAATTCGATGCTCTGTAATTTGTAGCCAACAGATTTTTATGGGACTTTGAAGGGACACTTATACGGTCTATAAAAGTATTTTTCGAAAATTTCAGGGGCCAAAATCGAGGCGGAACGGCCGCAGGACGTGTGAGCGTGACAATTCAAAGGTAGCCAGATCCCTGTGACATCTTGTGACAATGTGTTAAATTCATCTGTAGCTCCCGTTCCGCTGCGTCTTTTGTCTCCATTTTTTAGTAGTATACTTCTATAGGCCTTATAAGTGTCCCTTCCAAATCCCATAAAAATCCGCTGCCTACAAATTACAGGGCATCGTATTTTACAGCGGGATCAGTGGTTTTGATGGCTCAGAGCAGAATCTCGCTCAATATCCATCCGTTTTCCGTCAAGATTCTTTCATATCCTAAAGACACACACCTGTCGGTTCAATTTGAGCCACTTCCGAAGTCAATTGGACCAAAACTGAGCTGAAGCGAATGCATTTTTCACTTCTAGAACATTTTTCACTCCAAAGCTAATTATAGTATCGGTGGTTACGCCGGTGTCAGGAGGTACTCCGCAGGTCACGTAAACGCACTGATGTGCGCCAGGCTCTCATTCCAACACTGAAGACGACTGTTGCTGTATGTGAAGTCGATGCCTAGACTCTAAATTCTTTGCGGCAAATTGGAAGGGAGTCTGACGGACCGGATCAAATTTGCACAGGTGGGGTGAGCCTGTGTCGCTCCAAAGTCCAGAAAGGGAGCGACATCAGAAATGAATCCCTAGACTCTTTTGGTGCCCTTTTGTTTGACCCCGTTGTGTGTATTCCTCCTGTCCTGACCTCCTCCCCCTAAAATATGATTTTGGTACCTGCATGTACCCCTGGTCCTGCCTGATTTTCTGAGGTACTCACATGCGTCACCTTTCCAATGAGGTCTATTTGTTTGGCTTTCCACCTTCTGGGATATTTTTTCACAGGTTTTGCCATTTTCGCGCTTGTGATCCAATTTTCGATATGTTTCCCTTGCCCCTACCTGGGGCGCGTGGGGGCAAATGGTAGGTATATATCCCAACCACACCCACCAAAATTTCTGGGTCCATAACCCCTTTATTCGTTCGCTCTTTGCTGACAGGGTGAAAATTGTGTTTTTCATCACCTTTGCCCATCCCGGGTGGTCCAAACCTATCATATCGGTGCCGTTCTTCCGCAGACTAAATTCTGTACCATTTACCTCCATGTTACAATTTTCTTCAGATTTTTCTGTGCCCAACTGACCGAGATCAAGGGTACAGAATTTGGGCCATCTTAGGATGAACCTGCACCCTTCCCACTTTCCCATGCTTCACACCGGTATTACTACGATATGATGATGTAGCCACCGCGCCCACCTTTGAACCCAACTTCCGCCTTCCTCAGAGATCTCGGACTCGCCTCCATCTCGCCTCCCCGGCCTGTCTCGGTGGGTGGCGCCTGCACCCGCCTTTTCCCACACACCTTTCCCCATGACAACTCTGCCGGCCGACCTGGAACGGTTGCATTCCTTCGGTGCAAAAGGCGCACCTTTTTTTTCACCTTTCGCGCCAAAGGTGCAGGGCTTCACCTTTTCCCACACCTGCCGACGTGACACTCAGCCTTCCCCGCCCGCTCAACTCCGGTTGTGTCTGCTCCTACCCACCCCGCCTGTGCCGTGGTTACTTGTCAGCGCCACAGTGATCAATTCTGCCACCACCATCTCGCTTCACCTCAATCCCGCTGCCTGACGCCAGCTGCTATCTCTACTGCCTAATCCTAATCTGGTACTACTGCCTCTTGGCTGAAGATCTCATCCCTCCTCACTCAAGCCTGGCCCACTTTCAATCAAATGTCGTCCTCTGGAGTCTCACATCCCGCCCTTAATATCTGCACTTGCCTGCTCAACGCCAAGCATCAGCCTTCCGTTCGCATTGTGAGTGTGATTACATGATCAAGGTGGAAAAGGGTTAAAAGAATGGTCACTCTGGGAATCAAACCCAGGACCTTCCCATTTGTGCTGGGATGCTCTAACCCGAAGGTTAACCACTGAGCTAAGCGACCTTTCTTAACATCCAGGTGTTACTCCAGCACTTCACGTGATGGGAAACTCTTTAAACTTTTAAACTCGGCAATATTAGATATTACTGGGTTAACACCTGAGAGCAGTGGCTGGAACACAGCCACTCCTCACAGCATGTCGACCCCTCACCCGCAGGCCAACCTAATACTGTCTCAATATTCCAGTGCGCACATCGCGTTCTCTCATCTACCGTGTGAAAGAATCCTGAAATATTTGTCTTTACTTATGTAGATGCGCAGCTGAATCTCAGATGCTCTGGCTCACCATATCCTGGCGTCAATGGCCTATCCCCCACCTGTTCCTGTGCTGCGATGGACCCGGGTTAGCAAAACAACTGTGGGTTTTTGGTGCGTTGTTTTCCATCACTACTCTTCCACATACACTTTCCAGTTCTGCCACCACCCCCTCACACACTGCATATATTCATCCTTCCCATTAACCTCCCCACACACATGCAATGGACAGTTGCCCTCAGCCTCTTCACCGTCTACTGCACGAAGACACTGCATGATACAGACCACATGCTCTGCTTCTGGTTAGGCACGACATCGCGCTCCTCTGTTCCTCGCGTCCCCATTGGCCGTCTTCAGGTGAATCCCACCTCTTCCCTCCAAACACACGCAATTCTGGGTGCGCGCACCTGCGGCATGCACACTACTGCCTCGACGCCTATTCTCCACGTCCCACCCGCCACTCTCTGTCCCCCATGTGTATCATCAGCCAGTTCGACCACCCCGCTCGATGTGCGCACTCAGCTGCCCCGCACACCACCTGCTTTGCCCATCACTCCTCTTCTCGCACCCACCACCCTCTACACCTCATCGAGCGCCCGCCGCACTCTACGCCTCGTCTAGCACCCACTGCCCTCTACGCCTCGTCGAGCACCCACCCTCGACCCCTACATCCCCGACTACCGACAGAGGCACGCAGCTAACTGCAGCGCCCGCTGTGATAAGGACCGCAGCACCGCTATGAGAATTTGTTTTATCAAATAGACAGCACGTTCAGCCTCTAGGGGTTATTTAGTGTTGGAGGATAGTGGGGATGTAGGATTGGGACGCGTGCGTGGTCCGAGTGAGAGTGTTGCACGGGATCACACGAGGCGTACGTTCCGTGGGTTCGTGTTGGGGGTACCTGCTGTTAGCTGTAAATGGGTGTGGGGGTGATAGTTACCTGTCCCAGGTCACAAGCTCGAATGAATGACGTGTTGTTTCCTGTAAAATCCGATGCCTATGCTGCAATCCTTCCCTCGCGTTTCCCCGGTGTTCCCAACAAAGGTGGAAGGCTTAATACAATGTTTGACGGTTATAAAGCAAGTGACAGCGACGCCGACTGGTGCTGGTCAGTCGAACGTACAGGTCGTCCGGTCGTGACGCTGGGTGGCAGACAGCAATTTAAACCAATATGGCTTTGCCCAGGCCGACTTCTACAAAGCGTGAAGCTCGCGAAGTTGGTGATCCTATTATGGGGAAGCCCGATGATATGACTTGGGGTCCGATGAGTTGGGACCTTGCTAATGGAGGTGTGAGAGTAAAGTGCCCTGCTAGAGGCAAGTGAGGATGTGGTCAACTCGTGTGAGCGAGGCTTAGTTGCACAGGTGGGGGTACAGGTGGTGGGGAGAACTGAGCTCCAAAATTGACTTACTACAACACCCTTTTCTGCTATCCTTTTATACCTTTTCGCCTCTCGACCGTCCCCTTGATTCCCACTCGTTCGGTTCCATCCCTTTCACATTTGAGGGTGCTTGCGCAGGAACTGCATAGGGTGCGTTCAGTATTTGGGGCCACGGGCAAGGCTTACGTTCGGATTTTGGGGTTTGTTTCCATGAACGGATGGAGTGTACACGCAAATCGGTACGGACGCAGGACCCGTTCCATAGCAGAGCGGATTCCTGGGCCATAAAAGGTCAGTTATTGGCGGAAGACACGTCAGGACGCATCTGAATGGTTTTCAAGTGGTCTAGGTGAGTGGAAACTGGATTGGATGAGGCTTGCGTTCGAGCGTGATGACTTCTCGGGTGTGGGAAGAGGATACCGAGCCCAGGATGCCGCTATTGGTCGGTCCGTACCATTCTCGTGGGCCGTAGCATGCAGCGCCATGCTCGTATGTGGGGTACGAACTTGTGGAAGGGCAATTCGATGGCGAGGGCGCTCAGCGGCGGTTGCACCATGGTCGGATGGGTGGTATGTGCAATGCAGAGGGTCAGATGGGGAGCGTGAGCTGCATGCATTTGATGAGAAACCGGATTTGGTAACTTTGGTTCCCGATTTGGATGAACGGGCGCCTTGTACGTTCTCGTCCTGGACTCGGTTGAAGGGGCCATGAGGCGGTGTGCAGGGCGTAGCACAAGCACCAGCCTCACACCTCCCACATGGCTTTACTGTTGACCGGGTACCGGTCAATGAATCCATAAAAGGCGCGTTCGCGAGATTTCATCGTCCCAGTATTTCTCCTCTCCTCTCATGGATGCCTCTGCAACTCAGCGCTTCCTGGATACCAACGTGCAGTGGCCGTCGAACCGCTTCTTCATTCCCAATAGAGGACTCCCCACCTTCCTTCAATCCAACCTGCGCTTCAAGGTTTTCTTGGTCATGATGGCCGTTTTCCCTGACCTGTATGCCACGGACACCGTGAGGTCCCTGATGACTCCTCAGCGCGATGAACTGCGCTACCATGTGCGGGATATCGTCCGCCATATGGTGAGTTTCGTCCCTCGTAAGCCGCGTCCGTTCGCTGACATGGGCCAGTTCTTCGCAGCGCAGATTCGTCAGAATGAGTTCCGTATCTCATACGAGCCGCCCGTGATTCCCTCGGAGGCTGCGTGGATGTTCCATATCATACAGGTGCTCCTGGTCGTCGTGGGGTTCGTTGGGGAGGACAAGCCAGTCGTGAACATTGGCGAGGGTCCTGAAGAGACCATGGACGGTCGTGTTGCCCATGCGCAGGCAGGCTTCCTGCTTGGTGCTGCGCTGTCGACATTCCTCGCGAAGAAGAAGAGTGGCGACGAGGCTCATCTGGATTTCCCTGAGTACAATGCCAACCACTGGATCTCGGCCAATTTCGCGTATCGGGGCCGTCTGACCGACTTCTGTCCCATCGCCACTGACAACTTGTTGGCCAACACCTTTAAGTACAATGAGATTATCGCCCGTTGGCGTGAGATTGGAATAGGGGGAACTGCGAGGAAGCATTTGTGCGGACACACCGCGCATACTCCCGTCTCATTTGAGGCGGCGCCCCCAGGAATTCCATCGCGGTCGTCCGACTCCCTTTCTGCTGGGGACGCAGTACGAGCAGCGGGGTTCAAGGCTATGCTCCAAGCTGTCGAGAACGTGATAAAGAAGACAGCGACTCGTCGCAGTATGCACATCTTGGTGGCGAGGATGGGCGAGGCGCAGGGTCCTCCGGATGAATTCTTCGTGAAGGAAGAGGAAAGGGCGTTGAGCGAGGCTTCATATAGGTCAATGCCCGGCTTGGTGACTCCTCCCGCGAGCAGTGCCTCCGAGTAATTTCCTTCAATTGCTTCTCCTGTGTCCTCCGCCCAATTATATTGTGTTTGGTGTCTATTGCCTCGCAATGAGTCCGGGAAGATGTTTCTGGCGAGGGACAAGCGAAATAAGGGAGCGTACAGCGGGTACGAACGACTGCAAGGCATGAAGTCCACTTCGATCTGACTGGGTGTTTTCCTTTGAGTATTTCTCCTGCTTCCTTCCTCCAATAATATTGTTTTTGGTGTCTATCGCCTCGCAAGGAGTCTAGGAGAGCGTTTTCGGCGAGGGGCAAGCGAAATAAGGGAGCGGACGGCAGGTACGACCAGTCGCAAGGGGTGAAATTCGTTTTGATCTGAGCTGATGGTTGATTTTCTTCTGTTGTCCATAAATGGGGGCCTCTGCAGCCACCCCGATCGTCTCCTCTTTTCGTCCTTTGCAAATTATGCCCCCGCGGGCGTGGCTCGTGAATTACCGCCATTATCTTGAAAGGCTCCTCCTTTCTGTGGAGGAATTATCTGATCCGCACTGGGAACCTGATACTTCCATTGACATCTTTCTCCAGGCTCGGGTCTGTCCTGCCGTGTATTTTCTTCAACAATGCGCCGTTGGCGAGGGTGGACTTCAGGGTCCTGTTGACATTCTTTCCTCCGAAAAGGAAGAACTCCGACTCCTTGCACTGCACCTAGCGGGTACCGTTGTGCGTGAATTTCATATGTTCTGGCATAACTTGTGCATAGATCTTCTTCGTTTAATTTTTCTGATCAATATTTCCTTGGCAGCGTTTCTTGTCCCACGTGTGCGTGTATCATGGGCTCATCGAGACCACGCCGATGTTACCCCTCCTGCTTCAGGATGCTCCTGGCATCAGCCTGGAAAATTACCACGTTCCTGGCTGTGCTGCAAATATGATGTCAATTATCATGGTGCTTCTGGGCTGACTGTGCGACGTGGAGGACCACGACCATCAAGCCCTCTCCATTTGTTCGTCTATTCTCCAGGAATTCCGTGCTACGGCCGTGGCTGCTGCCTGTCTTGATCATACGGACATGGAATATCCGCAGTTCCATCAGAACGGCCTGTTGCGGGAGCTGTTCTACAAGATCGATCTCGTCCCAGAAGAGTGAGCCATTGTTTTTCTCCTTGGTATGTTCGTATGTTCTGTCTGCGCGTTGCCTCTGATCATAAGTCCATTTTTAGAACAGCGATCATAGAACTGTCCAGATCGGGAAGAGATATCTGATGTGATTGGCGAGGAAGTCCATATATGGTAGCCAGGTAGTTCAGCTTTGATCGTTCGTGGCGTCTGTTCGCTGGTATATAAGGCTTCTTGAGCATGGGCCTAAGGGTAACCCTTGAGGTTTCGCCCTTCGAATCCTATGCCTCCCGCTGCTCCCAAAACCGGTGTCCGTGGTCGCAACGAGTTTCTCAACTGCGACTTCCCCACTGTCGGGCAGATGGTGGACTTCGCTCATCACCCTTTCATGGCGCAAGTCAGTCGCAAAATCCTCGAACCTCTCTACCAGTTCTTCCTCCGCATCCGTGAGGATTTTACTTGGTCTCTGGAGAGCAAGACCAAGGGAGAAAAGCGCATAATGCGGCAGCACGTTCGCGACTATTTGGAGATGGCTGTGAGCTCCGGGTTCCTGGTTCGAAGCAATCTTAACGCCTGTGCGTTCATAGGGTTGCTTGTCCGACTATGTGATTCACCATCATGACCTGGCTGAGGCCAACCGCATCCTGACGCCACATGTGGCTTGGCTGCAAGTTGTTATGCGAGCAGACTCTGTTTACGGGTTCGAGGGGGACAACAATCAACTCCTTCGGGTGATATTGAGGGGCAAGATCGCCTCTCTGTTGCAATATTCCGAACGTCTTCGCCAGCACACGGTGGATTGCATAGTCGAAAAGGATGATGAAGGTACACGGGCCCAACGTCTGTCCATCTGCAAGAGCGAAAATCTGTTGTATGGTTTGCTGGGCGTGACCGAAGAAGGAGAGGTCGAGGCCATGGAGACTGTATAAACTGGGCCGCTTGTCCTGTAGCGTTCGCTAGCCAATTTCCCTTTGTCCTGCATCGAATTTCCTATGTCATATTTCCTCTTTCCACCACCTCGCACTGTCGCTGAAGTCGTTCCTATTCACCAACTGGTTGTAGCGCGGATGGACTCGTATTGCGGGGTCCACATCGAAGCCTTCCAGTTGGCCTCCACAAAATTCGCGCATGTTGAATACGTCTGGGAGCATCTCCGTCCTTTCTGCGAACTCATCCGCGGGTGCATTCCTTTGGCAGTTACGGTGCCTGACGATCTCCCTGATGGTCGGGCCGAGTTCCTTCGCCCCTACGTTGGCGCATATCTTGAAAAGGCGGTGAGTAAAGTTCGGGTGCAGCATACGGACACTGATTTCTTCCAGGCGTTCCTCTACAGCGCCGCGCTGGAGTATGCCAAATCAAATGTTGAAGCGCCATTCCTCGATCCATCGGTGATTTGGTCCTTGACCATGGCGCAGACCTTCCATTACATGATTGGTCAACCATCGTATGGTTATTTGCAGGAGTGCTGCGACGCGTTCCTTGGTCGGATTTCCTCTGCTCTTTCATTCGCAGATTGGACCCGTACTTCGGCCTCGTGCATGTACGTCCCTTTGTCGGCTGAGATCACATCTCTCCCTCACGTTCCCTCGTGGACTCGTGAAAGGATTAACCACCTCTGTGTTTTAGAGCTGAACGACACCTGGACCTGCGAGAACGCCCTGCTCCAGGACGAGATCGAAGCCAGTCAAGGGATTGGACGTGGTCTGGAAAAGGCCGTTGCGCAGGTGGAGGCAGGCTACGGGCAAAGCCCGAGCGGACGGTATTTTGTGTAACCAAGCGTTGTTCTTCGTCATAGCTGGCTCCTTCGCCTTGGCATAGTTTTTCTTTGTAAATATCCCGGGTTTCCGTTGAACGGGTGTGCTGTACGTTCATAATTTCTTCATGTCCTGATGTCTCGTTTTCCCTGTTTTGTGGTTTGTTCGAGTCGATATTCGTTGCCGCTTCATCATAATGGGGGTAGCCCCCGCATAAGTCTTCATAATTTTGGACGCGTACCATGCCCATGTCGATTCCTCAGATGTCCACGTGGTCACCCATAGGTCTGGATTTTATAAAGAGCGCCCCTGTGCACGTAGGGGCACACAAACTTCGACCATCTCCCCAGCGCATGCTTCATCGCCCTAGATGTCACTCCACCACCAGACACTTTTCAAAGGAAGAGCTGGTCATCTTGTGGATCCACCATTCCAGCTATCCGCAAAACCGTAGACGTTTTCGAAAAAAAACTTCAGTTCATCAAAAGTGGAGTACCAGGATTAAAATAGTAAAATGACCACACAGCGTCAGAACGCGTCATAGCTTGCGCTGTGTTTGTTGACCGGTAAACAACATACTAGTACTCTCAAACGCAACACCATTATCCAACCCAGTAGTACTAGAATATGGACAACTATCATGCTAATGGTCCTTGGGCCACTGCGCACTATCTCATGGGCCTAGGCCCAATGCCTGCGCCAAGCGGTCGCGACTACGCTGTCGCGCAGATGAATGCCGGTCTCAATTCCGGAATGTTTGACCCCGCGCAGCCGGGCCCTCAGTACATTCAGCCCCAGTACAGTCAGGTGGCCCAGCCCCAGGCTCCCAGAGAAGGTGAGTGTTCGAATCCTCATTGTAAATAGCTTCAGTTTCCAACCAATCCTTTGAGTACTCAATCTTGACGTTCACCTTCCTTGCCGCGTGGCTGGAAACAACGAGGCCGTGACTAAGATTTTGACCTTCGATATCAAGGGGACTATCCCCAATGATTTCTTGGATCGTGTTTGTGCGACGATGGGTCAAGCTAGAAATGTCGCTCAGCTTGGGTGGAAAACATGTGATGGGAAGAAGAGGGACGCGCCAAATGCTTTGCGGGACACCGATGACGTCAAGCAGGCTTGGAAGGTGCACGAAGTACTACTCAGGAGCACAAGGAGGATGAAGCCCGTCTATATGGAAATCTTTGACATGGTTCTTGCCTTTTGTTGCGGCGCGTGTGTAGTTGTTGAGAATTTTTCTTTGCAGATCAAACCAGTCGAGGAGCCTGTCAAAGCCACTGCCCCAAAGACGTACGAGACCGCGTATAGCGACGAACTCAAAATAGTCAAAGATAAACTCAAGTGCGCGACTCACAAGGGTCCGAATCGTTGGTGCTATATTAGCCCTGCCGACGGAGATGGCGGGGAGCACATTGAACTCGCATTCGAAGAGATCAGTCTCTGGGCAAAGCTCATGGTGAGATTTGACGCACTGCCTGTCAGTCTCGCTAACATCATGTAGCATGATAATCCCCAAGTCGACCGTGAATGTGCCCTCCCTCCCAACACGCTCAACCTCGATCGCCTCCGGGAGAAGACCAGAGCCCGTCGCATCCGCAAGGAGAAACCCACTCCAACTACCGAAGTCCATGTGCATCAGCACTATGATGATAGGGTTCCGGCGAAACGTGGACATCGTGACGTTGCAGCTGACAGCGACTCCGACTCCGACGACGAGCCGTCATCCATCCCTATCCGCCAGGTTCTTGCCGATCTCCACGAGAAGATGCCTGAGCTCGAAATTATCCAATACGAGGATGTGATGCGCAGCAAGAAGATTGTTTACGCACAGACGGTTATGGACTTTGACCGCAAATACTATGTCGACACCATTGGCATGGCTGACGGTGTCGTCGGGCCTTTCTTGAGGCATGCGAAGAAGCTGGTTCGGACGGAGAAGAAGACTCGGAAGAGGGCGAGGGTGGGTGGAGACAAAGAGAACGAGCCCGTGATCAACTGAGGCACTCACAAACACACCAGTACAAGAATAATCATATATAGTTGTATTGTATATACATATAGTAGAAGCGTCTAAAGGTATCCTGAATCATGGAACCATCCCTCAATGTTCTCGGGTGTCATTGCTGAGAAGACTGCTTCAAAAAGAATCGGAATGGGGGCGAGAATATCAGAACCAGGGGCCATGGTGTTGAAAACATCGTCGCGGTAACGCCGGATCCAAGCTTTGGTAGCCGAAAACCCCTCCTCAATGGGATTGAAGTGGGGAGAATACGGAGGGAGATAGATCAGTCTCATCCCGCTAAAGAAGCAAGTGAGGAAGCAGAAAAAGCGTCGCGGGATACATGACATACCGAGCTTCAACCATCTCCTGCAGGCCCTCGAAGTGGTGCGCGCTCGCATTATCCATGACAATCACGGAGTTGCGTCGAGGAAATTGGTTCATATTACCCAACAAGGTGTCAATAAAAGTGCGAAACTCTTCGCCAGTCCACGATCGCGTCAAAATATCCAGATGGAGGACGCCATCCAACGAAATGGCAGGAAGAATACTGTAGCTGGGAGTGCTGCGTTAGTATCGGCATCGCTTCCAGAGTCAAGAAACACACCGTGTCCCCCGCACAAAAAAATCATGACGACGCGCTCTGTTGCCTATCAACGCCCACCCCATCGTTCGACGAACAACATGCCGGTTACAGGCAGATTCATCGACAAATACCAGTTGTTCGGGCTGGTAAAGATCGCCTATCAACATCTGGTACGCCGCTTGTGCAACTGGGTCGGCCTCTTCTGCGGTGCGAGTCAACTGAAATGAAGAGTTAAACATGCATGGCGTCCACCAAGAACAGTAGCAGTAATACTTATAATACTTACCTGCTTTCGAGTCCATCCCCGATTGTGCAGCGCGCGAGACATTGTGTCTTCGGAAACATGGATATCGCGGGCAGTTTCTAAGTAGCACTGGAGTTCGGAAAGATAAATATCGGGAGTCCTTTCGATGAGACCCTCGAGATACTGCGGGTTGCGGGAAAATTAGTAACTGTTGACCGGCGCCCGACATATTGCTTACCGACACATCCCCGGAAGATAGGACCCTCGGCCTTCCATTCGCAAGAGATTTATTAACGACTTGCCCCGTTGTCTTCCAGATTCTTTTCACCCGCTGAACCGTCCGCGGGGAGACACCATTAGACTTCGCGATGACATTCGTGCTGAGATGGTTGGTCATGACAACGAACCCCTTCTTACGTTCAGGGTGTATATAACGATAGTTGCTCATGGCGGTTTTGGCGGTTTGAGAAAGAGCGTGTGGCCATTGACGATGCGGTGACGATGGTGGAGCGATGGTGTCAGGTTGATGGCATCACTTTTGATCAACTGAACTTTTCTTCGAAAACGTCTACGGTTTTGCGGATAGCTGTCACACCACCTGGTGCAGCAGCTTCACTGGACCACCCGTGCTGCTCCTGTTGCTGAAACTCCCGAAGCGACTGTGGGGCTCATTCGTGACGCCATCAGCGTATTGTTGAAGAACATGGTGGCTCTGGGCAAGGCAAGCATAACATATGGGGAATACACGGAGGGGGAGGAACCCGCGTTTTTCGTGCCATCGGAGGGGACCACTCTATTCGGGATGGTGGAAAGATTCGTCGACCTGTACGGCTTCCACAAGGATTCATCTCTCCTCGACCACACCATCCTTTTTGAAAACCTCCGCACGTTGCAGGAGGCCATGATTGGAAACCCTGGCTACCTCGAACTGGGCATCAATTTCCCAAATTTCGAGCTTTCCTCAACCAAATTGGAGTGGTACGGGATTTTCCCCTTCTACAAAGCATGCCAGATCGCCCTTCTTTCAGCGACTCATTTCCACCGCCAGAAATTCGGAGGAGGACTCCTTCAATACAACCCTGAGCTGGGTGAAGAGGGAAGGTACTCGTTCCCGGATATTTCACTGGAAGGGCTTCCCACTCGTCCTAACACGCCTGAATCGCCGGAGGGACCCGAGGAGGTTGGATCGGAAGCAGCGCCCATTCAGGTCTTGGCGCTGCTATGGGACGGACTTTGATGAAAGGATAATCTGGAGGCGTTGCCTGGGAATTGTATTACAGCTGGGACGTAAAACCTTCGCGTATTTGTCCTTGAGGGCCTATCATACGCCTCGCCCGTTCGCGAGTTTTCCATCAATTACGGCCCACGTGATCGTTCCTTGGAGAGATATAAGTTGCGCTGGTCTTGTTTTTCAGGTAATACGTCCCCGAAAATGCCTCAACTCGTTATTCGTCACCCAGATGGTCCTCCATCTGCTATTTCTCGGAATGCCCACATCCTGCAGGAATTGTGCCTCCCTTCAGAAACACTGGACATGCTGGGCTTTACGCCAGATGAGCCTTGGTCCGAATTTTTCGAGTTCCGTCTTCGACCCATGATTTATCTTGTCCATGCCAGAGTGACGCAAGATTTCTCCCTAATCGGCCGCAAGGGGGTTTATTCCCTCGGTGAACTTGAAGAAATTAAACATTGGGTCCAGCAGGCTCTCCTCCACTGTGTGAGTGTTGTTTCGGGTGCAGGGTCCGCGGCTGATTTTTCGGATACTAGAGGCTCCTCCTGGTGTGCAGAAAAGTCCTCCAGCCAGAGTACGAGGATAGTTTCAGCATTTCTTGCCCTCCAACTTGGGGCATTCCTCGCGAGGCAGTAGCCATGTTCGAGATCATGTATCGGATCTGCCTTTCGATCGGGTTTCCGTGCAGTGACGACTCCCTCTGCCCCTTGGATCGCCATGTTCTTCTGCCTTTAATCATGGGTGCACGCGAGACCCATGCTTTGTTGAAGACCACCGACGATTACTCCGCCTATAATCATTTCGGCGAAGTGGTCGACGCCGATCGATTTATCGGTGACCTGGCTCGCATTATTAAGCAGGGGTGCGGAAGGGCTTCAGCTTCCGACTCCGAAAGTTCAAGCTCGAGGGAAATCCATTGGCCGGAGGCCTGAGGATCCCTCTCGCATGGTGCATCCATTCCCGTGTTTTCCTCCTGATTTTGGCGCTGCTTGGCTGACAACATCCCATCCCTTCTATAGGTCCCTTGGGAGGATTCGTGATCGGTGTACGCAACCGGAATAGGGGGCTGGTTTCCGATTTGCGATTGTTTGGTCTCATTTGTACACCGCGTCTGATCATGTGTAACAACTCGTCCTCCGTATTTCCAGCCCGTTTTCTTCGTCTTTATTCCATAATTGACGGAACGGAGCCTGGGTCCGTTCCGTACGTTTATCCTCTGTGCCGCATAATTTTTCCTAGAGAGGTGGCTGCCCCCCCAAGAATCTTGGTGAGAACGCATTATGCACATGCGTCTCCGTGTTTTTGGTGATCACCCCTTGCGCTCCTTGGTCCTGGGTTACTGCTGGTGCTCAGCTGCTGATATTCTTCCTGATCGTAAGTCTCGTACGTTGGGCTTCCTTCTGATTCCTGTGTCCTGTTTGTCGCGTATTATTCCTTCGGCTAATTGATCAAGATTCCTTGGTAGATATGTTGCTTTGGCAAATTGTATAGCCGATATAAGTTGATGAAACAGTGGACAGGCCTGGCGTCCGTTTGATGGCAACGAAGGTCACGTGCCTTTCGCATCAAAATCGCACAGGGGCTGTTATTTAACAGATTTTCCCCGTTGACGCATCCCGTTCCTCCTCCCTTGGGCAACACGTCAGATTGGAAAGCGCACCAACACGTGTGTCGTGGGAAGTGTTTCAGGCTCGGATATTTTCGTCCATCAGTTCCAAACTTGGTAAGACCAAACTTTCTTTTGGTCTTCTTTTTATTTTTCTTATGTCTTCTCTTCTTCGTTGTTCTCGGTGGTTTCACGACTGCGGCGGCTGCGGTGAGTTGTCCTCCTCCCTTTTCTTTCACCATTGCCCTCCCTCTGACTTTTCTCTTCGTCTCTCCCTCCCTTGTCGTCCTTGCTCTGGCCTTGCTCGCTGCCTTTTCTTGCCTCGTCGTCCTCTATGTCTGGCCCCACGTCACGCCTGCGGCCTCGAACTAAGCTGGGCCTGGCCACCACTTCAGTTTCTTCAAGCTGACATCCTTCTTCGGTGAAAGGTTCCTCCTCGTATGTATTTTCTCGCTTTTCTGGCCTTTGTTTTTATTTCCTGGGCTGATTCTTCCTCTTGTTTCGTGCAGGAGAGCCTCGGCTCGTGATTCGAGCAGTTCGTCCGTCTCTTACGTTGATTCTGGCAGTGAGTCAGAGTCTGACAATGAGGATCTCCCAGATCCAGCTGATCTCTTGAAGACCCTCTCCTCCAAAGTCATCAAAGTTGAAAAACGGCCCGTCAATGCGATGGATGTTGACGACGAGCCTGCGGCGCCACCTCCCAAGAAGGTGAACCGTTCTGCGAAGGGGGTCTCTGCGGTGTCGAACGCAGCGGAATCCTCTTCGCAGGCAAGGGAATGGCCTGTTCCTCGTCCCAGAAACGCAGGCACTCGAGCTCCTGCAGAGCACGCGCCGGATCTTCGTCGCCTGAGTGGCGGTCCTTCCATTGGTCGCTCCCTGGCTCCACCTCCTCCCGTTCATTGGCCCAAAACCCGCATCGTTGACCTTGAGTCCATCACGATCGAGGAGAACCTCCAGATCAACGAATCCTTTGACTTCGAAATCAGCCGTGTGCGCTCTTCCAGGTTCAAGCAGATGCACATGCTCCACGTCCAGGACACCGAGGAAATTGGAAAGACGTATAAGGCGGTAGAGGCGCGCTGTGAGGCTGGTGCTTGTGCTATGCCCTGCACACCGCCTCATGGCCCCTTCAACCGAGTCCTGGACGAGAACGTACGAGGCGCCTGTTCATCCAAATCGGGAATTGAAGTTACCAAATCCGGTTTCTCATCAAACGCACGCAGCTTACACTCCCCATCCAACCCCCTGCACCGCACGTACCACCTGTCCGACCATGGTGTAACCGCCGTGGAACGCCCTCACCGTCTGAATTCCCCTTCCACGAGTTCGTACCCCGCATACGAGCATGGCCCCACGCACTACGGCCCACGAGAATGGTACGGACCAACCAATAGCGGGCATCCTGGGCTCCGTATCCTCTTCCCACACCCGAGAAGTCACCAACACTCGATCGCAAGCCTCGTCTGATCCAGTTTCCATCCTTCCAAACCACTCGAAACCTACTCACATGTGTTTGGACGTGTCCTCCGACCAATAACTGACCTTTTATGGCCCAGGAATCCGCTCTGCTATGGAACGGGTCCTGCGCCCGTACTGAATCGCGTTGTACGCTCCATCCGTTCACGGAAACGAACCCCAAAATCCGAACATAAGCCTCGTCCGCGGCCCCAAATACTGAACGCACCCTACGTACGTTCCTGCGCAAGCACCCCTCAAACGTGAAAGGGATGGAACTGAACGAGTGGGCATCAAGGGGACGGTCGAGAGGCGAAAAGGTATAAAAGGATAGCAGAAAAGGGCGTTGTAGTCAGTCAATTTTCGGAGCTCAGTTCTCCCCACCACCTGTACCCCCACCTGTGCAACTAAGCCTCGCTCACACCGAGTTGACCACATCCTCACTTGCCTCTAGCAGGGCATTTCACTCTCACACCTCCATTCGCAAGGTCCCAACTCATCGGACCCCAAGTCATATCATCGGGCTTCCCCGCAATAGGATCACCAACTTCGCGAGCTTCACACTTTGTAGAAGTCAGCCTGGGCAAAGCCATATTGGTTTAAATCGCTGTCTGCCACCCAGCGTCACGACCGGACGACCTGTACGTTCGACTGACCAGCACCAGCCAGCGTTGCTGTCACTTGCTTTATAACCGTAAAACGTTGTATTAAGCCTTCCACCTTCGTTGGGAACATCAGGGAAACACGAGGGAAGGATTGCAGCATAGGCATCGGATTTTACAGGAAACAATGCGTCGTTCGCTCGAGCTTGTGACCTAGGACAGGTAACTATCACCCCCGCACCCATTTACAGCTAATAGCAGGTACCCCCAACACGAAACCACGGAACGGACGCCTCGTGCGATCCCGTGCAACACCCTCATTCGGACAACGCACACGTCCCAATCCTACATCCCCACTATCCTCCAACGTTAATTAACCCCTAGAGGCCGAACGGGCTAGCTATTTGATAAAACAAATTCTCATAGCGGCACCGCGGTCCTTATCACAACGTGTCTAAATCATTCGTGGTGAAGATTTTTATGGCCATCGGAGCCCGGGTACAATTCTTGGATCTTTGTTTTGAATTCGGTCCACGTGACCGCTTGGCCTGCCGTGATACTTCCATTCCACAGAAGTTCATCCTCCCGATCAATATATCGGAAGGCGACCTTTATCTTTTCTGCATCGGTAGTCTTTTCACATGATTCTGTGACTTCCTTGACATCCTCCCAGTAGTGTTTAAGGTTAAGGGCCTTTCCATCGAACTCGGGAGCCCCACGGGCCGTACGTCCAGGTAACATTTTCGTCATCCGCTTTCGGATAGGAGTTGGTTGAGAGTCGGGTAAAGGTGAGTCTGAGAGGCTGGACTCCGACGAAAGAGTATTGGATAGGTCGGTGGTTGTAGGAACCAAGTCTAACAAAGTCTCGGGAGAAAGAGAGTCGGTGGGCGTCTCTGGTGAAGATGGAAGGGAAGTAAGAGGTGATTCTTCCTCCGGTGGTTGCTGGACGATGGGTACGAGAGCTGCAGGTGCTGTCAATACCGAGGCGGTTGGGTCGTTTTCTGCAAGGGTTATCTCCTGTAGCACGTTTCTTCTGCTGCATAAATTTCGTGAGGGCTTGTTCACCGATGTATTGGCACGGTCTAGTGTCCTTCTCCGTCTAAAATCCACGGTAAAAACCCCTCGCAGTGGGCTCCAGTTGTGATAAGGACCGCGGCGCTGCTATGAAAATTTGTTTTATCAAATAGACAGCACGTTCAGCCTCTAGGGGTTATTTAGCATTGGAGGATAGTGGGGATGTAGGATTGGGACGCGTGCGTGGTCTGAGTGAGAGTGTTGCACGGGATCGCACGAGGCGTACCTTCTGTGGGTTTGTGTTGGGGGTACCTGCTGTTAGCTGTAAATGGGTGTGGGGGTGATAGTTACCTGTCCTAGGTCACAAGCTCGAATGAACGACGTGTTGTTTCCTGTAAAATCCGATGCCTATGCTGCAATCCTTCCCTTGCGTTTCCCCGGTGTTCCCAACAAAGGTGGAAGGCTTAATACAATGTTTGACGGTTATAAAGCAAGTGACAGCGACGCTGGCTGGTGCTGGTCAGTCGAATGTACAGGTCGTCCGGTCGTGACGCTGGGTGGCAGACAGCAATTTAAACCAATATGGCTTTGCCCAGGCCGACTTCTACAAAGTGTGAAGCTCGCGAAGTTGGTGATCCTATTACGGGGAAGCCCGATGATATGACTTGGGGTCCGATGAGTTGGGACCTTGCGAATGGAGGTGTGAGAGTAAAGTGCCCTGCTAGAGGCAAGTGAGGATGTGGTCAACTCGGTGTGAGCGAGGCTTAGTTGCACAGGTGGGGGTACAGGTGGTGGGGAGAACTGAGCTCCGAAAATTGACTTTACTACAACACCCTTTTCTGCTATCCTTTTATACCTTTTCGCCTCTCAACCGTCCCCTTGATTCCCACTCATTTGGTTCCATCCCTTTCACGTTTGAGGGTGCTTGCGCAGGAATGTACATAGGGTGCGTTCAGTATTTGGGGCCACGGGCAAGGCTTACGTTCGGATTTTGGGGTTTGTTTCCATGAACGGACGGAGTGTACAACGCAAATCGGTATGGACGCAGGACCCGTTCCATAGCAGAGCAGATTCCTGGGCCATAAAAGGTCAGTTATTGGCTGGAAGACACGTCAGGACACATCTGAATGGTTTTCAAGTGGTCTAGGTGAGTGGAAACTGGATCGGACAAGGCTTGCGTTCGAGCGCTGTACGAGGTGCCCGTTCATCCAAATCGGGAATCGAAGTTACCAAATCCGGTTTCTCATCAAACGCACACAGCTCATGCTCCCCATCCGACCCTCTGCATTGCACATACCACCCATCCGACCATGGTGTAACCGCCGCTGAGCACCCTCGCCGTCCGAATTGCCCTTCCACGAGTTTGTACCCCGCATACGAGCATGGCGCCACATGCTATGGCCCACAAGAATGGTACGGACCAACCAATAGCGGGCATCCTGGGCTCGGTATCCTCTTCCCACACCCGAGAAGTCATTAGCGCTCACCTCATTATATGAAGGTTTCACGAAAGAGGTGGGCTACTGCCCAGGAACGCTTCGCGAAGTTTTACGGGAACCATTAAAAGGAATTAAAAAGTGTCAGTTGTGAGGTTCGAACACAAAACCTCCAGGTTACCATACTTTTTAGCATGGTAACACTATAACTAACTAGACCAGAGAGCTATATAAAACATCAGTGTAAGATGGCTATACTACATACCCTTCAAAGCTCTGAATAAGCAGTGTGTGCTCAGGTTAGTGTTTGGGGTTAGGTTGTTGGGGTTAGAGGTTGGGGGTTAGGGGGTTGGGGTTAGAGGTTGGGGGTTGGGGGGTTGGGGTTAGAGGTTGGGGTTAGAGGGTTGGTTAGTGTCAGGTTTCCCAGGGATATTGTAGAATGTTGTTTTAGGAGGGTTGATCAGCTGTTGATAGTAATGATAAAGTGGCCTGGGTTACTGCTCCTAGTTAGGCCACAAAACAGTTTTGATACAGTTGCTTGCTCTACTATGATTGTGTTACACCTAGTATAAACTTCCATCAGCTGGAGGTCACAGGTTCAATCCCCTCTACTACCCTTTTTTTGCATTAATGCAAATTACTCAAGTTACCTTATTTGGGTTTGCTTATTTAAGCATAGTGGTTCTCGTAAAACTTCGCAAAGCACTCCTGGGCGGTAGCCTACATATTTCGTGAAATCGTAACTTAATGAGCTGTTGTACGTTCTTGTCCTGGACTCCGTTAAAGGGGCCATGAGGCGGTGTGCAGGGCATAGCACAAGCACCAGCCTCACACCGCCTCCAGTAATCCTATTAGGTTTGTTCAAACAATGAGCATCTCAACGTTAATCAGATTTTAAACTTTGTTTAGTTTGATCCCTGTTTAAAGAGGGTTCAAACGATGTTCAAGGAAAATAGAAAAAGAATGCCTACTATGAGACTCGAACATACATGAGACTTGGAGGAAAGTCAGCAGGAAAGAGCATCTTACAACTGAGCTAAATAGATGATCTGGCACAAAGCTTTGGATGATCCTATCATAAATTACTGTCACAGGAGGCATCTGCCAGTGCTTATGGATCCATAAGCAGCAACCGCTTATGAGTGGCTTATGGGCCACTTATGTGCAGCTTATTGTGTTTTGCTTTGTAATGAAAATTGATCTGACCTGTGTTCGAATCTGACTGGGTGCATTCTTTTCAAACTCAGGTATTTTCCCAGAGCAGTCTAGAGAAGGTCAAAATACACTGTTCCTCAAATTTGATAGCTGATTGAACATTCTTGAGAGTGAAAGCCCTGTCAAGAATTTGGCTGGCAGGGTATGTACATACTGGAGAGAGTGAAAATCCACTCTGGGAAAAAAAAAATCAAACCAGGCTGAGGCAAAATGATCATTCTCAGTGATAATCCTCTCTGGGCCCATATGCTTAGGTGTGATCAGATCTGGTCCATATTCTGATCTTTTGATTGAAGATGTTAGTATTTTTGAATTTTTTGCCTTGCACCGATGAAGTACACTGAACCAATTTCATTCAAATACTGAGAGATGATAATGACTTTCACTTTCAAGAGCTCAAGGTCTTTTATCAGAATCTCAATCCACTGACTAGAATTGCACATTGTTACCAGAATAATGACAGCCTTTCTGAATTTTTATATGGTGTGTGGCTCTTCCAAAGTTGCAAGAGAACTAAAGAAGCATGCCCACGTAATTGGGTGTTCGGTCCTTGTCTCTGGGGAGGAAAGAACTTGTACACAAGTCCATGTGACAGTACACTGAACACATTATGTAGCAAGATGGCAAGTAGAACAAATAATCCCATGGTTGTAAGGGCAACCTCTAGACCCGAGAATCTCAAGGGGCTAGCGAGGGGAATCCGAAGTTATGAATAAGAAGTAGCTAAATACAAGAAGATACGCACCTAGCGAGGGGAATCCGAAGAGAAGAAACTCTGAGGATTCCCATGCTAGGTTGTGGGTATAAGTGGCTACTGACTAGTAGCACATGACCGGAGTGATCGGCAGATGTCTCGGGCTTGATCGCAGACTTGATGCCATTGTGTAAGCGACCTTTTGGGATCCATAGGTGGATTACGTAAACTGGGCCGGTCGACCGGGTGCCGGGTGCCGGATGACCGGGGCCGGGTGCCGGGTGACCGGGGCCGGGCGGAGGTTCCCCTGACATCACCCCCCCCTTGGAATGCGGCGACTCGACGCATATGCCGGAGGGAACGAACGTGGACGGAGGGGTTGCGGAATGGGAGGGAATCGAAAGCGGCGTGGGCGATGATCCGGGGTTTTGAGGGGTACTTCCGGTAAAACTCGGCGATAGCCTCGTCAGCGAATACATCGGAGTGCTTCACCCATTGGTTGTGCGACTCGTCATACCCTTTAAACCGGACCATGTACCAGAGGGATTTATACCGGATCTTCGCGTCGAGGATCTCTTCGACCTCCCACTCGGGTGCATCGCCAGGGACGTCCGGCAGGACCGGAGCCGGTTCGTCATAGCCCGGGCGGCCTTCGAAGGGTCATCTTCCGCGAGCTGCAACTTCACGACCGGGAACACCGGGTGGAGCCGGGAGAGACGGGGTGGCAGTTCCAGTTTGTACGCGCCTCGGCCGACGACCTTGGTGACTTTAAAAGGGCCTAGGCGTCGGTGAGAGAGCTCGGGGGATGGCCGGGTCGTTTGGATGTCGGAAGCATCGAGCCAGACCCGGTCGCCGACTTTGATGTCTGGCGCAGGGGTGCGTCGGCGGTCGTAGTACCGCTTGTACTCCTCCTTTGCTTTTACGAGGGCGGCCTTCGCCTCGGAGACCCCGGAAGCGATCCGGTCGTGAAATTCGTTAACCGACTCTACTTTCGAACGCGGCCCGTTCGGCTCGAACCCCATCCGGGGGAGCCGGCCGGTGTCCGTCATGAACGGAACCTGCTGCGTCAAAGAGTGGATGTGGTTGTTGTATGCGAATTCGGCGGCCGGAAGGAGCTCGTCCCAGTCATCCTGCTTGTAGTTAGTGAAAAGCCGGATGAACTGCTCCATCTCCTGGTTGACGCGTTCGGTCTGGCCATCGGTCTGCGGGTGGTAAGCCGTAGAGGTGGCCGGTTTGATCCCGATGAGGCGCCAAAGCTCGGTGGTGAACTCGGCGACGAACTGGGGACCACGGTCGGAGATGTACTTCTCGGGGGTGCCATGGAGCTTCCAGACGTTCCGGTAATACAACCGGGCAGCTCCGACAGCATCCAACCGGGTCGTACACTCCATAAAGTGAGCGCGTTTACCTAGGACGTCCACAACGACCATGACCGAGTCGTAGCCGTGGGCTTCCGGGAGCTCGACTACGAAGTCTACCGAGACCGTGCTCCAACGCTCCTCCGGAATCTCGGTCGGGTGGAGCTCGCCCACCAGAAGCTTCCGGAGAGCCTTGGTGCGGCAGCACAGGTCGCAGGTTGCCACGTACCGGCCGACGTGTCGGGACATCTGGGGCCACCAGTAGTTCCGGGAGACTAGCTCCAATGTCTTGAACCGACCGGCATGCCCGGCAACCCGGGTGTCGTGATGCTGCTCCAGGATCCGACGGCGAAGGTCTTTGTCCCGAGGGACGACAATCTTGCCACGGAAATAGAGCAGCCCGCCTTCGACGTGCCATTCGGCCGACCGGGTGGACCGGGTTCCTCGGGCCTTAAGGAGGTCCCGAGCTGCGAGAGCCACGGGTTCCTCAAGGTCCGGTTCGCCAGCGAGTGCCTCTCGGACGTCCCGCAGGAGGGGAACCTCCGGGCCAGCTACCACAATGCCCTCCAACGCACGGATTTGGAACAGGGTGGGACTCAGGAGCGTCACATCTGTGTTGTCCGGGCCCGGTCCGTGATCCGGACGCCGGGAGAGCGCGTCTGGTTTACCCATAGAGCGCCCAGGCTTGTGGTGAAGCTCGAAATCAAACCGGGACAGATACAGGGACCACCGCGCCTGTCGCCGGTTGAGATCTTGCGACTTCCGGAAATACTCCAGGTTCTTGTGGTCGGTCCAGATCTCGATCGGATGCTGCGCGCCTTCGAGGAAGTGCCTCCATTCCTCAAGGGCTCGGATGATCGTGAGCATCTCTTTGTCGTGGATCTCGTAGTTGCGCTGGACCAGACTCAAGCTCTTGGAGTAGAACGCGACCGGGTGCCACTTGCCGTCATCACCCGGTTGAGACAGGACAGCGCCAGTTGCATAGTCCGAGCTATCTGCCTCTAGCCTGTACGGCTTGGACTCGTCCGGTAGGACAAGGACCGGCTCCCGGGTGACCGCATCTTTGATGGCTTGGAATGCGGTCGCCTCGAGTTCGGTCCAAACCCAAGGAGCGCGCTTCCCAGTGAGGTCGAACAGTGGCCGGGCGGCATCTGAGAACGCTTTGATGAAGCGCCGGTAGAAGTTTGTGAAGCCGAGGAACTGCTGTACGTCCTTCTTGCACTCCGGCGTCGGCCAGTTAGTGACGCCGGCAACCTTGACCGGGTCCATCTCTACGTGATTGTGAGAGACGATAACCCCCAGGTACTCAATCGACGTCTTTTCGAACTCGCACTTCTCCGGGCACAGGAAAAGCTTGTGCTCCCGGAGCCGGCGGAGAACTTCCCGGACGATCTCCCGGTGCCGGGTAAGGTCCGAGTGTGCGATGAGGATGTTGTCGAGGTATACCATGACGTCTCCAGACAGGATGAGGTCTTGGAAAATGTCGTTCATCATTGTCTGGAAGGTCGCAGGGAAATTGGTCAAGCCGAAGTACATCACCAAGGGTTCGAAAAGGCCCCGGTTCGTCCAGAAAGCGGCCTTCCACTCGTCACCTTCCCGGATGCGGACGTTATTAAAGCCCCACCGGACATCGAGTTTCGTGAAGAACCGGGCTCCTTTCAAACGGTTGATGAGGTCGTTGATCAGAGGGATCGGGTACCGGTTCTTCACGGTCATCGCATTGAGCGCCCGGTAATCCTGTACGAACTGGAGCGCACCGTCCTTCTTTTTGACGAAGAAGACAGGCGAGGCCATCGATGACTTCGACGGCCGGATCCGGCCGGTCGCCAACCCCTCTTCGATGAATGCGTCGAGCTCGCGTTGCTCGAGAGGTGAGATCGGGTAGACCTTACAGTTGGCCGGTTTGGCATCCGGGACAAGTTCGATGGCATGGTCCCACGAGCGACGGTCCGGTAGTGAATCGAAGGCCTCTCGGTTGAAGACATCCTCGAAGTCACGCACCCACTCCGGAAGTTCATCCTTACCGGGTGCAGAGTTCTTGGCGAAGGCTTCGGCCAGCCGCTGTGAGACAGCGCTGGTGGCCCGGATGTCTTTCGGAGGAGAGAACTGGGTGTAAAAGACCCGGTCTCCGTCCTCGAGAGGGTCATCTTCGTCGTCCGAGTCATCCGAGTCGTCTAGCAGGAGTTCGGGCAGGTCCTCCTCGAACTCGTCATCATCATCCTCGCCGAGCCGGTTGTCCGTGTCGATAGTGCAAATGGTCGGGACCGGTCCGGCTCGGAGTTGCCGGACGATGCGGGCGATAGTCTTCGCTTGCTTGCGCTCGGCTCTGGCCTCATTGACGCAGGTCGTGCAACCGGACGGGCATCGGCTCATCTTGACCTCCCGGGTATCCCAGTTGATCTCGGGGTTATGCTTCCGGAGCCAGGAATACCCAAGAATAAGCTTTTGCTTACCGAGCCCAGTTACAGCGAGTTGGACTCGTTCGCTATGACCCTTGTAGCGGAGGACTAGAGTCGCGACATCCCGGATGAAGCCGGCCTCGTTGGGGGAGCCGTCTACATTGAACACCGGAATGGGTTGCGAGAGCCGGCGGACTGGGATCCCGCTCGCCTTAACGTACTCGGAGTCAATGAAGTCGGAGGTTGCTCCACAGTCGATAAGCCCATCGAGCGAGAGCTTCACAGCGTTGTCGGTCGACTCGATCTCCAATGGAAGGTGGAGGGAGTTAGCACCAGACGTTGCGGCGACCGTATAGCGCTTAGGAAGTTTGCGCTCCCAAGCAGACTTACGGGGCAGGCGGGTGGCCGGTCCGGCCGGCGGCGGATGAGTGACCGGTCTAGCCGGCGGGGGAGCCGGAGCGACCGGTTGGTCGTCCGGATTGGGGGGTGCGTCTATCGTTTTGGTTGATGCAAGAGGTATATTGTCTGACTCGTTACATAAAATGTCGAAACGATTAGGGGACGCGATCGAGGGCGCACTGCTCACTCGCCGCGGAGGGGAAAATCCTCTAGGGCGGGGTCATCAGTGAGGGCCTCGGTCGTGGCCATGCGGGCCACGAGTTCCTCCAACATCTCTCCCCCGAGCTGGCGGATCACCTCGTCGAGCACGTCGGTCGTCCGGACGTCGGCTGGTGCCGGGCAATCTCGGGCGAAGTGATTGGCATCTCTGCAGCGGAAACAGCCACGGCGTGGACATGGCGTGCACGGGTGCGGTCTACGTCCATGGGGACCGGAGCTGGGAGGGGCGGGGCAGCGGCCCTCGGCGCGGGTGCGGCAACGGTGCCTGGCGTGGACTGGTTGGTTCGGGGGCGGGCCGGCAGAACCGGGTGACGTCCGGACGCCCCGGCGTTCCGAGCGCGGAGGTGCGACTCGTACTGCCGGTAGGCCCGGGCGCGCCAGGCTGCGTAGTCCCTGAGGCCGGGCGGGTCGCTAGAGCCGGTGATGGCGAGGTTGATCGCCGGGTCAAGGCCGGTCCGATACTTTGTGACCTTGACAAGTTCGTCCTCAAAGCCGGCAAGGTCGACCAGGTCCTCGAACTCGTCCGTGTACCGGAACACGTCCCGGTTGCCCATATGGTAGGCGCGAGACTCGAGTTTGTGCAGGGCGTGGTCCTGCTCGTTCTCCTCGACGAAACGGAGTCGGAATTCCTTGACAAACATCTCCCAGGTCGGAAACGGAAATTCCGCCTTGGCCGACTGGCGCTCAGCCCAACGTTGCGCCGCGTCTTTGGCCATGAACGACATGGCGTACCGGACAACCTTTTCCTCGGAAAGTTCTCCGTTCTCTACGAAAGCCTCTGGGACGAGCCGGGCATACGACCGGACGGCGTGGAGAAATGCCCGGCCCTGCGTCCGGTCGCCGTCGAAGACGAACGGGGGGTTCGGCCGAAGGACCGATTTTGCACCGGACCCGCCAGTTGTGGTGTACTGCGTGAATAGTCCTGGACCCGGTTCCGGAGCCGTTTCGGCAAGGGATTGGGCAGGTGAGATTGCGCGTTGCTGTTTTTCGAGTATTTTGGTGAGGCTGGCTAAGGTGGCCTCGATCCGGTCCATCCGGGCATCGGCAGCTGCTGCATCAGCGCCGGACATGGTAGAATCGAGGACAGGGGAGGAGGGGATAAAATTGGAAGTTGGGGTGGTGGGAGCACTGCCACTATGATCCGAACCTTCCAAGCCAAACTTCCCAATTTTGTCCAGTTAATCCCTAGAGAGAGTTTCTTCTGCTGTAAGGGCAACCTCTAGACCCGAGAATCTCAAGGGGCTAGCGAGGGGAATCCGAAGTTATGAATAAGAAGTAGCTAAATACAAGAAGATACGCACCTAGCGAGGGGAATCCGAAGAGAAGAAACTCTGAGGATTCCCACGCTAGGTCATGGGTATAAGTGGCTACTGACTAGTAGCACATGACCGGAGTGATCGGCAGATGTCTCGGGCTTGATCGCAGACTTGATGCCATTGTGTAAGCGACCTTTTGGGATCCATAGGTGGATTACGTAAACTGGGCCGGTCGACCGGGTGCCGGGTGCCGGATGACCGGGGCCGGGTGCCGGGTGACCGGGGCCGGGTGGAGGTTCCCCTGACAATGGTTGAAAGCTTTGCCACAAAGTATGTCTGACCACTGCCTGTTAGACATATAATTAAAGCACCATCACTGGACATGCTCTTTAGCTTGAAAGCGAAAGTCATGATCGCCTCTCAGTATCTGAATAAAATTGGTTCAGTGTACTTCATCGGTGCAAGGCAAAAAATTCAAAAATACTAACATCTTCAATCAAAAGATCAGAATATGGACCAGATCTGATCACACCTAAGCATATGGGCCCAGAGAGGATTATCACTGAGAATGATCATTTTGCCTCAGCCTGGTTTGATTTTTTTTTTCCCAGAGTGGATTTTCACTCTCTCCAGTATGTACATACCCTGCCAGCCAAATTCTTGACAGGGCTTTTGCTCTCAAGAATGTTCAATCAGCTATTAAATTTGAGGCACAGTGTATTTTGGCCTTCTCTAGACTGCTCTGGGAAAATACCTGATTTCGAAAAAGAATGCACCCAGCCAGATTCGAACACAGGCCAGATCAATTTTCATTACAAAGCAAAACACAATAAGCCGCACATAAGCGGCCCATAAGCCACTCATAAGCGGTTGCTGCTTATGGATCTATAAGCGCTGGCAGATGCCTCCTGTGTGTGGGAACTTTGAAAGTTTAATTTTGAAAGTCCGGGACATGTTGAGCAGCACTCGCAATTTAACTGTAGGTCATTCTGTGGCACCTGCTTACTTATGGTGACTTGAAAGGAAAGATTGGAAGGCCTCAATATCCAGGCAAAGATTGTGGTTAGGCTACTACAGTCATTTTGTGATTGTTGCATTTTCCACGTCCTTGCACAAGGTTTTTTTTCTTTGGCTGGTCCTGGTTGCATATTTCTGGCTAGTTTCTTGACGTAGATATCTCGGTACGGTGCCCATGAATCTGACACATTTTTTCTCTCTATAAAGATTGCTTTAAATCTGGGTAATATTAGCACACTGAGTGATTTTGCAGTGTGCTAGACTCCACGCACGAAATTGGCCAACATTGGTGGGGCAATTACCGTAAAATTATCAACACAATGATTTGCATCCCAGGCATTGAGTACAGAAAATTTGAGGTGAAAGAGGGGGAGGGCAGCATTGAATGACACCATAAAGATGTGTTCATGTGATGTTGATACTTGTACAGGTGGGTGCTTCCCAGAATCCCACTTGGATTCACATAGTTCCCATGTGACTAAACCCTCCACAGGTTTAGCAGAGGTGTGGGATCAATGTAGGATGGTTGATAGCTCTCATCGGAATTGGAAAATGCCCACTTTGCCAAAGTCAGAGACATATAAATCTGTGCTACTCTCTGGGTATTTATCAGTTGCATGGTCTAATGGTTGTGTGCATCTTCAGTATTTCCTTCCTCCTGATCCATCATCTGGAGGTCATATGTTCGACCCCCCTTGTATGCATGCTTTTTGCATTGAGTCTGAACAGTGTTCAACGGGTGATCAAACACTGTTCAACCGTGATTATCCAGTTAAACAAACTTGATTTGAAATCGATCATTGACCATTGATTAGTCTGTTCAAACTCACATCACATTCCGCTGTTCATCAGGGCAGTGTGCACCCCAACGCTTCCCACTACTGGTGTTGAACAGAACCAAATTTAAAATCTGATTTCCATTTGGAAGCCAATTGTTTAAACAAACCTAATAGATATTTATGAATTCCTGATGTACTCTGAATCCGGTCCGGATCTACAATAACTCGGCCATGACGAAGGTTCCATATAATATGCCATGCAGTGGACACTAAGATAGCAAATAGTCTCCCCTTCGCGTGAAGGAATGTACCATTATCTGATTTAAATCTCACGAGGTTACAGCCTAAAATGAGACCCCAGCTCATGTCTGGCCATTGGAGGTATCTCTTGTACCACAGTTGCTGTGTAAGGGTCCAAATTAATTTTTGGCCAGATGCATTACATTCCATAGCTATGTATTTGAGGGTTTCTGGGACATTACAAAAATGACATTGTCCTCGTATTTTCAATGTATCGAAGTCACCCACTCTAAATGTATTGTGAATGGACTTCCAAAAAAATCCCGCATCAAGCATTGTAGTGTCATGGAGCAAATTGATTTCCAAATCATCTCGTCTGATGGGGTGTAGTTGGAAATTTCCTGGACTGAGCATTGTTCACAAAGGTAGATGTTCGGTCCTTCTTGGGACGTAATCTCCGTATAATTTTAGTAAACAATTTCTGGGACCCTTGAGATATGGGTATTCCTGGGCACTCAAACATGAGGTCAATCTCTGTGTTAATTTCAATGGTTCGTATTTGAGTATGTGTTAGGAGTTTGGCCTGGTTATCTGTTACTTTTTTGAATTTGATGCGGGCAACTCTTTCATTCAGTGCCGCAAACACAGCTTTCAATAGTCTAAAGTTCAGGTGCAACATGTTATTTTCAAATTTGAGTCTCTCTTTCACCAGAGTTCGTGCTAAAACTTCAGAGGAGGAGCAAATGAGAAGCGGTACATTCCTTTGTGTATTCTGTAGTACAAACAGTAGCCCTCCCAATAGAGCCGATGAAAAAGGCAGTGGCATTTCCGGTCGGTCAAAGGTGACTGACAACGTCTCATTTTGTTGGGTATTATCTGTAACTGTCTTGATCATAACTTCAAGTAGGGGTTCAAATTCGCCTGCACGGAGAACACATGCATGTATAAATACAGTCATAAGAGTCGGTTGGGTCCCAAGTATTTTAGATCTCCTCGTTGCGGTCTCGTGGAGTGATTCCTCAAAAGCAAAGATCTGAAAGCCATCTGCCATGTTGGACAAAGTAAGAGATGGATCAAACACTGTTATTTGGTCGGTCTGTAGTGGCTTTTTATTGCATTCAAGTTCATTCGTGAGGGTGAGCTCCTATCGTTGGGTTCCATTTTGGGTGAATACTGTGTATCAACATCTTCGCCGTTTCGATGCATTGTCCCGGATTTTTGCAACCCAATTGCATTCGGTCATGGTAACAAGATGGGCAGCCATAATTCTTACGCCCGATCCCCGATGGATTTAGCACGTGGGGTTTTCGAATGATTGCTGTTCTCCGATTTGCGATGGTAAGAGCATCTCGAACAATTTGGACTCCATGGTTTAATCTGAGGCACGTTGCTGTATCTCGCAGACATGCATGTTTGTAGTGCTCTTTGTGAGTGCCCGGGTGTTTCCAGATGGGCAAGTTCAGTTTTACATCAGTGCTGATGGACAATGCCGTGAATTTTAGGTTGTACTTGCGTGCTGCGAGTACCATTCGATTGATGTCTTCTGGTAGTGGAGTTCTCTGGGAAATTGGGACGTGTATATCTTGTAAAAAAACATTCATAATCTGTCCCGGCTGGAGTTTGAGATAGCTCGTCTCCAGGAAATTTATCAACAGAAAATCAACAAAATAGCACCATGAAGCCCGTTCAGGACCTTGTTTCAAGTAGGACTGTAGGTTCCACAAATCAATTGCTTCATTTCTGGCAAGTATATCAAGAATCTGTTTCCCACCTTCACTGATATCGAGCATCATAGTGTCGTGCCCAACTCTGGCTGTTTTTCCATCCCAGAGAAAGGTATTTTCGATTTTAAGGAGAGTATCTTCAATATCCTTAGGCATACCCTGCACTCTTGTCAGGTACTGTGTTCTGCCTCCAATAACCATGTGGATGATATGATGTTTTCCCTCGAGAGAAGGTGATGTTACTTTCCATCTTTCCAGGTCATGATTAATTTTTTCGATGACTGAGGGCCACGGTGTAATATACGGAGAATCATTTCCGATCCATGCTCCCAATATACGACAGGTTTGTCCATCTGGTATTAGCCGTATTTTCTCTTCAATTGCTCCGATTTTCATTGTCTTGTTGATTCGTCGCTCTCTGAGTACCATTGCTCTGTAAGAGGGCTGACCAAATGGCAGTAGAACAGTCTTATGTTCGTTGAATTTCGCTGTTGAGGCTGTGCACCAGAGGTGCAAAATTCCCCAGAATATTTCTAGGTCATCCTCAGAGGGAAAAAAAAACTGTTGTGTCATCTGCAAAAAGCGATATAACGGGACTTGCATCTTTCCCAGGAATGCTGACTCCTTTGAGTCCTGAATTTCGAATCAGACAGACCAATGGTTCAATGGCCAAGTTGAATAGAAGGCATGAAAGAAGGTCACCTTGCCTCACTCCGCGAATAATAACAAAAGATTCACTGATCTCACCATTCACCATTACAACTGTTTCAGCATTGGTGTATAAACTTTTGATTGTGTTGCAAAACCTTGGTGGGAAGCCCATGTGTTGGAGGACTCTCAGCAGATAGGCGTGGTTGATTCTATCATATGCTTTCTCCTGATCGAGTGCTACTATTAATCTGTCCTCCTCTGCTGCCTCTGCATAATTGAGGAGGAATTTGGCAAGCTTAACTTGATCTTCAATTTTTCTACCTTTCATGAAACCTGCTTGGTCAGGATGTACTAGGGACAGAGCTACAGCCATCAACTGTAAAGAGTAAGTTTTTGTCATTAATTTGTAATCACAGTTCAGTAGAGTCACCGGTCGATAGTTACTGATCAAAGATTTATCTCTAACGAGCAAGGCAGCGGCCTTGACAGTGGGCGCGAAGGCTTTCAGAGAGCGCTGAATAGCGGAATGGTCCGTCTCCCTGCGCTTCCACTGCCTCTCCCTGTTTGACAGCCCCAAACCCTCTAGCGCCCTAGCGCGCCTGTACGCTGACCTCAGCCGCCCGCAATGCAGCATACTCACCCAGCTGCGCATGGCCCACCTCGCCCTCAACTCCTACCTCTACCGCTTCCACCTCGGCCCTTCCCCCGACTGCACGCTGTGCCTCGTCCCCGAAACTGTCCCCCATTTCCTCCTCTCGTGCCCGGCCTACTGCCGCCAGCGCCTCCGCCTCATTCTGAGGCTTGGCACTGCGCGTCTCACCCTCCGCCTCCTCCTCTCGACCAAGTCTCAGCCCAAACCCGTACTGGACTTCGTACGCGAGACCGAGAGGTTCCAGCGCTATGCGCTCTGACGCCCACCCACCCCTCCCATTTCCTTATTTCTTTTTCTCTCTTTCCTGTCTCTTACATGGTCTCATATATAGTCCTTTACCACGTCTTGTTATCCGCTTTGACACCCTGCCTTGCTACAAAACCTCTCACCACCCCATCGCAGCATCCTCATTACCTACAGTACCTCTACTTGCCCCCCTCCCGCGTCCCATTGGGACTCGAGGCCAGTTAGATACAATAACTGTCATACGTACATAGTGCGACATGGACCCCCAGGGGCCCGCATGCACTCTAATGGAATTTTGAATTGAATTGAATTGTATCTCCCCTCTTGAATATTGAACACATCCATCCCATGTTGAACTTACATTCTTTGACCATACCAAATTGTTCAATGTCATCATACAGTTTTGTAAGAAATCCAACCACATCAAATGAATCATTGTTGGTTGCGCTATTTTGCTTGAAGCTAATGTCGAGGATTTTATAAAACTCGTAAGGAATTCCATCCATTCCGGGTGCCTTCCCATTGTTCGAGAGTCTCAGTGCCTCTCCCACATTTTGGGCATCTAGTGCTTTATCCATTTCTTTAAATTCACTCTCGGACAGGTGGACATTGCATTTCTCGAGAGTAATTTCTATAGCCATAATTCTCCCATCCTCGTCTGGAAGATCCTTGTCTTGTATTGAGTTGTGGTAATGTCTGGCCATATTCGTCATTTTTCTTGGCCTAGTTTCATACCGTGGTACAGCTGAATGTGTGTCTTCAATTTTAAATTCTCGTATTGACTCCTTAGACTGATAGCCTTTGGTTGATTGAGTACACGAACTCGTTCACAATGTTTCTCCTTCGACATCATACCGTGTTTCTGACAGTGATTTCTTCGTGACAGCGTCCGTACTTAGTCGGTCCGTGATTTTCTTCTCGAGTAGGTATGCCGCAAGTGATCTGTCCTCTCGAGGCATGTCGTTATCATGAATTACGATGTCCAGCTGCGCCTTCCAGGTACGTATTTGTCTAGTAGTCTCATTTGTAATAAATCGCGAACAGTATTTACCACGGTGAGTAACATCACACTTGAATTTTGCCCAGAGTGTCTGGATGTTTTCTTTTGGGTTGCGTTCTGACTCTTGCAAACGATTGGTATCCTTGACCAGCTGGGATGCAAGTTCCCGTACTCGGTTCATGAATTTTGCGGATTTTAGAAGGTACAATGGCATGTTCCATCTTCCAGTCCCGGGTTTCTCTTCAGGATCACAGGTTAATTGTGTCACCGCTAATCTGTGGTCACTCTTCACCGGGCAGTGCTTAATATCCCAGCCTCGGCAGCGCTTGCATTGTCTGCTTACAACACCGATTCGATCAAGACGTGAGTTGTTGTCTGTACTTCGTTGGATTCCTTGTCTGTGCGAATCTGCATGCAGGCATCTTTGTTCTTGACGTTTGTCGCTGAGACTTCGCAGGAGTTCAAGACTCGGGGTTCCGGCCAGACACATAATCTGTATCACACATACCCCGCGCTCGAATTCCACCAGTTCGGCTTCCGCTTTGGTGTTGCATGCAGGGCTTGTGAGAAAACTTGATTTTCTATAGCCTATCTCAGGGTGGTGATCGCGCTGGGCTGTGGTTCTGGACGTCTCCAAGTCCACTTCCGATTTCGTGGAGAATTAATAACCGAAGGTACGTGATCCTTGGATGTGCAGAGCAGCAGGTTTCGACCACAGGGCAAACGTTTGATGTTCAACAATTTAAAGATTGTACGTTCCTCACAAAGAATAATTTATTCAACGCTCGACATTTGACGTCCACCGAAAATATCTGTAGCCGACGTGCGAGGACTTATCTACTACTTGACTCGCATTTCCGCTTGTAACCTGGCGTCTATTTAGCGCGGCTGTGTCTCCGTTTGCGTTCTGGTCTACGTGCGTGCTCTGGTCTGCTCAAACTGTCACGTAGGAAGAGGAGAGGAGCAGATAAGTTATTCAACGATTCAGCCAATTTTGTGCACTCATCCAAATTCAACGCTACAGACCCGGGTAATCTGCACAGGCGGGGATTGCATCCCATTGTCGTTGACTATACCTCACAGTACATCCATCGGATGTAAAAGAATACACAGCACTCCTCCATCTCAGGTGCTAACCCGCAACACGGACCTCGATTGAATCCTCTGCCAGTATGTATGTATTTATATTCTCTTTTTATCGCTCGTTAGCTGAGTTTATGTTTATGCAGTTGACATGAAGAACCCAACAGACAAGCTTGGACAGGCACTAGCTTCTCCTTGTGCTTGAACCCGCCATCTTCCGTCGGTCGCTGTGCAGTAGATCAATCCTGCATCTGCATCGCTGTTCCCGACTTCAATCTGGGGCTACAATAATTATTCGTCGTACCGACTTGAATAGCACAGAATTGCGCGGATCAAGCACGGAGCGCATCCCATCTGGCACGTATGTACGTCCCAATTTTCTTTTGTGGTTTGTTTTTTGTCGGTGCTTCAACGCAGATAACACATGGTGTACCTGGCTACGGTGATTTTGCGAGCTCTTGATACCTGGGATCAAACCTACTAATATTCTGTTTCACATACTATTGTGAGTCCCAAGCAGGTGTATGTAGGTGGATTCGGGTCATCTGTACGCTGCCATATATGGAGGAACATTCGAAGATGAGAGAGGTTGGTAGAAACACATCGCATTAAGTTATGTTCAGCGGTATAATTCTAATTTACTGAATATCTGCCCTGCAGCCAGCTCGAGAGAAGTGGGTTTGACAGGCGTGTGGTGAGATGCGTTTAATCGCAGTACCTGCTCAGAGAACTCGAGTGACGCGTATTGAGCACCTTGACTCGCCGGCATAGACGCCTACAAGGACACTCGATTGAAGTTTAGTACCTCGCCTGCTACACCGCCATTCGAACATTTTGTTTGCCGAACATTGTCCATCAACATTTCAAAAATGTGGCCTCAGCACATCCAAAGTATGTTACCTGAATGTTTCAGAAACATCTGAGACAAAACATCTGGCCAACGCTTTGACGCTGTTGTCAGAATGTTCATAAAAGATCCTATATACATCGTCCCATATATTTAAAAATTATTACGGGTGTAATGATAATATGCCTATGTACAGTGTAATTGCATGCTTCAATGGGCCCACACAGTGGGAATTATTGGAGCTCGCGACGACAACGACGCAACATGTCTTGGAGCTTGCGACTACCTCTTACTCTGGTGTCGCGGTGTTAGCCACACTCGAGTCTGAGGGCACCAGTTAAAAAATAACGAAGGAGCTAATGCAACAGACCTGCAATTTGTATGTAAGTACAGGCGAGGATCCAAGCTCAAGGCGGGAAACAAGCAATTATTCAAATTAAAATTATTGATGTCTAATCTGTTTGGGACTTGGGTCCGTGCGCATCAGAACAAACAAGAACAATGTTGGTACGCCAAAGACATCCTTCCCTTTCTCCCACTTTCTTCACCTCTCGTTGTTCCCCATCGTCGCCTGTTTCACCCTCATTGTTGCCATGGTCAACCTCACACAAATGGCTTCGCGTTTGGCACCGACTGCACCGACTCCTCGTCCGACTCCCCGTCCGCTGCCTCGCTCGCTGCGGGCGGGAGCGCTGCTGTTCCGCGCCTGCTGGGTATTTCCCTTGTCGCTAACAAACCCCATGGCCGGCCACTATCCCAATGTATTGCCGCCTCACCGGCAGCCGCTCAGCCCACGACTGCCGTTAAGGAATGGGGACCACTGCACAGACGGCTACCCTTTCTTCAAGCCAAGTCCAATGCTGCAAAATTCTCAAGTCTTTCAAGGTGCCCAATCATGATCCGCTTGACAGCCGTCTCGGCCAATATCCCGTCAAGATCTCAATCCCTTCTCGCGCTCAACTCTCGAATCCTTCCCGCAAGCTTTACCTCAAGCCATCCCAAACTCAAAACTCAAGTCCGACCACCTCAAAAAGCGTTCAAGCCCCCAGCTTCACGTCCTCTTCGTTCAAAACTGTCATAAAACTGTCACAAATTCGCAAAGATCCGACGTCGTGCAAGACGTCTCCCGCTCCACAACGGTGCAAGATGGTGGTTCCCGCCGATTCTGCCTTCCAGCCTTCTCTCCACGTTTCATGTACGGGGTGAGCTTCGATATTTGTTCTGTAATATGTACACCCATGAATGCATCCTTTCGTACACATCCATGGATGAATATAAGGTCTGGATAAAATATTATTAATATTCTTGGGAGATGATCCAAATGTTAAGGAAACATTGAGAAAATGTCGGCTCAAACATCTCTGAGATGCGATGTTGCAGAAGCCTCAAGGGATTGAACGATTTTTATTTGAATGATGTTTCGGCAACATCTGGCCGATGTTGTGACAACTATTTACAAACATTTCCGCTCAAACATCTCATAAACCTTCCTACCGAACGGCGGTGTAGTGCAGCAAGACGTGGCTTTTATCATGTTTGATGTCGCTGTTACAGAATTCAACACAAAACACGTGATTTTGGTTGAATTTTTTCTCCGCCCTTTTTCGATGGTTGAAATGCTCATGGACTGGCTCTGTTGCGGCAAGACGAATGAAGCCAAGGCTTAAGTTGCTTCGATGTCACCGTACAAAATTCAATACAAAAAACGCAACTTTGGTTGAATTTTCTCTCTACCTTTTGCGTGGTTCAAATGTTCATGCTAACGCACCCAACCAACTATAGAATTGCAGCATGGATCACATCTTCTGATTTAATCTGGCGATGCGGATGTTCCATTTGGTGCAATTCAAAAGCCAGACGGCGTTGGTCGCTGATTTGGTAGGACAATGGTAGCTTCGCACCGAATCTAAGTCTATAGAAAGTCAAAGGGTTTATCCCGGTTTTTGCAACTCAACCGCGTCAGACGCGTCTCTTGTGGGGACTTTGAACGTGATCGGCAAACATCTGCATACTGATTCGAGGCATCTCTGTAAGATACGAGACATATATGTACATACAATGGGCAGCGTGACAACTAGCAACCGATATGTATCAACGCCCTCCAAATCATGATCTGTACTACTCCTCGCCGCAATAACGCCACAGTTTAAACTCAACGTGGTGAAATGATTCCATGAGCTTTCCTTATACATGCTGACACCGATTTACAGTAACGGTTCCTCTTCCCCCACTTCCCCACCGATCGATTGTAGGGAGCTTCGAAGAGGTACGCTCACGCTGACATGCAGCTATTCTATCACATACGCCAACGGACACACATAAATTCAGGACTTCGTTTATCGTTACAGAGAACGGAAACCTGTGGACACTCCTCGTTTCTTTATGGTCCCACCTACATTCGACGCTGCACCCACAATCGGTGCTCTTGAAATTGGCATTCTTGTTGCCGTCTGTCTTTTCGGTGCTGTCTCCGTCAGGTGGTCTTTCGATGAATCCGAACAGATGATCGCTGAACAACGATACCAGGCGGTTCTCTACTATACGCGTTTCCCTTCAGATTCGCTATTCATCAAAAGTCTTGTGAGTGCTTTAGGCTTCTTGCTCTTCACAAATTCATTCGCTCGCAGGTTGTCTTGTATGGAGTCTCGATCTCAGCCACACGATCGCCATCTGCAATGCAATTTATATAATAACCGTTCAGCAATACGGCCATCCAGAGCACCTTGAATTCGTCCGCATCCTCAGGCTCTTTCCCTTCATTCGAGTATCATCACTGAAGTATCTCTGATTATACCCCCGAGCTCTCTGAACGCCACCATAATCATAAGCGGGTTCATTGGACCGCTGGAGCAGGTTCGTATTCATTCCTTCCCAACCATGCGTGCTCTCATCTCACCTCCGTATGAATCAGGGATGGTTCGCATACCGGCTCTTCAAGTTCAGCCATTCAATCTACCTCCCGCTCCTCTGCTGCGTCCTCTCGACGTTACGGGCCTGTGGGTCTGTTGTCGTCGGGGTGCTCTCCTTCCAAGGTATTACTGTCAGCACATTCGTCCACAAGTACGGTTGGATCGTCGAGACCTTGCTTATCATCGGAGCTATCACGGATATTTGCTTGTGCTGGGACTGTGTTATTACCTGAGTGGATGGCACGGCGAACGGTATAAGAAGTAAGACTTTACTGTGGTGCGAAGTCAGTACCATCGGATCTAATTTTGGTCAGGATGGAGCTGTTGGTGAACCGGCTTATGCAGTGGAGCATTGGTGCGTTGGCTCAAACATTTTTCTTACTGAGTTTTCCCTGATAAAACTCCAATGTAGAGACTGGACTGATAACGAGGTGAATTGAGAATATGCATCCAGTCCGAACAGTACTGAAATGCGCGGCGTTGGTCAGTCTTGGAGCAATTGCTCTACTCACCTGCGTGAGCCCTCGTTGCTTTCTCTTGATGCCTGTTCTGAAACCCTCGATAGTTCGTCGCCATGAGGGACAATTGTAGGTCCGCAGGGCCGATCATCGTCTCCAGAAGCTGAATCAATTTTTTCCAAGTCGCATGGATAGGAGTATCTGCTGTACTGCCTAAGCGTAAGGATCTTCACAAACCATTTTTATATGCCGCTCATAAAATTGGTTCAGTGTTCTCGAACTCCCTTCTCTTTGCGTGTGTATCTCTGCCCACTTACTTCTCAAGAGCTCATCCTCTCGCTCAGGCTGAACGTCCGCAAACCCTTGTTACGTCTTGCACCTGAAAGTGTGCAGCGACAGGATTCGACCACTGGACATTACTCGTCCAACCAGCTAAATAGTCGTAACAACAACGAAGTACGTTCACGACCCCCTAATTCGAAGTCGCGCCTCGTTGAATGTAAGTTCCCGCAGGTCAGAATCGGCGACGTTCGAATCCGGATGAACGATATCTCGTCTCATCAGACCGCAACATAGTCCTCAGATGCATATCCCTTCGGCACTGCATCCTCACATGTAAGGTTGCACTCTATTAACAGACAGAAGACCACTCACGCCTTGGAAGCAGAGTTCTCCGCCAAAGCAAGAAGGGAATCCCTCGTCCGCCCCTCATTACGATGGTATATACCCCGTTCTGTGTCTATGATTTTGGACAGGTCTTAGTCCATTCTTTCGTCGGGACACTGTCCTTCCTGTAAAAACAATAATCCTCGAGTCCTGAAATCAGGGAAGCGGTTGCGTCTTCGATTGTACTATGACCGTGAAACGAGTCAGCGGATGGAAAACAGACGGAATGTGCGATCGAATGTGGAGGGTTAGTACTTCTCCATTGTTCTGAGACGACGAGAATTACCTCTCCGGTGAGAAAACCCCCATCAACTGCTCGAAGGGTTTGAAGGGCGTCCCGATATTGAATGTGATATTCATGTCCTTGATGCAACCTTGATGTCAATAAAATCGGCAGCAAACGGTGCGAAATGATATGGGTAAAACCATTGCCACGAAGGGGTCGTGGTCTCCTGGTCCGAGTCTGTTGGAATGTCATCTCACGTCCGAGCCCACCCACTACATCCTCGTCCACTTGGTTGCTTTGACAAATTTTGTTTCACCTTCAAGTTCGTGCATGTCCCCTGCCTGACCCATTCACTCTGGCAAAACTGATGCGGTTGCTGAAGCCACCTGCAGAATGTGGGCCGCTTTAATCTTGGAGGCGGCGTCAAATTTTAGTGCCCCAACCTATTTATTTAAATTTCAAGTTCAAGGCTCGGGGCTCCGGCCAAATAAATAATCTGTATCTGCCCGTGTATGTGTACATACCCCGCGCTCGAATTCCACCGATTCAGTCTCTGCTTCGGTGTTCGCACGCAGGCTTTGCGAGAAATCTTAGCGGGACTTGATTTTTTATAGGCTGGCTGTGGTTTTGGACGTCCCCCTTCCGGTCTCCCAAAGCATGAATCATCGAGGGTACGTGAGCACTGGACGTTCAGAGCAGCAACTTTCATCTACAGGGAATGATTGCACTTGAACTGCAGTCAGCCCGAGAGAAGTGGGTTTGTCGGTGGCAGGTATGCGTTGAGACGTGTTTGATGACAGTGATTATTACATGCGTGTTTAACCCACACAGAACTCGAGTGGGAGGTAAACTAATAATTGAGAGCCTGGACTCGTTCGGCATGAATGCCTACAAGGTCACTGAAAAATTTGGGAACAGTACACAGGTTCACCTACTTGATTCCTTGAAGGTTGGCGATTGATACGTTTGACTTTCAAGCCAGGGCCGGCATGGATAATTAAAATGATCAAATCACCCTGTAAATTTTGCTACCATTTCTTGATCATTTCGAAACAATTCAGACCACCCAAAAAAATTAATCGACGTCACGAAGATCCCCAGACGCACCGTACAATACTACAAAAAAGTCAATACAAAACACGTGAGTTTGGTGGAATGTTCTCTCTGCCTTTTTTCGATGGTTGAAATGCTCGTGGACTGGCTCTGAAAGTTGTAGAATTACAAGTAATGCGTTCATGGATTTGATGGTCTGATTTACTTTGGTAATACGGGTATTGCATTCAGTGCTAGTCAAATGCCAAATGTTAAACGCGGTTTGGTGTGACAATGGTAGATTCGCGCCGAATCTGAGTACACAGTGGAAAGTCAAAGGAATTCTCTTTTTTTTAAACTCAGCCGCCGCGGACACGCCTCCGCAATGGAAGTTACGAGTTCTAAAAATTTATTTTTAGACTCGTTTTTATCTCCGTTTTTACAGCCAACCCAGACGAACTTTCTGTCATGACGTACGCGCTTCGTGTTGGAAAAATGATAAGTACTGATTAAGGCAACTTTGGTGTGATTTTTATTCCTTTCGTGGTTGACTTCGTATTTTGTTTTACGTTTATAATGGTCTCTAATTGTTTACACATACAATATTTGATGTGGGCGCTTGTCTTCTGCCTTCGTATTTGCTCATTCTTCGAGGATTCTAATCCGGATGTATATCTTTGGTAACTTGGGCCTAACTGGATTGGAGCGATAGTGGGCGACTTCCCGTAAGATTTAAATATTCCGGCGCAGTTTTTGAGCTTAACCGAGGGTGCCAGTGACGATCAGTGGGCTGGATATTCACTTGATATTCACGCCGTCTGTATTTCCCACAAGAAAAATAATACTTTATACATTGATGGTACATAAGCAACCAACCAGCTCACACCTGAATGTCCCCAGCACTGTGTCGGCATATCGAGGAAGCGCGACGACGGCGTTAAAACAGATCTTCTCAAAAATTGACTTTATACACTGAGATATGAATTACAGTGAAAAATGGATCTAAAAGAGCGGATTTTTGGCTACAGTTAATTGTAGGGCACTCGGGGCAAAGCCAGGGCCTCGAGAAATCGGCGATACACCAGTGGTAGGCTTGCAAGTATGGGCGGAGAGTTTGTGACCAGAGTGACAATGAGTGACGATCAATCATTTCTGTCCCAAAAGAGATATTCGAGGAAACGAAAGTCTAGACGAGGGGTAGGGACCCCTCGTCTAGATTCAACATATTTTGAGTGATGCGAGAATAAATCGCGGCCGCTTGTGAGTGATGCAATTGATGGGGTCCTGACAGGTCGCTCGGCATCACGGCGGAAATTGCAAAAATATTCCTCTCGAGTATTTAATGCTTACGGGAAGTCACCCAGTATGACTGTAAAATAATTATTTTTGGCCCAAAAAAAGCACACCCGAGGAATTCACAAAAGAAGGTGACCTGGGACAAGAATAACGAAAAAGTGACACCCCGTGAAACCCAAAATTGATAACCTCGCGAGAGCAATAAAAAAAGTGACACCGGGGTTTGCCAGAAATGTGGCTACCTGCATAGGATTTCCAAAATAAAAGAGCAGCCTCGATGAATGATCCTTCGAAATGACCACCAGAGAAAGTTCCTGGTCCTTGCTTCACGGTGTCAATGAACTTGTTCAAGTTTGCAACGCTTGTCTAACGCTCGTCGTGCTTGAGAAGAATATTGGGCGTGACCAGAAGCGAACTCGGAGCAGAATATAAGTTGCCTAGTAAGCAACTCAGCGAAGTTCAATACGTATTACGGACATAAGTACTTAGTCCAAGTCATGCACTGCTTGAGCAGCATTTTAAGACATTGCTTAAAGCAAGTGGCATATTAAATAGCCGAAAATATCCAGAAGTGGTGGCCACATTTATCATGAGTAAAGACATTCAGCGGTTGAGGTTCGAGGAGAAGGCACGTCGCATTTGTCGATGTTTGAGCCTAAAGCTTCCGGCAATCACTGACAAGGTTTATTTTCCCTTTCTCTGCGGAGTCCACCTCAGCGTCAATTGTCTTTTTTGCGTATCCCCCATCTTCGCAAGAAGTCAGTCTTAGATCCGAATCCTTTCTGCAACGCGTTTCCAGCGGCTCAATCCTTCTTGAAGTCTTGCTTGAAGTTGTATTGTCATTCTTGCATCTGTCATTGTCACGGAAGAGTCCGAGTCCTCCCCGTTATCAACGGGTTATGTCTATCCAAAGATCTTTGCGATAACGTCACAATTGTGGAGTCAAGGACTTCTGGATCCGTTCTTGGATCTGCTGGATACACCGAATTGCACGAAACGCGCCACCAGGCGGGATTTAATTTTTGCCGCTACACCTGCCAGTGGCGCAGCGTTGGAGTTCAGTATTATCGGTATTAAATATCTTGCGATGTCACTAGCTGTGATTTTTCTCTTCGAGGATGAATATCGGGCTAGTTAAGTCGGAAAATCCTCACTATTTACTATTTACTATTTACTATCGGCACCGTATCCCCGGCTCTACATTCCCCTACTAAGCTCTAAAATTCTGGTCTTCTTGCGAGCAGTTCCACTCGATGATTGGCTACCAGCGGCCGCTTCCATCATATACCCATTAGGCGACTAGGAAACTTGAACCACCGGTCTTCGTTCCTAGTTGACTGTGGCTTCCATTGATATATACCACCGATCGCGGCGGATCCACAGCGCGAATGTGGAGAAAATCGTGGTTGAAGTCGGGGCACAACTTCCTGGAATGCATTAAATGTGCACAGCAGCGGCATTAGCCGTGTGTTTTAGCTGTCGATGGAACGCGGCAAACGGTTCCTGGAGCTAAGTCGCCCCCGTTCTTATTTAATGGGCGAGGTTTTCAGGTGGAGGGCATCATACTCTTGTTAAATTCTCTCCCTCGAGACTCGACGCGATGGCAGCGACGACGAAAAGTACCGGTTCGTCCTCGTTGTGTATTGATTTTTTTTTGCCGCCACTGATGAGTCTACAGAAAATATGCAGAAGCTTCAGATAGCGGCGCAAGATAATATCGAGATCGACAGTATCCTCGGTTTTTCCTTCATCTCCGATGCGATTGACCACGAACTGCGCGTGTTTTGGGACTTCACCTGGCGCGACTGGTCCGCTAGCCTCATCCCCGGGGCCATGTACACCATCGCCGCCCTCCGCTCTCTTGATTCCGCCCCCAGCGAACTCATAATCCGGTCCCTCGTCCGCTCCCTGATCTACTTCCTCCTCTACATCTATTCCTTCGACATCGCGAACCAGATCAACGGCGTCGCCGAGGACCGTGTCAACAAGCCTGACCGGCCCCTCTCCTCGGGGCGCGTCACCCTTCAAGGCGCGTACATCCGCTGGTACGCTACGACCGCCCTGCATCTCGTCCTCGGCGCGGCGTGGGGCGTCCTCCCGTGGACCGCGCTCTGGGTGTTCATCACGATCTACACGAGCTGGTGCGGCGGGGACAAGCACTGGGTCCCGAAGAACCTGGGATTCATGTCGTTTGGCTCGCTGTGCCTCCTGCAGGCCGCGTGGGGCCTCGTCGCACCGATCACAGCGCACGAGTGGCAATGGGCGCTTCTGTTGAGCGGGGTGTTTGGTGTCGTTGCGAGCGTGCAGGATATGCGCGACGTCGACGGGGATAAGATTGCTGGCAGGCGCACGCTGCCTATTGTTCTGGGTAGCAACTTCCGTTGGGTTATGGCTAGTATTATTTGTGCTGCGCCAGCTGTCTGTTGGCAGTTAGAATTCCTCCGCTACTCGCATTGGCTCGTGGGTATTGTGGGGCGTTGTTGACACTGTCGATGTTTTACATGGCGTATCGCGTCTTTCGTGGAGGCCCGAGGAAATATGACCACAAAACATACATGGTACGTTGCTTGTGATCTTGACTTGAAATTAGGCTTACCTATTTTCAGATCTTGACATATATCTATTGTGGCTGCATTGCCGTGCCCATGCTATTTCCCTGAACGTCGCCCATCTTACTTTTTGAATCGCCGTACTCTAAAGATACTTATAGTACAAATCAAAAATATTTATAGAGCCTGCTGTACCAAATAGACTCACCCGGGAATCAGGTCAAAACGTAGGACAACCGTGGGAAATATCGACTCACACTGACCTCAAGGCTCAACCTCACGGTGAAGGAAACTGTTCGATCAGAACTCTCACCCTCACGCTCTTGTGAGCAAAACTCCATGCTTTGTCGGAATCTTATGACTACGGATTAAGTTTCTGCAGCGTGCGCCTGTTCCTGGCCACTCTGGACAATGCCTCGACCGTTCTTCGGAGTTTCCTAAAGAGGTTGAGTGGAATGCAACAGCCAATTGCAATCGTGGGATACCAAAAAGAAGTCCGCCGAAGGAGACGGACGGAAGAACTAAATATCCGCGGTCACGTCAAGTACTAGCCGGATCATCCGGTTTCCGATGGAAATATAAATACCCACAGGGTGCTGCTCCGCACTCCCAATGCATCCCGCGCTCCTTGCCCTCTTCCCACTGTTTCTGGGTGCCCTCGCCCACAAAGAGGCCACCACCCCCGAAGAAAAGGAAATCCAGCGCAGTCTCAGGAATGCTGCATACCACGTCCGCCACACGGATCTTGTGTGGGTTCCATGATTAATTATTTGTTATCTAGTGCGCCCCTGCGGTAGGGGACTTCACCGCGGCCAGGAAACGCGCATTTGCACAAAGGGCACTCGGCGAGGCAGGCAATCCCTATCTCCCTGGCTACGACGAGCTGTTCGCGCAGGAGCCGTTACAGGGCATTGACGGGCCCGATCGCGACTTTTTGAGCTGCACGCCGGTGCAGGACACGCAGATTGAGAACAACACATGTGTGCTTAGTGCGTTTTGGCTGCTTCTGTCTGACCTTCGTGCATTTCTGAGCACTCCGATTTAGCACCGGAGGTAACTGAGGGACCATATTACCACGATGTCGGGCACCCCATTCGACAGAATATTGCCGAATACCAGGACGGATTACTTCTAGTGCGTTCTTCGACCTCTGGCCGTGTGTACTGCCCTTATTCCCGATAAGCTCTTGGACATTGGAGTTATTGATGTCGAGACGTGCAAGCCTGCGCAGAACGTTCTCGTCGACATTTGGCTGGCGAATGCTACTGGACATTACTCAGGCGAGCTTCTGTCCTGCCTTCAAGTAGTGATGCATCTGACAAAACCCAAGGCCACCCCGATCCCGCACCGCACCTTACTAATGAGCATCCCCAAGTCGGCGGCAAGCGCAGCGGCCTGCTCTCCGCTTTTCCACGAACGAAGGACCACGAGACCTTCCTCCGTGGCGCGTGGGCCACCGACCGGAACGGCGTCGCGCAGTTTACATGTGCGTCTCTTCCTCCGCGCCTCCTTCAACCCGTTTCTCGAAATGTTAATTCAATCCAATATACGTACAGCGATCTTCCCGGGCTACTACACCGGCCGTGCTACGCATATCCACACGAAGGTGTTCCCCGAGTGGACTGTGCACCCTGAGAACGGAACCTTCACGCCCGGCCGCCTCGCGCACGTCGGGCAGTTTTTCTTTGAGGACGATATTAATATGGCCGTTGATAAGGTGTGCCTTTCCCTTCCTTCCGTCCTTCCTTCCGTCCTTCCTTCCTTCTCTCCCTCACTTTCCTTTACCTCATTTTTTGGGATAAATGCTGACGTACACGCAGATGTTCCCTTACACCGAGAACCCAATCCGGCACACGCGTGGCCGGACGCGCAACTGGCGCGACTCGCTCAATATATTTGACGACTCGCATCTCAACGGGTATAATCCCGTGTTTAGGACGCATCTGCTGGGCGGAGTCGTGTCGCAAGGCGTTGTTGCGTATATTACAATGGGCGTCAATATGAGCGCGTCGTACGACAACTGGTGGAAGGGCGGGGAGGATTCATGAATTACATTAACGCGTGAGGTGAGTACGTCGCAAGGCGGCTTAGCTGGTGGAGGTGCGGGTGCGGGTGCGGGTGCGGGTGCGGGTGCGGGTGCGGGTGCGGGAGGGTTAATTCTTTATATCGTAATGAAAGAAGATGTTTTCGAACAATTGTATAACAGTTGAATTAGAGGTTTGAACAAAGTTTAGTTTGAACCAAATTGGAACAAGTGCAGCAGTATTTTTTATTGATCTCATAGCCTGACGAGTAAGTGGTAGATTCATGCTGTTTATGTTTTTTTTTAAACTTGTTCGCAACTGTTCGAAAAAAGAGACATGATAGATAGTCTCTGTAATTTTCGGAACTTGAACGGAAGGCGCGTACCTTTCAAGTCGTAGCTCCAGCCTGGCAACGGCCACCAGGAACGGTACCTTAGTATGGCGCGACTAGATCGAGTTTAGCAGCATGAACGTAACGCATTGACAACTCCATTGCAGACCGTTCAATTACGAGCCTGGGCTCAAGTGGTGCTTGACGTTCAAGTTCAACATTCTCCGACTGTAATTTGGGTGAGTAGTATGTATCCCACACTTTATTGGAAGTGCTTTGAGTTTAAAAAATAAATAATAGCCCCAGAATTTATCCGGGTACCGTGACGCGTCGGATTCTAGATCAAGGTTAGCCTGGAATTCAAGCTGGCCTGGAACTTGAATTTAAAAGGTGAAGCGGCGTGCCTTGGACTGTTGGACAATAATAGCCAGTAACGGCTACCCCAATTTGACCAACTCTATACCAGACCGCCCCATTAAGAGCCGCTCGGCAAAACGCTTGTGTGGTTCGTGTTCAAGCTTATTTGATGTTGACGGGCTCTGAAGCATAACAAATATATACAGAGCCAAACAACGCGCTCTTTCTTTCTTTCCACGATCTTCACCCGGCTTTCGGCGCGCTCAAAGACGGACGCTCTCCGCTGGTGCCCTCAAAATACTTGGGTATGGTCTGAAGATTTCCACTCACGACGGACAGAATGGTCTACAAATAGTCGGTTGTGGTTTTCGCCGGCCTCAGTCTCTCATACTTATTTACAGTTTGGCTTCACCGCCTTTCGATGTTCCTTGCATATATCTATACCCTTCAAGCGTGCTTCACTCATGCCTGATCTCATTTTATTCTCTGATCTCAACTTCCAGTCGACTGAATCAAACTTGAAGGCAAGGCACAGCAGTGTTATAATTCAATTGTCCCGCCACTCGCACAGGTACGGAGGACCGCTAAGCCCGGCCAAGCTCCCTTCCGGACACTATGATTGGCCATTACTTTCAGAATAATATTTAGAACCTCAGACAGATGCAGGACGTCGACATTGGCAGCAGCTTTAGACTAACCCAGCTGCTAGTTCAAAACTATACGTTATGGACCCTGCATATCGCTGATGCTCTCCCCTGTGATTATACTGGGCCGCCCATGACAACACTATTCGACAGAACCCGCCTTACCTGTCATCGCCCCGATAGCCTCGTTTCACCGAAGCCATTCCCGGGCCATTCGGAGTTTCGTCGATTCTTACCTATGAAATTAACGGCGCCTTTAGACCGTTCGCCTCTGGGTATAAAATCTGGCAGGTGCAACGGAACTCACTCAGTTCTCTCTCCTCTCATTCTATCTGCACTCACCTTCTCTGCCTCCCAATTTAAATACTCAACTATAATGCTTTCCACCGCCGCCTTACTCTCTGCTTGCATGATTTCGATGTCGGGGCTCATCTCTGCTACGCCGCTAGTCCCTTCCCCTCCGACCGTGCAGTGCAACCCGAATTTTGAAGGCGCTGGGGTGTCCATCATCGACGGCGGAGTTGAGTGGGGAGTCTCGCCCGCTGTTGCGGGTACGGTGCTCAACCGAATTCTGGGTGGTTTCCCGCTCAACGCCACCGCGGAATGGCACGTCGAGCAAACTGGAGCCTACCCCCCGACTTACATTGTTAAGTATGCTCACTCTTTTTTTTCCCCGCAGCGACAGGTATTGACCGAGATTCAGGGAAATCAACCACAACAACCTAGTGGTCGACATCGGTGCCAACGGATTATTGACGCTCGAAGCAATAGATTCCACTAAAGCGTTCGGATTCTTTTTTTTTATCAGATCTCTGGGCTGAACGAAATCGCAGGACGCAAATCTGGCAGATCTCTTGCGACCAATGCACGTCTGGAGCTTCGTCAACTCCCGGCGGAGGTAAATTCGCGAGTGGTTGCAAGATTGTTTCTCCTCCGAGCGGCTTGTGTGTCCGAGTGGAACCTGCAGGAGTCAATATCGGCACGGGCGAATGCGAGCCAGTGATTGCTCAGGTGTGGGATTTCTGGACGGTGACTGCGTAGAGTGTAAGGAGTGAGCTCAAGGTTGTGTGAATAGCTGTTGGTTATCTCGGACATTTATCCAATGATGGATTCGGATTCTTGGGCGGCCTGGAAGTTGAGACACAGTCTGATACAGTGCCATTCATCCGGCACCGAGCTAAAATTGGTTGAGCCAAGCCTGAGCGGAGCTTGAAACACGGATCAATCTATCATCAAAACCTCGGGAGCTCCCGTTCATCTCCCCCTTCTGCATCCGCCTTCGATGACCCGAAAGCAGGGACGCAGAAAAGGCCGAAAGTTAGTACTACAACTGGTCGCGATCCTTATCTCCCCATCCCCGCCGCACGGATTCGTTTTCATCTCCGCGCCATAGTAGCTTGATGACGAGAAAAAAAGACGTGGCTGCACGATTTCTGCTGGTTTAATAGGTAAGTGGCATAAAAGCATCGTACGCTTTGAATCAAGTTGCCCGATAGAAAACTCCATGACGAGAATCTGACCACCCTAATTTCCTCGGCAGGCATCTCGTTGGGTTCTAGCGCAGCGCCCAGGAACCGCCCAGAAAGCTTGCTTGAAGTTGTTGGGGATAACCTCCAACATCTCTCAGCTTTATAAATAACAGGCGCTCAACCATCCAATTGCGCGGCTCCCGATAGCTTGCTTGAACGTGGCGCCCGGGCACAAAGTAGTACGTATAATCTCTGCAGGGTCGCCGTTCTGCGCTTGGTTGGCAACGAATCGATAGCGGCATGGGATCGTTGCTTATCTTAGCCCATTATTTGGCATTTAAGGCCTTGTCTCTTCTCTGCAGACCGAGCAGCAAAGCCCCATTTCTGCCATGGTCTCCGCCACTTTCGTCCTTGTCGACACTGTCCAACTTTTGCACTCATGTCTGGCGGCCCTCGAGAACACTCCATCGCTTGCAGTCGATCTGGAGGGTGTAGCGCTCTGCCGTTCGGGAACTTTGTGTCTGGTGCAACTCAAGGCTCTTGGGAGCGACACAATTTGGCTCATCGATATTGTTGTCCTCCGCGCCACGGCATTCGAGGAGATAGGAGCCAGCGGGCAAAGCCTTAAATCTATCCTCGAGAGTCGTTCGATCAGAAAGGTCTTGCTAAATTACATTTCCCTGCAGTCGCAGAAAATTGAAAGTGATTTTATAGCTCTTTTTCGACGTCAGGAACGATTCCGACGCGCTGTTCAATTTGTACGGCGTAACGCTCGCGAACGTGTACGACCTGCAGCTACTCGAGGTCGCCGCGCGCTCGTCCAAGGCTGGGAAGCCTCCGCGATTTGTCAAAGGCTTGGTCCCCAGCCTCGAGACATATGTCGCGCCACTCAAGTCGGCGGCTGTCGTGCGCGACTGGACACGGGTGAAGGAGGTGGGACTCCGGCTCTTCGCGCCCGAGCGCGGCGGTCGGTACGAAGTGTTCGAGGACCGCCCACTCGCACCGGCGTTGGCGGAGTACTGCGCGCAGGATGTGGCGCTGCTGCATGAGCTCGAGGCGGTGCTGCACCAGAAGATTGGCCCAACGGGTAGGAGGAACTGGGAGCAAAGGGTGTGTGCAGAATCTGTGGCGAGGGTTGCGCTTTCCCGTCGCGCAAACTATATACCCAGAGGCCCAGACAAGGCCCTTGCGCCTACGAATTGGTGATTGTCGCGCAGTTAATTTTGCCGCCACGGTCTGGCCAACGTACTAATAGTTTCTCGACTGTTTCTTGCTGATTTCGGCTCAATGTACTAATTTTTCGGCTGCCATTCCCATCTTTGACGAACTTGGACCAGGCCTTTACGTAACAACACATTCTTCAAATTATTCTACAAATCGTCTGTCCATGGCAATTGTCGAGTCCTCTCATCACGCACTGGTGGCGGTCCAGAAATCGAATGTTTGCGCGACCACAGGGTCGCACTCTGTGAGGCCCATGAATTCAGATCCCATTTCAAGTGTCACACAGAGACCACTAGCAGTGGACTTGATTGCGCAACCAGAGGCGAACTTCCCGCCACCCGGGGTAGATGACGCGCCCGGGAGGCACTGTTTGCAGTCGATCTGCCAGATTTGCGTTCTTCAAAATGCAAACAGGTCAGATTCGTCCAACCGATAAGTCAACGGACACACTGCTTGTCGGAGTCAATTCCTTCCAAGGTCAATAGGCCATTAGCGAGGTCCACAACTAGCTCGTTGTTGGTGATTGCCCTACACCGGGTCAATTACGCTGAACGTCGGCACAAAAAAAATGTCATACTTTACGATGTAGGTCGGGTTGGCCGAGCCTGTCTGTTCCACATGCCATTCGGTTGTTGTATTTTGTGGGAGCGTGGTTATCCCCTTCTTCAGCGGCGTCCCCGCGACGACGGGGGATACACCCTATTCTACTTCATTCGCAATAATGGATGCGCCGGCGCCTTCGAAATTTGGGTTGCAGGTCTGGCGGGCGACGGGCGTTGCAGAGACGGCGCCAAGGATGCAAGCGGAAACGAGAGAGAACTTTGAAGCGGAAAGGAGCTGCAGAACTGTGGTATTCTTGAGCAATGAGGTCAAGCTACAGTAAACTACCCGCCCATTCTTTTTACAGTACAGTGCCGCGCCGAAATGAAACATCTAAAGTAGCGCCAACGTCGGGTAACTCCACATCGGCCCTAGATCGATAAAACAGCTGGGCAATGTAAGCAAGGAAAAAATATATGCCGAGCCCGACCGCCTCCGAATTGCAAAGGAGACTGACAATGAAAACAATGAAGACCTAGCAGCGGTGCCTGCGCGACGTGTAAATCGCCGACTCTATCGGCGGTTCGTCATTCGTTTCCTAGTGGGATCTCCACCGGTTCAATTGAGTTAATAATATCCGTGTTTAAAGGGGATTGGCATACATCTGGGCCTATTATTTACGACGGCGGGCGTGGACCGGAAAGGCGGAGGCGGCGGTTCAAGTGATTGTCGAGGTTGAACATATTAGTCAACTAGAGTCGGCGATCACCAATGTTGAACTTTCTGTGATCGGTATTTTGTCGGTGAATTGTTGCAACATCCAACGACCAAAACCTTACGACCACTTACGAGGCATTTGTATTCCAGTCGAACACGATGGGCGGTGTCCGTCGCGTATTAAACTTAGTCGTAATTGTCCAATTGAATACCCCTGACTTGAAGGGGCTGGGCGCTCAATATTGAACGGTAATTGTTCAGTTGAATGCTGAACCACAGCGCGAATGGGAGTTATTGTTTGAATCGATGTGCAACGCAGGCCTGCAATGTATCTCTGAGAACCATTTCATCGAATTGGCCACCATTGCTGACTCGGGGCGCTGGGCTGCCAGCAAAAGTGGACAAAGAGCCCGACCGGAGACAGAGGGAAGCTAATTAATTACTCACTGTGTCACACACGGACACCGGTATTTTTCTCCAAACGCATTACCCGGGGTCGCTCAAATCTAATTCGCTTATCATTCATATTGCTTGATGTGCGTAGTTGAAGTTCAACTTTCCCCGTAAACTACCCCAACCCCGATCTCGCCCGCATCTCCAATGGGTCAACCAGAGGCGTCTACGCTATATAAACTCTGCAATTCAGGCTTTAAAATTCACCGCCCAGCTCACAAAGCATCCGCGTGAAAATGTTCTCTGTCATCTCTATCCTTGCCTCTCTCGTGCTCGCCCGCGTCGCGATTGCCACTCCTGTCGCTCGCGCCGCGTGCAACCCTACCCTCGCAGGCATCGGCATCAGCATTGCGAGTGGAAGTTTGGAGCTTGGTTATGCCAGCTCTGTCGCCGGCGCCCCGATTATCTCGCAGGCGCTCTCGGCTTCATCCCCCGAATTCATTGCCGTGGCTTCTACGATAGCCAACGGGGGTTTCGTCTTGAAGTGATTCAATATTTCTCAAATATTCCTCCCACATTTCTGACATTTTTAATTTGTATAGGGACGCCAATCAGGATAACCACGCTGCAGGACTTTACCCGACCTTGGCCAGTGGCGCGATTGAACTTGACACTCTTGTGACTCCCGAGGATGGGTAAGCCCAACTAATAATACAGTCATGGATGTAAATACTGATACCTCACCCGATCGAAGAAAACAGGGCTGGGGCTTCGTTTGCTCTACATGCAACGATCCGTCCACCGTCGGCGCAGGAGGGGTCATAGCGTCTTCCTGCAACGTCGTCTCTGGCTGGACAGGACAATGTCTCCAGATTGGAAGCACTACGGGTGATGCAGTCACTATTGCCAATTGCGCGGATTTGGGATCTGGCTCGCAGTACTTTAGCGTCTATCTGGCCTGATTAACGCGTCGATATGTGGGTCGGACAGGGTCAGAACTTCAGAAGTAGATAGATTTATTGGTCCTGTGTCGAGTCTTGCTCAAAAAGATGATTTTGGCTTTATAAATTTGCTGACAAATATCATCCCAACTTCACAAACTTTGTCTTGACTTTGTCATTAGAGTTTGTACATGCTTGGCGCGCCATTGTGAGACGCGATTGACACGTGACGGTCGTTTGTTTCAGCCCAAGACTTATGTCTCGTTCTGAATGGGAGGTGCTAGAATCCCACTGCGCAATCTCCTACCGTTAGCGGCTACCGTTGCGACTGTACGATTCCTACGTGGCCAAATTTTCTGTTATGTCGTCCTGCACTATGGCTCCCGAACCTGTTTTCCCCTTTGACTTGGAGCGAGAGATATTCGAGACAACAGCTGTGTACCATCCCGCGACAATCCCCGCCCTCCTTCGAGTGGCTCGTCGTGTTCTCACCTGGTGATTCCCTTCGTATTAACCTCCTAATAACTCTCTAAATGCGAGCCAGGATTGAGCCTCTACTATACAGAGTCCTGCGCATGGACCGTTCCAAGATAGCTGAAGGAGTCGGGCAAGCAATGCAGCTGAAATCAAAGAGTTTCTTTTCTGACAACGTTCGGCACCTCTACATTAATCCCCAATCGCGGTGGTCACCCGAAAAGATCTCCGAATTACTACGACTATGCCCACAGCTCGTATCTCTCTTCGTCATCGGCCATTTGTTGCAGCCTACGCTGCTCCCCATCCTCGACGGAATGGCGCAAGCGCAAAGGTGGGGAGGATGTCTTGGAAATCTGTTTGGCATCTCTTCTGCAATCGATTTGAGCCACCCATTTTTCCGCACTGTCACACACATCGACATATTCGAGGCTGTGGATGACGAAAACGGTGCCCAAATCTGCCCCGGTCTCGCAGCGCTGCCCGCCCTCACGCATCTGTGCCTGAACAATGACGTGCCCGTAGACATCTTCAAGCGCCTTTTGGAGCAATGCCCGCGTCTCCAGATCATGCTCCATCTCTGGCATGAGGTGTACTCAGAATCAGCCCGCGATGTGGCGAACGACCCGAGGGTCGCCGATGTGCGATACGTCGTGGCTGTTTTCACTGACTACTGGAGCGACTGGGAGGGTTGGGCACGCGGGGGTACCGATGTTTGGGCTGCGGCGGACATTTTCGTCGCGCGGAAGCGCCAGGATGAAATCGAGGGTACGCCGCTGATTTATTTTTGCTTCTCTTCTGCTCGCTGAATTCCGTATTATAGCGTCATGTTATTGGCTCGAGTATTGAAGCATTCATCTGGACAGAAATTCTGACAAAAGCCCTCGCTGTGCCTGGACACTCCGACGACGTTGGGGCGTCATAAGGATACTGTGAACCATTTCGGCGCCTGTTTACCGCACGCGGCTGTCAAGATTTGGACGAATCCCGCCGCCGTGCCCCCAAACTCATCCTTCCACATTCTGTCACTCACTGACGCGGCACGCGCCTAGAGACTGCGGTGACGGTTGGCGGCGGCGCTCTCTGCCCGGTAACAGTATACCGCGGCGACGATCTCTTCTCTCCGCCTACTGGGCCGGATACCCGGCGGTGGCACCATTTTGGACTGGGATCGGGTAGCGCTCAGGGTGAGGCGTCCTTGTGTCTCCAAGGATCGGCTAGTCTTGTGGACCTCAGATGGCACGTTTTCGGGCTCCTGCAGGTTGCACCAAAGTGCGAGTCATCCCCCTTCGCGTGATGTCTGGCTGGTGCCGCTTCCAGTGTTCTATGCTCCGTGCGGAGGGCAGCAGCTGTGGCATGCGTCTCGTTCACCCGGCCTTGGAGCGTTGGAGCGTCGTCGAGCAACGCCGCCCTGAGCTTGCTCATCGCGCCCCCGCGCCCCGCATCTTCGACTTGGATGCCGTGCAGTACTTCGTCGCGGCCACAGCACGACGCGATCCTCCAGCCCCTCAGGATGAACATGATACCGCGATGCTATGGCAGCTATGCTCAACACTGCCTGTGGGCTGTCCGTGGAGGAGCCGTAATGAGCACCAACGTCAACGACGGTCTGATCCAGCTTTGCGCCGGTATACCACCATTCGCCAGTAGTTACTATGGGCGCGGGGCGACTACGATGTCAAAGACTTGTTCGTTGTCGGATTGGGTCGAAGCAGCGGGTGGACTCAGTGGAGTAGACTATACGTTGCGGGCAGTTATACTTGTTTATGAACGATAATTTGTGAATGCAAGAATATTAATGTCTCTTGCATTCGCTGCTGCTGATTGCCGAGGACTTGCAATGTAAACATTACCAAGCATCTCTTTCTGGCAACTTCATCCAACTGCCGCAGCTATTAACTGCGAGTCTATGGACGAACCTGTCTTTCCCGTAGAGTTGGAGCGGGAAATATTTGAGACCGCTGCCCAAATGCATCCCGAGCTGATCCCGGCTCTCCTACGAGTTGCCCCCCGCGTTCTCATCTGGTGATTCATTCAATGTTTCAGGCTCCGATGTGGCCCTAAAGCGCAAGCAGGATTGAGCCACTCTTTCCTTTGCCATTGTCGGTCCCAGGGCACCGCAAGGGCTACTCCCGATCCTCCAAATAATGTCCCTGCGTAAATGGACCGGGGGTTTAGAAGATCTGTTTGGCAGCCCTTCGCCATCGATCTAGGGCAGCCATTTTTCCGCACTGTCACGCACATGGACATATTCGACAGAATGGAAAACGATGGTGCGCGCATATGTCGTGGTCTTGCGGAGCTGCCAGCCTTCACGCACCTGTGCCTGAACGACGTAGAGGTGGACGTCCTTGGCGGGCTAGAACAATGCGCGCGCCTTCAACTACTGGCCAGTGCTTGGGACCGTGCGAGCGAAATCCCCGACGGCATACCCGTTACGGACCCGCGCTTCGTCGTAACCGCAGTAGGTGATTATTGGAGCGATTGGGAGGTTGGCGCCCGTGGTGGGACCGATTTCTGGGCTGCAGCCGACGTATTCGTTTCGCGCAAGTGCAGAGGCGAGATAGAAGGTAAGTTATCGTGTTATCCCCCCAATACGCTTTAAAGCTTGTATATACAGCTTCATGTTGTTGTCCGAAATTACGGTCTTAGTGCCCTCGCAATTAAAGCAAAATTTTGATAACGTATGTGGAGTTATAAGCACATTTAATTACAGTGGCTGATTGTGATACAGTGAAGTGAATATTGTACAAGTTGCAACGATATGTATGAATAAATACAAATGGTGTCGTGAAGATCATAAAAAAACGAAAGGTACAGTGTAGATCCGATAAGTAACGAAGGCTACTCACATAGACTATTCAGAGCCTTCGAGCCTGCAGATCAGATCCAAATCTCGCAGCCTCACGCCGATATCGCGCTCATCCAGGGCCCCAGTGCTGCTGGATCTGGGCTTCAATTCTCGAACCAAAGCTCCCCTGACCGCGCAGGGTTGCTCTCTCTGTGTCTTAAGCTTCACTAGGCTTTGCAATCCCTTGGCTTCTCCGGCTTGGTTACAAGCCCGCTGGTGCAGCTTCACCGCACTGCTGAAGGCCTTTTCCGCCTCGTCGAAGTCTCCTGTTTGGATATTCAATTCGCCCAATTTCTGCATGTCATTTGCCCATCCCATGACGTCGCCAGCCTGACGGTGAAGCTCTACTGCGCCAACGAGAGAGACTTCAGCCTCGGCCAGCTGGTTTCTTCGCATGTACAACACGCCAAGGTCTTGCATGTCATTGGCACGTCCGAGAACGTTCTGAATCTGCATGTGGAGCCGTAGCGCGTGATTCAAAGACGATTCAGCTTCGGAAAGCTGGTCGCGTTCCATGAAAAGCTCTGCCATGTTTCGCGTATCATTGGCCTGACAACGCAAGGTGTGGACCCAGGTCAGTACATATCACTCAAGAAATAGCCTTTCGACTTACTTCGCCCAGGAGATCATGGGATTTTCTATGGAGGTCTGCTGCTTTAATGAAACAGATCTCTGCTTCGTCAAGCTGGTGGCGCCACAGATATAGTCCCCCGAGTCGGCGCATGTCATGGGCCTCCCCGAGGACGCTTTTCGTCTGCCGATGCAGCTTAACAGCCTCCCAAAGCGACTCCTCGGCTTCGTAGAGCCTATCCTGCCGCATGTATACTACTCCGAGGCGTCGCAGCGCATGAGCTTGCCCCGGCACATTATTAGCCTCCCTCAGCAGATCAAGGGCGTTACTCGTGCACCTCTCGGCCTCCTCGAGCTCGCCCCGACGCATGAACAGCTTTCCTAGGTCAAGCAAATCGTATGCTTCGCCGAGGAAATCTCCTCTGGATGTGTGCAGCTCGAGAGCTCGTTTGAACGACTCCTCGGCTTCCTCCAGCTTCCCCCACCATATATAGAGGCTCCCCAGCTCATACAAATCGTATGCCTGCCGAAGGGTTTCAGCGACTCGTGTGACATGATACCATAATCGATTTACCTCCCCCGACGTGTCCTGGGCTTGGACGTGTAGCTCAATCGCTTGCCCGAATGCGCGATGAGCATCCTCCACATCGTTACGCCGCATGCAAAGCTTTCCCAACCAGTAAAAGCAGGACGCTAGTAACTTGTCTGAATCGGGAGCATTCTGGATTGCTAGCTGGATGATCTCCTCCGAGCCCGAGCCCATGAACACAAGCCACTCTGTATACGTGATGGTGGCTTTGATTAGCGCCTCGCGGCGGTCGCCACTCCCATATGCCTCAGCAAAGACGGCTCGGATGTTCAGGAGTTCCGGGGGGATGAAGGTGTGCGAGTGCGGATCCGAATAGTCCCGACCATCGTCGAGGATTTCGATATACAGATCCACAAGCGCGGTACGAAGCTCGGGAAGCACTTGAAGATTGGCTTTGCTGAAATGACGAACCGGCGACAGCAGTCGGAGGCGCGGGGTGTCGACAAGGGTTTCCCCGTGGACTAGAGCTACCCTTCTCAGGGTGGAGACCGCCTTGTGGAGGTTGACGTCCTGCGGAAGGAATCTTTGGAGCCTGTCAAGCATGCCCTCGCGGTCAGGGAAACCGTCGGGGAGAATGGACAAAAGAGCAAGGATATTCGTTGCCGAAGCGTCCTGCTTCATGCGCGGGGATGTGAGTGAGCATTGAATAGATTTGTCTAGCTTGGACAATCTATCGTCGCCACCGTTCTCTATCAAAGCTGTGCGCTCTTTCCTCCATCTCTTTACAAGCGATGCCGTCGTTTCATTCTCCTCCTGCACCATGTGCCCCAGCAACGTCACTGCCAGCGGAATACAGTCTACTTCCTTTATCATTTGCTCCGCAAACTCGTCCATCTTCCCGGATATGTGACGAAAGACGTCTGCGGCATCGGCGAAATGAAGAGAGTGGAGTGGTGCGAGGAAAGGCATGGACCAGCCTGCACTGGGAGCGGGACGTTGAGTACCGCGCATGGTGACCAGCACGACGAGATCGGGGATAGCCATGAACTCCACGAGCAGGTCCTCAACTGCCCGCCTACCCTCCAGATTATCCCAAGCAGTTTCCAGGTTGTCGAAGCATATCACTCCAGCGTCGCGGCGGAATGATGCTAGCACGAGATCGTGCATATTCTCGTCAAGCTGGTCTCGCGGCAGGCGCAGTACGTTTGCAAGCTCGGTCAGGAGCAGTTCTGCCGAGGTAACACCATCACACGCGACGAAGTAGCGTGAATCGTACCGCGAGATGACCTGCTCATCATGCAAAACAGATACAGCCAGAGTCGTCTTCCCAATCCCCCCTGCGCCAAGGATCGCGATGCGTGCTGGGGATGGCCCCATAAGCGTGGAGATGATGGCCTCTTTCTCGCGCTCCCTTCCGCACATGAAATGCGGCTTGGGAGGTAATATTGGCCGGTACATGCTTCGCCTGCATTTACAAGGTTAGTTGCCATGACGACATCGTCGATTTCAAGGTATACTGACCTACTGCTAGGCGCCCTACCCAGCAGGGTGTTCATATGAATCTCCAGCCGAACCAGCGTTTTGTCCTGAAGATGGTGTTAGTTTGGTACTACAACGACAGTGATACGTACGCTAAAGTTGACGCGAAAATCATCTAATAGACGCTCAAGTCTGAGCATGTCGTCCAACAGCTGGCCCCTGTTGAGCCACCGGTCGATGCGGTCGGACATCTTTCTCGACGTACATTGGATCAGAGCAGCATATGCATCCTTCAGCAAACTACGGCGCTCGTGAGTCGGAAAATGTGGATATGATGAGACTGGCGCACCTCTCGTAAGCGACGAGGTCATTTTCAAGGTCGCTCAGTCCCTCCCTCCCAGGTGATTCTGCGATCTTTTTCAGGCCCGAAAAGATCGTCTCCGACCTGCGGACAACCTTGTCGACGAGTTCTTGACAACGCCATCTGGTGTCCGCCAACTCCTGCCTCAGTGTCAGATATGCAGTGCACGTCGAGGTATTTTCGCGCTCTTACCTCTTTTATCTTAATTATTTGCAAGATGATGCCAGAGACAGCCTTGACATAGGGCACATCACGCAACATTTCGCCTACCTCCTTCACGATAGCCAAGAATGTGTTGGCTGCTGCGACCGCAGGAATTCCAAGCGCCGGTCGACTGGACGGTGATTTTGAAGATCCTGCGGCACTCCTCGAGGAAATCCTTGGGCTGAAGCTGGATAGTGGAGGTACGCTAGCTCGCGTGCGGAGTCCGTTCCCAGGATTTTGTGCTGAGCGACTCATGGCTGGAGAGGGAAAGATTAGCGAGAAGCGTTTGCTTCATATAAATACGACAACACTCCAGAACTGCGGGCCAGAGCCTCCCAATGCGCATGAACATGCTGTTGGAATAGCCGGAACTAACCACAGCTATCGCGCTAAATTGGATTGATATCCAGTAAAACCGTGGAGGCCATCAACAAAAATCAGCTGCCAGTCAAGTTGTGGCGTCTGGAAGCGGGAACAGTCATTGATGTTCAAACTGAACGCGAAAGCGAACTCAGTACTGACTTCGACTCGCGCTCCATCTCGGATCATGTGACCGTATATTGCTTTTGTCGTTAACAGTTCTCGCCAATTCTCGCAGCCATATTGGAAACCCTGTTCACAGCGAATGCTCTTGCAACCAGTGGCCTAACTGGGAAATTACCCGTTTACGTGCCGCTATGCAAGATTTGCTGTGCTAGTGTGGCGGGTGTCGGCCTGTTGCCACGAGTACACGTTTTCTTTTCTCCAGATGGTGAAGCTGTCGTCAAAATTCAACTGTTACGTATTGAAAATGAACCATTGAGCCTTCATTCTGGCACGATGATGCTGAGGCTCTGCTTTCCGCAGTCGAATGTCACACCTCAAAATTCGACTCCTTTCCTCCTCTGACGCAAGAACCCTTCGAACGTCGTCTCAAGACCCTCATTTATGGCTCCATTTGTAGAAGACTCGGATCTCAAGTTGACTGAATCAAAGATAAACGACAACAGCATTTTCGTTATTAATTCAGTTCCAGCACTGACGTAGAGGACCAGCACAACCGACGATACCATGTATGTACACTGATAGTTGTTCTATTTTTTATATTACCCCACACCGGATCTCAGAAAGCTCTTATCTTATTTCCCGTCCATGAAAGACCCGGCGCGCGCTTCAATTTTCCGGAACTCAACAGCGGGAACTATTCGGGAATCACCGGCAGAAGTTACCCGCAATTCATAAGCTAGGTTGATTTCGAGGTGCTGTCTATTGAGGCTTCTGGTAATGACGGCAGTCAAGATGTTGGTTGAAGAAAGGGTTGGTACTTGAACGGTGCTGAAGTTGCGTACTTCTGAATACCACACAGCTTGACGCCGCAAATTTAAACTTACCAGAGAATTACTCTACATGCCCTTCGTGGTTTTGTTTGTTGTCAACTTTGTTGACGATCTTTCAAAATTTAAGTTTGAGCGATTTCTTGTTTGTTCTCAAAGGGTCAGGCTTTTACCCATTTTTCTTACCACCCATCCCTTACCCAAACGATTCAACGATGGCGGCGGTACCTCGCAGCCTCAGCTCATAGCACACCAGGTCACCTCTTCGGAGTCGCACACGTCCCCCGGCCCCGCTAAAATGAGCCCATATGGCGCATTTTTCTAAGGGTCAACGGCCGACCGTGACGAGTCTTCCCCTGACGAGGCCATGCTTTCTGCCAAAAAAATTTTGTCGCTAGCTTCGAGTCGAGTATTCACTTCGCGTATCGAAATTCTCGCAATTCAACACTGGAGCCATCATAAGAACCCTGTCAACCCCCCTGTCATTTTTTATAACAGTGCTATTCCTTAATAGTACGAGATACTATTCCACAGCCGTTGAGTCGCCCCACCTCCCCGCCCGAGTACGTCAACTTACCCTCCGAGTCACTGGGTTCAACTAGTCTCTCATAGACAGACGCTACAGCAATATTAGTGCTCGTGTCTCGCATGTTGTAGGGTTCAACTTCAAGAAGTTGTATTACGCTGTGTCGCGGTAAATGGGAAGTACATACCCGGATAGAACTTGAGAATCTGAGTCTGGAAGGATTTGGGCATTCTTTTGTGCCAGTGACCTAGCAGATTACAGCCAGTCTGAGCCAGATATACAATTAACATTCGGTTAATTGCTCGCATTATGTCAGAGCGCGGTGTGACAGAATCTCGTGATGTGAGTGCAAGCAACTCAACCACGTACCACGACGACAACATGGCGGCACCAACGCTCAGCATAGCACACATGTCCAGCTTGACGTCACTTCCGAACGCGTCTCCTAATCTTATCCCGTTTCATGTCGACCATAACGGTCCCGCCCCCATTTCGACATATTTCATCGTCGAAGCAGCCAAAGAAGATGTCGCCAAGCCAGGGTCTGTCGCTTTAGTTCAGGACGTAGAAATGGATCCGGCAGCAGAATCCACCAACATGGATGCCCGTCCCGAAGTGGTAGAGCCACCCGCAGATAATAGCCTTGCGAGACGCGTTAAAGATGCCACGACGCGTTTTGTCGCGACTTTCCGTGGAAGAACAATGCAGGGACTGAAAGTGGAGCTACCATCCGGTTACGCGGGAGTCATCACTGTGACCGGAGAAGGTGCCCAAGGTAAAGCCGGCGCGCTCAAAACGAACATCCAGCAAGTGGTGAAGGACAAAGCACGCGGGAGAAAAATGAATAGGGCTACGCGGACAAGGCGTCGCGATGAGGACGAGATGAACGGAGATGAAGAAACCGAAGTGGGCCAGAATTCCCGCATATTGATGCCCACCGCACAGTTCTCTTCGTTTGTGTTGTGGCATCCAGACATACCAGTCGACCCGGGGAGAGACGAATACTTGCGGTCCCTCACGGAATGGATCCGACTGGCTGATGAGGTTGGTTCCTTTTTTTTTCTTCCAAATTTCGCGCTCACATCCTTTCCTTAGATTCATCGTGTTGAAGAGTAATTCAGTCATCGGCTTGACACATGTGATTACAAGTTAAAATTTAAAATTTAGAGGGACATTGGGAGCGCACCAGCTACTCTCCCAGGAAGAGTCATGAATATTGATTTTTTTTTCTGTGATGAACGATCTCCGAGCCGCGTCAACTAGACTCAACTAGACTTGTTCTCGCTTGCTCGCTTGTCGGTGACCAAAGTACGTACTACTTATTCTGTACTAGTAACGTCCACCAGATCTTACCCCGCATGTATTTTTGGTCGGATGCGGAGATTTAGAGTTGAGAAATAAGTGCCGTAATTCAACGGATCACGCGCCCAGTGTCGTAAACCGAACTTCACGACCACGGCCGCCGCAACTCATGGTCGTGCGACACATCTTCTCTTGTTTTCACACCGCTGAGGCCGCAGGGAAATGCTACTGAAGGCTTCAGAAGCGCAAGAAGGTCGACGTCGAACACTCAATTTAAAGCAATTCGGAGGAGTCTCTCCTAGTTCCGGGGCTGCTCCACGTCCTGTCGACGACATTCTTCAAGCCTGCGGCTGATAGCTGAGCCCATCGGCCGACCTCTCCGAAGCTCTTATAAGGAGTTCTCTGCAGCTCTGGCACTGCTCACTCAGACTCCACCGGGCACCCTGCAAGGACCTTGTAAACCAGTAAGATGAAACCCGCCTCGACCACTCTCCGCGAATTTCTCGCGCGCGATGAGATTCTGGTGCTCCCGGGGGTGTACGACGGGATCTCCGCGCGCGTTGCGCTTGGCGAGGGATTCGACGCACTCTATATGACCGGTATGTATGGTCCTTTCGTGCTCACATTTTTTTATTGATCTCCCCGCGCTGGTTCTGGCATGCTTACTAGGCGCCGGCACGTCCGCCTCCGTACTGGGCCAGCCTGACCTCGGGGTACGCTCATGCCCCCTCCCTAACGGATGGCGCTAAAGCTGATTATTTATTTATTTCATAACTGAAGATTGTGACACTAAACGACATGGTCGGCAACGCGGGGATGATCGCAGGGCTCGACCCGCGTGTGCCCGTCATCGCGGACGCGGACACGGGCTTCGGCGGCGCGGCCATGTGTGCGCGCACGACGACGCTGTACGCCCGCGCCGGCGTCGCGGGCTTCCACATCGAGGACCAGGTCCAGCAGAAGGTCAGCGCTTCCCGCTTCATCATCTTATCTTAATTTCACTGATAGAGTTATTACCGTACAGCGTTGCGGCCATCTTGCAAGCAAGCAGCTCGTCCCGCTCGAGGAGTACCTTGTGCGCATCCGCGCAGCTGCCAACGCGCGCGCGGCGCTCGACTCCGACATCGTCCTCATCACGCGCTCAGACGCCTCACAGAACCTCGGGCTCAGCGAGGCGATTGCACGGTGTAAAGCCGCTTTGGGCGCCGGCGCGGATGTCGCGTTCGTCGAGGGCCTGCGCACACGCGCCGAGGCGGAGGAGGCGGTGCGTGCGCTCGCGCCGGCGCCGGTGCTGCTAAACCTCGCGACGGGGGGTGTGACGCCCAATTGGAGTGTAGCTGAGGCGAAGGAGATGGGATTCAAGCTGGTTATATTCCCGTGTGCGGGGATGATTCCTGCGGCGCTCGCGATGCGTGCGGCGTACCGAGAGATCTTGGCGCAGGGCACGGATGTGAAGAGTTGCGCGGGCGTCGGGCCCAAGGCGTTCTTCGAGATGGTGGGCTTGGACGAGGTGCGTCGAATCCCATTCGTTTGTATGATTTTGGCTTACTTGAATATTGAACAGGTAATTGCCATAGACGCGCAGGCTGGGGGGACTTTTACGTTGGGCGAGACGTAGGCTAGGGTCATATCTGCGTTCTCTAGTAGATTAGTGGACCAATTCACCTCCTTGCTTTTCGACGGCTCATCATCCATCGCTCGTCGCCTTTTCTTATCGCCAGCGGCCACCCGGCCACCTCCACACGGCTTTCGACACCTCCGTCTTCCGCAACTCTTTATGCTCGATATCTTCACCTGCGACTCGGATACAGTCGGCCCGACGCGGAGCCGTGGGCCGAGTCGGGCATGATCGGGCGACTTCTCATACAGAACCTACATTGTGTCTGTTGGTAGGAGCGCTGCCGACAGAGAGCTGGGAGCGATAAATATGGATTGGGTGTGGCTGCTTGCAATGTCTTCCGCAGTCGTCGCTTCGGCTTCGGCGGCTTGCGCAAACGTCAGACCAAAATGATTATAACATGTCCTCAATGTCTTCTCCTCTCGCGCACACGTCGGACCCTTGCGGACAGTACGATATCGTCGAACCCTGGGCTGTGCTGGAAACTGAATCTCTGGCCGCCCCTCATTGGCTCTCTAGGCAGGTTGTATTTTGATACCAAGTGGCTCCTTGCATGCTTGGCGAACGGTTCGTACAGTATGTCCTCCGGACCCTTGATTAATTGTACTGATCGAATTTTTAGAGCTGCGTGGCAGTCAGTATTTTATGTCAATGTATTCGTCCAGACTTTCGTCCTATTGACAGATATGCTATGGAGTAAGTAAATACCGCATTTTGTTTATCAGACGACAAAAATAATAATCTCATCGTGATCGTATGTCTTATCCGACCAGTTTCAAAGTTGGTAGCCCAACCGTCAGCGATATCGCTCTCACACGGACCAGGGCCGCTCCTTGTGGCTAAATTGATACCCTCACTGTGCACGCTGAGGACAACTTACACATATCCGGCCACAACTGAACATCCCGAGGGAACCACCGATGCCGCGATTATCATGTTCTTGAAGAACTCCAGTATTCTGGGGCCGCGTGTGTTGGAGCCTGTCACAAATGGGAGCATAAAGTATGAATTCAAAGGACTAGATATTAATATTCTGTAGGGATAATGAAGATGGGGGATGTTCTAATTGGCCAAAGTTGAATTTTTATCTTGTGAAATTTAGCTTGACAGAACTCATTTTGTGAGCCTTTCCGTTCATTTTATCAACTGCAAAATTGAAGTTCGAGTTCAAGAAAGGTTGCATTGACGGCGATCATAAACCCGGTTCGCGGTCCGATTTCCACATCATATCACCTATGTTTGGAATCTTTGGAATGTCGCAAACCTAGAACTGAGGCGGAATTCACAAGAAACGGATGCCCGACGCTCTTGCGAACTTTGAAAGTACCGTAAGATCTGGGCGCAGGGCATGGATAAGGCGTGAGATTAAACGAGGTGCGTCGCGGTCGCGACTCCCTTTACTTTCTTCTCATTCTTCTTCTTTTTCTTGTCACTGATTTTAGCTTATAAGAATTAAATTTGCCAAAGGTACGAGGCCTTCAAATCGGCCTCCTCCGGTATCCAGGGCTTTCCCAGCCCTAGAGAATTGTATGTTTAGCGTGCTGGGAGAATCTCACAACCGACACCAGAGACAGACGGCTTGTACTCGGAACCTCGGTCCTCAATGTCTTCGACCGGAAGATTTTGACCATGTCTATCGTGAAGGCTCAGAAGATACAGTGATAAGAGCGCGACTCCACCTCGCGCCTTCCAATCACAAAATTTTGAAGTTGAAGTTGAAAAGATTGCGCTGACGGCATGCCGGTTGGCGGTCCGATTCAACCATCATTTAGAGCCCCTATTTGGAACGCGTTGCAAATCTAAAACTGTGGTACATGGCAGGTAAATGGACGGTCTAACCGCGAAATCTGGGTCCAGGGCATGGATATGCCAGCTAGTGGCGGCGTGAGATTGGACGAGGTGCGTGGCCGACTCTGATTCCTTTCTTCTTCTTCTTTCCTTCGTTTTTTCTTATGCTTCTTTTGGCTTATAATAATTTAAATGGGTCATTGGTGCTCAAGGTCTTCAACTCGGCCTCCGGTGTCAAGGCTTCCCAGGCCTAGATGAGAATCGCATCTTTAGCGTGCTAGGAAAATCGGACTCAAAGTCAGGAAACTCACGTCTTCGAACGGAAGGTCTTGACCTCGGAGGTTCAAGAGATACTTGAGATGAAACCTCGCGTCTTATACCAGCAACCGCAATTTTGACGTTCAACTTTTGGTTCAAAATTGCGGTAATTAACGGCATGTCGGTTCGCGGTCCGACTTCCACATCACCATGTCATTAAATTCGAACCCCTATGTTTGGAACGGTGCAAAGCTAATAGTAAACGGATTCCCTGCGCGGATGCGAAAGTGCCGTGAGATCTGGGCGCAGGGCATGGATATGCCAGTGGGCGTGAGATTGGACGACGGTGCGTCGACGTTGCGGACTCGTTTTTTCCTCTTCTTCCTCTTCTTCTTTTTTTGTTTTTTGGGGGGGCATAATTTTGGGGTACAATATTTCGGAGCTGGTATTTGCCGTCGACGCGGAGGAGGGGGGGGGGGGGGGTTTCACGCTGGGCGAAACATATTTTTTATGAGAAACCCAGGTAGACAGGGTAGACTATTACACCAATACTGCCTATCAGAATCACATGCCAATGAACTTCGCTTCACGTTAACTTGCGTTACTTCTGTAATTTTCGCTCTTCATACATCGTCTTATCTCTGGACCTCGCGGAAGTCGCGTGTGTTTTTGCATCCAGTTACATACTGCAGTCTCGAACGCTCTTAGGTTTAGGTGTATGGCCTTGGATGTAGGATACGCACTGCAGTGAGTGACTGGAGGATAACAACGGCCACGGCCCGGCACGCGACGCGGATCTATCCCCACGAGTGTGTATGATGTCGAGAAGGCGAAGGTGACATCGATCGTGCACACGATTTGGGCTCGGAACGGCGTTGGTGCCTGTGGATCGGGAATCAGGATCGCGGTCGGTCCAAGCGCGTATATGGGATCATCATCGTCCAAGCGGGAAATTTTGAGTTACGAAAAATACGAGTTTCAGACAACGCTTATTGAAAACAACACACGCGAAGAAGAAGACAGGACTTTAGACACTTCATTCAATAATCAGTTCGAATTCGACAGACAGCATCGATTGCACATGGAAATTTTTATCGATATTTCCACGGGAGACAAACATTTTCCAGGGAGCCTCGGAGGGAGCCGGCGTGTCCTGAGCAAGTCCTGAGTCTATTCTGCTTCATCAGGGCGATCGCAGTACCACCAGGGGGCTGAGGGGCAAGCATTTGCGTCCGCGGGACTTTCGAAGCTATTCCAAGAGGTTCCGGGGTAGGAGATGAATCATACATATGCATTTGGGGCCGCGTCAGCGCAGCTTGAGGGTAAATAATGACTCGGGCGCGCAGTCAAACCCACGATGCAATGAGATTACCGGGCGTTCAGTTAAAAGTTCCAGTAGGTTCCACAGAAACAGAGATGAAAAAAAGCCGATGAATCATCGTTTTGGACTCCGAGTCAGAATACGCCGCGCTTGCCCAGCCGGCGGAGCTGCGCTGGCAAGGGATGAGAGTGAGACATCTTGGGCAAAGGGTATTCAAGCCATCATTTTCGGTGTGATCGGCAAGCAGAAACAGCGTGGCACGAGGCTCACGAATCACATTTGAATATTTTTTGGAGGGGCTTGGAGGGGGAATATTAGGGCTCGGAGGCGGGGGGGAAGGATCTGGAACGGCTTAGATACGGCTTAGAAGAACACACGGCGTGTGCACGGGAAGCCGGGGTTTGTAATCGGGAAGAAAAGCAGTGGTGTCCATTTTGGGCCTTCCGTCCGGCGTCCATTATGCTATTTATTCCATCACCCTACGCCCGAGTCAGCTAGCCGAGTTTCCCTCTTTTCTGTCTTTTTCCGCGAGGGCTTTCAGGCTGGTCTATGCTAACCCTCAATCCAGGCTCGTCCTGCGACGTGTGCGCAGAGGAGTATGGTCCTCACTGTCTCCCCCATTCAATTCCCTGTGGTAAGCAAATTTTACCCGTTTTTTCTATGTTTTTTCACCATTTCGCCAGGACATGTTCTCTGTTCTAGCTGTTGCTCGACCATCGCTGAGAAGACCTCCTCACGACTTACTCCTGCCTGTCCTTTCTGCCGGGAAAATTTTACTAGCGACTCCGTTCGTTTAATTCGCATGGACTTTAATACCAGCGGGTGGAGCACACCACGACGACTGCCCAACATAGAGGCTAATGTTCCAGAATTCACTAGCGATGCCTGGTCTAAACGCCTCATGTTGGCGGACGGATGCTCTCGATCCCGCCTGGACGCACGCCGGCTGGAGGCAAAGGTCGCCAAGGTCGCTGCAAAAAAATGCTCGGTCGAGGAGGTCACCACACTGCACAAGGAGCTGCAGGAGTGGCTAACATCCGACACAAAGCCCGATGACGACGTGAGTTTTTTTTTTTTTTTACTGGTTTATCATCGCACAAGTGACTCAGCTCACACGATCCATTCTTAGACATCGTCGCTGACGCTCAGCGCTGCTCTGCTACGTGCTATTCTTATGAACCATCTGGCTCATTCAGAGTCTAGCCGATTGGCAAAAAATGTCGAAATGACGCTAAAGACGAAACTTGACGACCTTGAAATCGCTAATGGCAAACTTGACGCTGAATTAAGACGGTACGCGCAAGCCTACTGCTTTTTTTCCGACTCTCTCTGACTCATTTCTTCTTTCCCCCTTTAGACAAGTGAGTCAACGACTTTTTTTTTCTCCTTGTGATTGCGGTCTGATCCTTCCCCAGCGACTTGCTTACTCCCAAAAGGCACAAGAGTGCCAGAGCCTGCGCCAAGAGCTCAGCCGGCTCAAGGTTGTTTCTACAACCCTCAGCGCTCCCCCTCCACCACCACCAACGGAGTCGCGCCACCGCTCTCCTTCACCACCACCACCAGTGCCGCAACTCCCCTCGGCCTACAGCTCCCCATCAGGACTGGCGCGCTTCAACTCGACGCACATGCGCTCCGCGTCCATGTTCACATCCTCCCCGGGGATCGCGCGCTCACAGACCCCCGGCCCAATGTCGTCCACGCGCTCCCAGACCCCAGCGCCTGCGCGATCACAGACCCCCGGCCCCACGCGCTCGAACAGCGTCAACCTCTCCCGCATGGAGCTCTCCCCCACGCGCTCCCAGACCCCGACGCCGCCCTCCCGCGCCAACACCCTCACACCCACGCCCACGCGCCAGCTCTCCATGTCGATGGCCTCTGCGCCCCTCCGCTCGCGCACGCCTGCCCCACCCCAGGCAGCGCCGCGCCCCCGGCGCCTCTCGCACCCCTCGCCGCCGAAGATGGCGCACCGCACACTCTCGGAGGAGAAGTACGACGCGCAGGCACAGCACCAGCGCTGGCTCCCCACCGCGTACGGCGGCGACGACCGCGAGAAGTCGGGCAAGTTCACGGCGCGCTCACCCTCGCGCTCGTCGCAGAACTACCCTTACCGCTACCGTGTCCACGAGGAGGAGGATTGAGGCACCCTCTTTGACATGGCCGCGACGAGCATGGCCCCTCAGCGGACTGATTGACATTCAACTGCTCTTTCACGCATCATGGCACTAATGCCCGCACGTACATATATTATAGCCACCATTCTGCGCCACCCCGGATCCCATCGCCTTTTTGATATCTTTTCTTTTCTTCTTTTGTCTCTTTTTGTTGCGCGCGCACACCGCACCATAGTCGGTCTCTACGCCCATTCTTTTGCACATACGATACTACTTTACCTACGTACATTTCGTTTTTCGTTTCGCTTCGTCTATTTTTCGTTTTGGCATATTCGTCTTCGTCTTCGTTTCTCTTTCCCGTCTTGGATATCTTTCCATTATCCTTGTAGCCCACACTTTCGATACCATGCACGTACATACCACCTACCAGACCAGCCTTTTACTCTTTTTATCGAGACCCGGCTCTCGTTCACTTCTCTACCTACTCTTACTTGCTTATGCTCCCATGGACGCTTCCTGCTGTAGCATCAACCCTAGACACACATTTTCGTTTCTTTTTGCATACAAAGTACAAAGTACAATACAAACAGCACATAATGGATGAATGAAAAACAAATGGATGCCGTTTTTGATCTGAAAAATATATTTTCCGGAGAAACGAAGGTCGTTTCCAAGTGCTTATCGTGCTGACCCTGACCTGGCCCACCCACTCCATAGCGCGCAGGCCGTTATCTGCCGCGAGGACAGGGCGAGGGCGGCAACCATACTGCACAGCCGCCCGCAGCATATAAAAACAGGCCTTTGACGCGTGGACGTGGGCTCGAATCATTTGGTTATCGCAGGGTAAACGTCGATGTGGTGGAAGTCCAGATTCCCTTGGACGGAAGGGAATGTGGAAATAAGCGTTGCAAGAAACATGCATGCGCCGTTATCTTTTGCAGCATATCAAAACTCGGCTATGGGTAGGAGAGAACGATTCAGGTAATAAGGTATCCGGACTGCAGGGAGAGGGACACGACCACGTACGTCCCCTCAATTGTGGCGCAGTAGGCTACCATGGTAGATCGATATGTGACGTCGCCCGGATATGTGGAGGCGCCCAGGTGTGGAGGTCGTTTCCAAAAGTTCACGAAAGTCTCTGGTAATTCGCATTGATTTACATATTTATAGATTTGATACACACTCTGGGAAGATCAGGTCGACGGTGCTTGGATATTACCCTGCGCAACACTCGGGTATGCTCGATATAAATTCCACGTCCGGCTTTCCTCGATCTTGGCCATCGATCTGGGATTGGAGGCGCCGACGAAGGCCGGCGACTCGGCAACGGAAAGGGAAAGCACCTCTGATTAAGATGAGCTTAGACGGTCTACGGCGGGAATAGGAATGGAATCACCGTGCACGGCCAGGTACTTGGGCACAATCTGGGCTTCCGGGCCCTTAGGGACCGCAGTTCCAGTCTTGAGATTGTCGATGCACTTGTACGTCCGCGTCCTGACCCATCCTTCGACGTCCTTTAGAGAACAAAAGGCCTCATCTGACCAGGCCTTGAACGCCACGTCTTCCCCGGGGAAAGTTATCCAATGCGTAATTAAGAATTTGGTCGGGTTCGAGGGCTTGTACGAAGACGTCAGGGCGGATTCACCGGAGTCCTCGACGAACTCGTAGGTGCGACGGTCAAAGATCTCCAGACGCTGGACGAGATTGGCCTCCCGCGGACTGCGGTTCGCTCGAAGCCTGGTGTAGCTTTCGTGCTGGAACGTTGTTGTGTCGTCGATGTCATATACCGCCAGCCAAGACGGAGCGAGGGAATCTGCAGCACTGAATCTGGCTCCAGTGAGGAAGGAGGGAAGGTGATTTAAGCGCAGGGGGACGTGTTCGTTGTTGTACCAATCTACTACGGGTCAGAATCTACCAAAAATGTACATGAGCTTCAAACCTTGAAATTCTTCCAAAGAGACCTGGGCTCCAGGTTCAGCCGTGACCAGAAGGAATCCGAGAGGCATGGTGGTTCAGTTGAGACAGGCTTGGTCATTTTGGTCATTGTTGGGTGCTTGGTCGGATGAAAGAAGATCCGCAGATGCCCTTGAACAACAGTGACAAACAGAAGGGGAAAAATGTTTCTCAAACCCAACCAATTGAAGCTGACAAATTTCAGAAATATTTTTCATTGAGAAACCGAAAAGCTTGCATTTTCTCTTGGAAAAATTCATCTTCATCATCAGACTCCGATCGAGTCCGAGTCGCTGGTTTCAACTTGAGCCCTCGGAGCATGGCAGGGCTAATTCACAATGAAATTATTAACCTGGAGCTAGTCTCTCGGAGCCAGGCGGTTGAAAAAATGAAGCTCGTACCTCGCCTAGCTGCGCAGAAGCAGAATAGAAGATGAGCCCGTACCAGGCTGCCAGCCTGAGAATCTTCATGGTTTTGGACTGGATATCGATAATATTTCCCAGTCTATTGCAGTTCTTCCGGCGGGTTGAAGTTTCGCCCATTTTCTCGAGAAACCGCACGGAGTCTTGTAATATAAAAGAAACGGCGCGATGGGCCATAGCATAACACGTCTCTTTTAAGTCTGAGCCGATCCATCTTGTCCACTTGGTTTCTAGTGACTCAAGCCTCCGTCAACGGAGCTGATAAAATTTGGTCGCAGTTGCGTAGATCCAGGGCAAATATTTAGAATACTTATAACGGCTTCAAAATACACGCACGACTTGTGGAAAACTGTGGAAGACGATCTGCGGGGACACAAGCGCTGTGCCAGGACTTTTTACTTGAGGATCGGATTATGCGTTTGCCGGCCATGACTGCAGTCCTGAAAAAAATCCAGAGCGCTAACTGAATCTTGGGCTCTCGCCAGAATTTTGCTATCCAAATCGAACATTCTGCCATGTTCTCGGATCATTCCCGACTTTGCCGGCATTCTTGCGGCATTCAGCTTTGCATTCGCACCTCTTTCTTCCACTTGTGGTCGACTCAGTGCTTCACTTGCACCTCTCGCAACGTTGACCGCCTCTTTTCAAAGCAGCTGTCTCTCGTTAAAATGGGCATTCCCCTGTCAGTAGGGAAAATGACCCCAAGGAATCTCTGGGCCGTCTTCCAACAGTCGTACTTCTGCGGTAGGCCGGTCTGGAATGAGAACAATATGCCCGACCTCTCAGGCCAAGTCGTCATCGTCACTGGAGGCAACTCGGGTCTCGGCAAGGAAACTGTCCGGGTGAACAATTGTCCTATTATTTTTGGCTCTGGTTCCAAGGACAGCTAACTATTTTTGGTCAGGCATTGCTACAACACAACGCGAGAGTTTACATGGCGGGCCGAAATCGAGCCAAGGCGGAGGCGGTTATCTCTGAGCTCCGGATGATGACCGAGAAGGAAGCCGTCTTCCTCGAACTGGATCTGGCGGATCTTTCGTCGATCAAGGCCGCATCGGAGGAGTTCTTGAGGTACGTGGTGCGGCCCATGTAGATCTTGGGCTCAGTATAGGATAGCAAAGAGACGAAGCTGCACATTCTTTACAATAATGCGTGGGTGGATTAATTTTTTCCCCCTTAGCTGTTGGTTCAAACTTCAACTTGAACAACTCGAAGCGGCATCATGGTACCGCCGAGAGAACTCGTAACATCCAATGGTTATGATTTAACATTTGGAACTAATGTAGTCGGTACGTTTTTCACCTTCTCCTGGGCGGCGCGCCAATTCAAATCATCCTCCAGGCCACTTCTATCTTACAAAACTTCTTTTACCCTCACTTGTCGCTGCCGCCGCTTCAGATCCCACCACCGGCCGGGTCGTCAACCTCACATCGGTGATCCACTACATAGCGGTTCCCAATTACCACTCTTTCAAAGACGGGCCAGTCAGACGGAAGATGCATCCAGCCGATCTGTACTCTCAAAGTAAATGGGTGCGTCGACGGCCCATCCGCATTTAGGGTATACGAACCAACGAAATTGGCTAGGCTAATGCCCTGTTCTCTGCGGAGCTTGCGCGACGGTATGGTGACCAGGGCATCATATCTGTGGCAGTAAATCCAGGTATAGACCTTGATGTCATGTACACTGCGAAGAGATAGACGCTTGATCAATCTTATTTCTACAGGAAATTTGAGAACGGACCTGTCAAAACATGCTTTGGGGCTCGCGTATCTTGGCACGGTAGGCTGCCAAGACATTCTGCTTCTCTTAATGAATGTCGTTTTTTCATAGAAAATTCTGATGATCTGGCCAGTAGAGTGGGGGGTGCTAGGACAACTGTGGGCGGGGACCTCTCCGGAAGGGGCACTTTTGAACGGGAAGGCAAGTGAATCACCGCATAGCGCCATCCGTGTACATATTCACGGATCTCAGTACATCGCACCGTGGGGAAAGGTCCGCATGGCGAGAGAAGATGTCGACGATTCCAGCAGCGGGAAAGAATTATGGACTTGGTTGGAAGAGCAAGTACACGCACACGCAAGAGCACCCGCCGGATTTTGATCTCAGCCGCTTTGATGAATTTGAGCTTGGCGCCGTTACGGTTTACTTCACTAGGACTTCAATGATCCGGATGTCAGTTGTACAACGCCATAAAAAGTCTCGGCTGTCCGCAGACCCGATTTTGCGTTGACAGGATGCATCGTTTCAGATGTTACACTATAGCAGGCGGATAAAGGCACAAGGTACGGACTGATTCATCCCTTTTTTTGCGCCCACAGAGTAGTATGATTGTACAGCACGAAGCACCTCCCCCTTCGTACGATCCCCCCGACTTCCTAGCAACTGACTCTGTCTTGGAGTTGCCAACATACAGTCCATCACCATCTCGGTCACCGCCGGGGCCCCGGCGTACCGCTTCGCCCACTGTTCGTATCTTTCGCAGCCAAAGTCTTGCAACCTCCTCGCTGAGTACCATGCCTCTCTCGCGCAGGCTCCCAAGGAGTATTCATTCGAAATAAAGAATTATTGGAGCAAGCCATGGGCCACGCTCACATTACTTGCCGACTCAAGACTCAGCCGCACCATCCCCACTTTCGTTGAAGGTTCGCAGATAGCAGGATCGGTAAAGCTCAATCTCCGGAGCCCAGACCCAATAAAATCCATCGCTATTTTTGTGAGTCGATCACTCACTGTGAGTTGAGCAATATAATATTCTGATCATCGTCGAGATTAGGTTAGAGGCGACCTCATAGTTTCCGGAGATCCAGATGAACGTCTTCATTTTTTCCGGATGCGAAAATTCCTGTGGACGCCGGCGATGGGAGATCCGCGGGCACCCCGTCGGACTTCCAGCGATGACTGCCAGTGGGAGGACAAACTCCGGGGAGAGTACGATTGGCCATTCTCTATACAACTTCCAGATCGCCTTCCACCGAGCCCAGACGAAGAACGGCTCTTCCGCCTGCCTCACACATTCGCCGAACGGTTTTCGAGATCGAGGATCGAATATTATTTCGAACTCCGCATCAATCGCGGCAAACTCCGCGCTGATGATAGGTATTGAGGCCGTCAATCTTTCCATGGACTGGACTGAGCTGAACTGACTTTAGAATGGTTACCCCATTCGGGTTCTTCTCGATGCAATACCCGAGTCGGCCTTCACGCTTGCGGCAGCTTGCGTACCAAAGCAATATCGACGTCCCGGGTCCATATTCGGATCCCAGCGGCTGGCTTGCCTTGGACCCGGTGCAAATCCAGGGGAAAATATTTGGAGAACGCGCTGTGAATGCAAAATGCACGGTACGGTGGTGGACATTGGTATTAGCTTCAGTTCACTTATATTTATTTTACTGCAGGTTTTCCTTGCGAAACCGGTTGGTCGTGTTAACCAGACGTCCATTCGTTTTGACCATTGAGTTATTTATTTAGCTCTGTTACACCAGAGGCACCTCCATACCCTGCGCCATGACGATCGAGACAGACGACTCGCAAGCCGCCGACGTCCTCGCTTCGATAAAATCCTCCGCCCTCTATTTACAACGATGCGTCAGATGTTCTTTCGCGTACACGTCCAACGATATCAGTCCCTCTGGGCAGGCAACTTGGTGGCCGTCTCCTGACGCCGCGCTTCGCCAGAACTCCTCTCAACGACACATTATGGGAGAAATACATCTGAGGAAAGATCTCCAGCCGTCGACTGCGATCAAGGAGTTCCAAGTTGAGGTGTGTCTGTTTCTGCGTCGTGGTTGGTCGCTGTTCAATCCGTCTCTGACGATGTTGATTAGTACGCTGTTGTTCTGTTCGCTCCCGCTGCTGTGGCCTTCCGTCCCAAAAGTGCAAACCCTTTGATCACGCAGAGCGTGGAGATTGTGACGCGCTTCCCGCAAGGAACGCGGCCGAAACCTACTACCCCGCCGGTGTACGAGTCCAACGACGCCCTTGTAGACCGTTATTACGAGTCGCTGTCGGACCTTGCGCCAAGGGTTGGGATGGGTCTGAAGCTGTGGGGCAGTGACGATTTGTTTCCTTGATATAGTTATTTTTTGTACAGTAAGGTATCTAATATTATTAATAATGAATAATGAAATCGAGCTAACGGTGAGCTGAATCAAAGATTGGTGAAAACTCGGCAAGGTAAGTAATCACTTGACAAATTTCCTGGCAGCACAAAGATCGAAAAACTCACAGGGCTTAATTACGAGGAGGCATACAATTTACTCCGAGTCGCACTTCGCTGGTCACGAGTCTATTCTATCGAAAACTTCCCGGGTAGCCCTCCAAATCTTCTCATCAGGCACCATGATGCTTGTCGCGTCTGCGTTTTATTTGCGATAAAGATAATGTGGTATTAACAAATCATGCAGGAGATATGTAGTTTATTTTCAAAGCGGCGATGAAGGAGCAGGTGATAGAAGAAACTCAAAGTACATTCGCAGGCCCGACGCTTAGGAGCCCGCTTGACAATTCATTGGTGCCACCGTCAGCTGTGCTCCGAGGGCGAAACTGTGCTCAGTTTAGGAAATGAATAGAACAAATTGGCCAGTACTTACCTACTACTGTACTTATTTTCCTACTCGTGAATAGGATTACAAGCCGGCTGCCCTGAACAAATAATCGGTTGCCAGCCAACGACAATACAACATGAATTCCTCCCACATCCGAGTCCGAGCCAGAAAAAATGTAATAGAGGATGTGGTAGGTAGGTAGATTCACACGCCCAGGAGGTGTGTGCAGGCACTGGAAATGGAGCAACCAACTAATTATTTGCCCCGCGCTCCCACCAGGCCTGGATGTTGCATGATAATTCCGGCCCCAAGTTCAAAAAGCCGCATATGATAGGTGTACTGGCAATAAAGTGGTGCTTTATCGCCCACTGTGATCTGAAAGAGCTCCCTCGCTTCATTAAGATAGATCAAACTCGCAGTTTTTATGCCTCGGAAGGCACGAGCGAATCTCCTGACATCAGACTGGGCAATCATGCGGGCGGGGAGCCGAATATCGATCGTGGTAAACGACGAAAGGGACTGGGGAGGATGGTTTGCCAGTGTGCGGCTCTCGAGCATCGTCAGCAGCTTGTCTGTACTGAACAGGTACGTTCCGACCAAGACGAGGGTGGTGAGCGCCGGGAGCGCGACCTCGTCCCAAGAAGACGTTGTGGTGAGTGCGTCGACGACGGTATTAGTGAAGGCGTTGGGGGTGGCCTCTGTGAGCACCAAGGTGTGGAGGGCCGGCAACATACGCAGGAGCGCAAGGAGCTCTCCGGAACGAACACGGGTGTTCTGGAGCACGAGTTTCTCGGGGTAACATCCTGAGCGATGCACAAGCGATGTGATGGAGGGGGAGTCCCAGACGTAGCAGTCAATGAGGATGATTTCCTTCAGTCCTGGAGCATTCATATGATTGAGAACCTTCATTGTTGAGTTTCTGCCGAGTATCACGATTTTGCGTAATTCGGGGCTGGATGGGAGGTGTAGTTCAAGATTGGTGGGGTTGGCTATATAGTGGTCCAAGTTGTTATTAACGGTAATGTCGCGGAGGCCTGGCGTCATTGCTAGAACGCGACACAGGAAGGGGTCACCGATGTTGTCGAGAACGAATATCCGTTGCAATTGACGCCATGGCAGCCGGGGAATGTCCTCTTCCAACCCATGCAAAGACAAAAATCGTAATTTAGGAGCGACCTCGAATGTGTCGAATTTGTGGGAACCACCAGACCTGTGTCCCGAGCCCATAAATTCAAGAGTTTCAAGCTGATGTAGCCGACCCTTGGCAGGGGATAAGACGGAAAGGAATTCACCATGCAAGGGCATCTGAACATGACGCCATCGCTCGGCGTGGTCCAGAACTTCTTGCAGAACGTCGCCGTCTAACGGCGAGAACGGCTTCCAATCGAATGTCATCGACAACAATGCATCCTTCGACCGCTCAAGACAGAGGCGCACTCGCTCGAGAGAGTATTGACTCTGCCATAACGGGACCTTGAATGAAGACCAGAGCTGGGTGGTTTCGCACACGATGTCTCTCCAATGATGCGATACCGCGGCGAGAACATTCGGCCTGTACATATACACCGTAGAAGGCGGAGGTTTCATTCCCATCTCTGTAAAACCGTGGATATCGGGATCGACGAATACGGTCTGCAAAATATCGACGGATAACAGACGGATAGGCGCAAGAAGAGATGAATACTCGGCTATGTACTGGCGCAAGGTGAGCTCCTCGTCGCCCAGGCCGCTTGCGGTGGAACCCTGGGCCTGGATCTCTGCGAGACGCAATCGAGCTATAGATATGGAGTCGACGATTGCTGTTCTTTCCACTCCCGAAGGCAAGAGGTTGTATCGCAAGCGATCGCGTACGTTGGGGTTCTGAATCTCGAAAAGCATCATTGGTAGAGAGCGGTTATCTCCTAGTAACGATTCTTGTCAACCTCCGTGCCTCTGGAATGGATCGCTTGCGAAACGCTACTGTCCAGATCTGGCACGGAAGAACGACCCTGAGTGGAACACATCCTCCAATATTCAAATACACACCTATCTATGGGTCTCAGAGGCAGATTTCAAAACGCGAGAAGTACAAAGTTGAAGTTGGCGCGTTGTTTGACGATGTTTGACTGGCCTTTGTTTGGCTGGAGCGTTGATGACGTCAAGACAACCAACTTGTGCAATTACTGCGAGCAGCGTAAGCGACCATGTCCCTCGTACGTCCCATACCTCCAGGAAATATACACAAAATTACGAGCTTACACATTGGAAGATTCACGCACTCGTCGCCCGTGGTTCAACCATCCTTGCCGAGCACCAGGCTGGCAAACGGAATTTCTCGCAAGGTGGCTTGATTCGAGGACGAGATGGCCTATCTATCTAACGTATTCTTGCGCCAGCGACGGAGAAAATCCTCTCAAAGATTCCACCGAATGATAGGTAGGAATGGTCCTCAAACCGATTGTATCATCCTCACCTGCGCGCCGCAGCAAGCTGACCTATGTCTGGGAGGAATTTCTGTTCCACTACATCTCCGAAGGCGGCTTCACATATCTTGTGATGGCCGACGACTCTGCTGGACGGTGGGTGTGGCTGGCGCACACTTGGTTCTTGTCTCATCGTCGTTGCTATGCAGCCGAATGCCATTCGCGTTCCTAGCCGATATGCAGCGGAAGGTGTGTGACATTTCTTTTTTTTTTTTGAAAAGTTTCTTGGTCTCGGTACACCTCCTTTCGTGCCACCCCGAGGCTGTCTAATTTGTTTCGACAACTTTGGAATTTATTCAGTTTTCTTCTTTTTTGAATGTCATTTTTCTTTCGCGACCGCTCTAACATCCTCCCCAGTTCGCCGGCGCGCCCTCCTCGTCCGCTTCGACCGACACCCCCGCGCACGGCCTTCAAGGCTCCTTCGGGCCCACCATCGCCGACCTCATGCACACCTACAACACCGCGCCCCCCGCCGACGAGCTCGCGCGCGCGCAGACGGAGCTCAACCAGGTCAAGAACATCATGGTGCAGAACGTCGAGCAGATCCTCAGCCGCGGCGAGCGCATCGAGCTGCTCGTCGACAAGACCGACGTCATGGCCGGCCAGGCGACCGCCTTCCGCCGCGGTGCGCGCAATGTACGGCGCCAGATGTGGTGGCGCAATACGAAGATCATGGCACTGTGCGGGCTTGTTGGGCTGGTGCGTCACGGTCCCGCGTGGTCGCCTACACAATTTACATATCATCTCACTTTTTCGATACGCAGGTCTTCCTCTGGATCCTCATCGCGCAGTTCTGCGGCGCAGGCCTGAACCAGTGCGGGTCGAAGAAGAGCGACCCAAACGAGTCGTAGACGGGGCGCAGCCCGCCAGCACGAACACTTATAGGCACGCGACACAAGCACGCGGTCGGACACGGTCACGGTATGGCATCTCGGTATTATTGTATCATAAATCTACTATATCTCTTACCCTCTTACCCTCCTTACCTTTCGTTTTATTCTTCGTCCTCATCTCAGAACCCTGAACCCTGTCCTCCCTTCCCTGTCCTCCCTTGGTCCCTTGTGCCCGACCCCATCGAAGCGCGTTTTGTGGGGGACGAAGCGCTGAAGCTCCGACCGAGCGCCAATGCCCCGGACCAGCGCAACGCAACGCAAGATCCGGGTGGGGCGCGTGCGCAACGAGTGGGGCGCAACGCACGAACCCGGGTGGGGTGGGGCGCGGCGACGTCGCTGCCGCGTCGGCACCTCGTCAGAGCGTTGCGATGTCTTGTTCTTCTTTCCCACCGCGCGCGGCGCCCGTCGTCCGAGCGCCAAAGGCCCGGACCAGACCAGCGCAAGATCCGGACGGGGCGCGTGCGCAACGCACGAACCCGGGTGGGGCGCGGCGACGTCGCTGCCGCGTCAGCACCTCGTCAGCCATTGTTCTTCTTTCTAACCCGGTGGGGTGGGGCGCGGCGACGTCGCTGCCGCGTCGGCACCTCGTCAGAGCGTTGCGATGTCTTGTTCTTCTTTCCCACCGCGCGCGGCGCCCGTCGTCCGAGCGCCAAAGGCCCGGACCAGACCAGCGCAAGATCCGGACGGGGCGCGTGCGCAACGCACGAACCCGGGTGGGGCGCGGCGACGTCGCTGCCGCGTCAGCACCTCGTCAGCCATTGTTCTTCTTTCTCACCCGTCGTCCGAGCGCCAACGGCCCGGACCAGACCAGCGCAGTGCATACCGCATACCGCACAAGCAAGATCCGGCTGGCGGTGGAGTGCGTGCGGACGGCGCGACGGTGCAGGGCCGGCCGCTGACGAGGTGCTGACGACGCTCCCAATTTTTTTTTGGGTTTCTTCCCACTGCGCTGCGCGGGCGACGATCGCTATATCTGGTTTTCTTTCCCCCGCTGCGTCAGTTCCACCCACACGCGTTTGAGTCGCGAAGTGATGATCCGTGGTCGATTCGTGGACTGACCTGAAGTGGCCTTCTGTCCCCAAGAGGCTTTTTTCTGTTTTCTGTTTTTAGTTTCCGGTGCCCGGGTGGGAGAACGACGATGCTCTGGGACCTGGGTGTTGCGTTGTGGTTGTGGACGCACGTTCGTCTTTGTGGGCGTCACCGCCCCTTCCGAGACGAGTTTCAGGTACATGTTTTGGATGGAAGAACCCCGGGTCTTTCGAGGAGGGGTTATGATCATGGGCGGCTGCACATATCATACATTGATGGGCAAAGGCTTTCCAAAGCCTTGGACTGGGCGCCACCATCGGTATCGCGTCTTCATGGCTCTGAGCCAGCGATTTTTTTATTGCCGTCGTCGCGGGCTTCACTGCGCTGACTTTTTCTTCTCTTTTTCATGCAATCGGCGGGCAGCTTGAATTGCCTGCGGAAATCGCATATCCCGGGCGGTATCAATGTCTGTACCATTGCCGGCCGATTGACCATTTGTCCGTCCACAAGGACTCCCGGTTTTTGGGAGAATGTCACTGCGTGGCGTTGTGGGTGCACGTTCGAGGAGGAGCTCCCGTGGACTGTCCTGGCCAGGGGCAGACATATTCATGGGAAATCGCTGGGCATGGGCATGTGTGAGCCACCATCGATATCGCTGCTCGGGGATTTTTTCTCTTTTCCGTGCCATCCGAATCGCGATGACTGGCCATGGGTCTGCCGAACTTGTTGTCTGCAAAATGCATTTTTCCCGTTTTAGGCACGTCTAACATGGCGTGGAACACTGGATGGCACGCTGTGAATGCGTTTTCGACTTTTTATTTATTCTGATCCCCTCTGCAACTTGAAAGCATCCGCGATGCGAACCGGCCATTTCGGCCTGGCGTTCTTATTCTGCCGAATCGAATTGACATGGTCATTGGCCACGCACGATTCGGAGTGGCAGGCAATTTGAATTAGCTGCAGAGGCACGAAAAAGGCGCGGGTGCAAGGACGCCGATATGGACTTTAACTTCTCCCGGAATGAGCAGGCTACGGAGGGCACGAAAAAAATTGCCGGCAGACAGAAAAAGATGCAATATCATTAGTGGCGTCCAGGGCTTTCCCCGTCAAGCGTCTGGCCGGCAGCCCTCCCTCCTCTTGCCCCGGAGGTATTCACGCAGAAACACGCTTGGTCGGCGCAGTACCAGCATTGATATCGCGCTGTTTATGGGCTGCTCTGTGGGACTTGCCTCTTGAGCGGCTTTATCTCTTTAGTCGGGGTCTCGTGCAGAATTGAAGCAGGCGGGAGCGGGGCGGGGCCAAATACACATCTGATCATACTGGCAGAATCGTTGCTCGTCTATCTGATAGGTTTACCCGCCCAGTGCTGCTTCCAGTGGCCGGATCTTGTTGTTTATCCAGAAAATCGGCGCGATAACGTTCCCATGCGGGCGCTTCGCCATTCGCTCGCAGTGCGGACCGATCTCCACTCTTCATGCGATACATTGCTGATCCCACAACAGGTCTTCTTAGAATCTCATTCTGGCACACACCACGCCGACAAATAAATAATTACATTCCAAAAACCAAACGAATAGAGCGAATAAAGATAGGCCGCCACTGTGTCCAGCGGGGTGCAAAGGAGTCGAAATATCCACGAAGGGTCATATGAAGTACAGGTCGATTGGAGGCAAAATCGCGGGTCTATGTGTAAAGGACACTGGGGTTGATCGTCATCGCAGGCGCGTGCATCCGCTTGCTCGTGCCCCGCGTGGCTTCACCGTACCCCCCGCGCGCATCCGTCGCGTCGGAGCGCCGCACATGCTCGCGTGCTGGAGCGCTTGCATTGGCGCTGGGAGGATGCGCGCCGTCGGGCTCGTAACGCGAGGAAGACGCGCCGTATGTCGCGCGGGTGGTCTGGTTCGCCAGGGCAGAAGGAGCGGCCGCGGCGTTGGTGTACGTCGCTGGCGGGCGCGGTTGTGAAGACGAAGAGGATGACGACTTCGTGTGTGGCTGGGGGGCAGAGTTGGCGGGCGGCACCGCGGCAGGGGCCGCGTGTGCCTGCGCGCGCTGCATCGAATGGAGGGGTGACTGGTGCACATTCGATGAATGGGGTACCGAAGGGGAGGGCAGCGGCGCGACATGGGCCTGCGCGCGTGGCATCGCATCGGAGCTCAAAGGAGGTGTGGGTGAGGGATGGCGCAGGGACGACGTGTGCTGTACCTGCGGCCGCAACAGAGGATGCCCGGACGAAGAGGACTGCGAGCTCGAGGAAGAGGAAGAGGGGATCGACAAGCTATGGGATTGTGGACGTAGCATCGGAGTGGGACGCGCCTCAGTCACGATGATGGGCGGAGGCCGCGCTGCGGCTCGCTCCGCTCTCCGGCGCTCCTTATCGCTGCCCTGCGACTCGTCAATGACCTGGGACGAGCTGCTCGTGGTTCGATACAGCGGTGGCCGCTGCGAGTTTGCGGGGTCAGACAGCGGGGTGCTTGTGTGGAACGGGCTTGGGTTGCGGCTATGGCTGGGCATGGGCGGATGGAGGTAGCTATCCCTGGGCTTGCCTGATGGGGTGATAGGCATCGACCGGTCCTTGGACGGAGTGGCGTGCACAGAAGAACCAGCTCCATGTCGGAATTCCTGAGAGAGAGGAGACGATGGGAAGTGGGAGGGGCGCATATTGGGAAGCGAGGAAGACATGGGCGGATCCTGAAGGAGAGCCTGCAGTTGGCCGCGTAGTTCGTGATGTGAATTCGGAATGCTCATGGAGGACGACATAGAAATCAGTGGACTCGCAGACGGGAGATTCGACGTGATAAGATTAGAGGGGGAGGGGGCGCGAGACAAAGATCGACTGCGAGGTCTGGAGTGCGAACGAGAGCGAGAGCGAGCGCGGTTTTGGTTTAAGCTCAAAGATAGAGCACTGGGGGCACCAGGAGGACTCGAGATGTCCGACGTGGACGACCCGTCGGAGGTGCTGGAACGACCATAACTGGCCGCCGCAGCGTCCCGCGATCCAGGAGAGAATAAAAGGAAGGGCATACAATCACAAGAGTGTGGGCAGCCTGCAGCGCCACAATAAGCTCTATTGGGTTTCGTACCGTCGGAGGGCGATGGCTCCGGATCTTCAGGAAGATCGGCGTCAGGCAGAGCTTTCGGTTCCGTGAACACTGCCCAAGGCGTCAGGAAGTGGGTACTAGGGTGAAGGCTGTCAGAGTCCGACTCGGCAACGTTCGGAGATGAGTATGACCAGTCAGGACCAAAAGATATCGGCGAAGGGAGTTCAGGAGGGAAGTCGCGAATATCGACGGGACTATCGCCCTCCGGAGAAGAGAATTCTCCTTCCGAACGAAGACGTTGGAGCTCCTCGTTCAGCAGAACGAGTTGATTTTGAGCGGTCTCGTTCTAGATAAACTGGTTATCGACCAATATACCGCCAGGATAGTTCGGTACTCACTTGTCTGCAAAAATTATCAGAATATGGGCGATGAAAAGATGAGAGGCGGACTCACTCAGTGACAAGACGAATCTCCGCTTCCGTGTTGTCCAGACGCTCGTGTAAATCTCGCACTCCGAAGAAATATTATCGCGCTCGGCGGATACGGTTTGCCAAGCTTGCTCCAAGTGTCTCTTCTCGATCTTCAAAACCTCAATAGCCGCTTTGAGGCGGTCGACCTCTTGAGTCAAGGCAGTAACGTTACGCGTGAGTTGGTTAACCGTGCGGCCTTGATCGACATAGAGCCGTTTGACGTGACACATATAGTGTAGCATCTTGTAAGACGTTCGCAGATCGGAATACTAAAAAAGGTTATCAATGAAAGCTAGAAACTATGGGAGCGTTCTTACCATCTCCTTTGGTACAGTCAACAAGAATTTCTTACATTCTTCGGTAAGCTGAGTCGTCTGGATCTCCGTGGCGCCATCCGACGCGACTTTAGTGATCCGAGACTGCAATTGGCGAGCTCCTTCGTCGCTGTCAGAAGGGACGGGGATGTCATCAGGGGAAACCGGCTTGATAGCGTCGAGGTCAACGTGCAGCTTGATGGTATACCGCGTATCGAAGGGGTTGCGGCATAGCGGACAATTCGGTCGGGCGACCTGGTGTAGGCAGCTAAAAGATAAAGACACAAAGAAAACGAGTAGCAAGATTAGCAGCGAAATGGTGTACAAAGATAAGTATTTCGTACTTGACGCAGAAAACATGACCACAGGGTATTGAACACGGCGCCTTCAACTCCACACCGAAAGGCTCCAGACACACATCGCATGCAGAACCGGGGCCAAGGCTGAGCATGGACGGAGGAGGTTGGGATGAGGAGAATAACCAGGATAAGGCGAGATATACGAGCGAGGAGCCTGTTACACGTGCGACGGTCCGTTCGCGGACGCTAATGAAGGGAGGACAATGGCCAGAACCGCACGGGAAACATCAGGAAACAGCCATTATAAGGACACATGAGGCATTAGCCGAACGGAAGTAACGAACTAGGTCGTCACTGGTCCACCGGACAAGGTTCGATCAGAAGCAGTGACAGGTGAAAGCAACTGTGATAGGCCGCGCCTAATCGGGATAGTGGCTTGCTGCTTGCCCAAGCTTGGACCATCAGCCCATATTAATCAACCTGAGGGATATACCGATAGGCTGTCGTAGAGAAAAGTTCCGGCGAGGGCACTTGAAGGTACATAACCCAGGAATTCAATCGCATGGCAACATGTTGTCCGAACCAACAGGACCGTCGGGGAACCGGCTCGGTTTGCCTCATGTATCCAGCGTGGTGGGTGTCGAAATGAAATGTGGAATAAGAAATTAACCATTTGAAGACAGTCGTGAGAGTAGCCAGAGCTTGGAGATCAATGCTGGGCGCCTCCTCAGATGACAAAGTAGCGTCAAGAGGATTGTTGAATCGATGATGTCGACTCGGAGACGCGAAGACGCTGACCATATTGAATCTACTGAGCGCTCCATTCTTCTTGCAAAGGGCGCAAAAGAGGTGGTGTGAGTGAGCCCCAGTTCAAAGGCAGGAAGCAGATGAAAGCCAAACGACCAAATGAATGGAATGGAACATCATATCAATGCCTTCCAGACTGAAGCCGCAAACTTTGAGTTGACTTTCAGGGATCTCATACAGGTTTCGAGCAACCCGGAGACTAGAAATTTCTACCGAGAAAGAGGTTCGGGGAGTATGGCTGCACCAATGGTAGAGGGAAGAGGCAAGAGCAGTGGTCAGATTTGACTAAGTGTCACGGCCGCTTGTTGTAATACAGCACGTGATGTACTTCACGCAAAATTGGAGACCAAGCAGAACCAAATAATATCTTCCAGAGCCGCCAACCTGACTCTATGAAATGTATGAGAAATTTTACAGTATACTACTCAACTTGCCATCTTAAAGGTGGTGGGGAATTGCGCGCCACTCTTGAGCGACGCTTATGTATCGCTCGAGAGAAAATAAATCTGGAGGCCAAGGAATTACGGCCCCAAATTCCGTATTTCCAGCTGCAGGTAACGACCTAATAGTAAAAATTTCGACGGCCCTCAGGCCACAGGGTCCTACTGACCTGAGAATATGGGTTTCGGTATTATTTCATTTCCAAATTGCGCCTTTTACTGATCTCGTTATTGCTTAATGTAAGAAGCCTTCGCCCGATAGTGATATCTCGGCGTTAGCGCTGCAGCCTCGATGAATTGACAAAGGCTAAGCATGCTGCCGGAGCGGAGGTTCGAAAGTCAGAATTCTCCATCACATCCCGTCGGAATTACTCCGGGCTTCCTGCAATATTACAATGGGGTGGAACTTGGGTGGAACATGGAACTCGCAGCTTGTGTTTCTCTGGCAATAGAATAATAAAATGAAATCCTTGAAGATGCGGCTCAGCTATTTTTTTCTCTAGTTTCAGGCTTGGCTCATGGCAATTCAATTCCAAACTAGCGTAGCGTGACACGAAATTGTGACGGTTATGACAGTCACAAATCCTAAACAGGAAGGTGTGACGGAGACGTGTCAGTCACTCTGATTTGTTTCCAGCCTCTACCTCTGCCTTCCTCCCGGGCGGCCAGCTTTCTGACTATCTGAATCCCTTCTCTCGTTTATATCAATGGTCAGCCTCGTAAATAAAACCTCAAGACATTCGCGCTCACGCTACCCCTCAGTCCGATTCAGATGTGCCCAAAACCAATGGCACCCCCGTGAAGCCACCAGGCACACAGATACGGTTCGTATTCTATCGGACTAGCTTTTAGAGTTCCATACTGAAAGTCTCTCGCAGGCGGCGTGCAGGCGGAGCAGCATCGCGGCCCAATTCGACTCGTGCTGCTGGTGCAGGCGGGTCATCGAACACCATGCTGAAGCTCTACACGGACGACTCACCCGGGCTCCGAGTGTGCGTAGCCTCATCCCTTGTAGCCTCCTTCATCATCTAACCCTAAGACCAGTGACCCGTTCATTGTTCTGGTGCTGTCGCTCTCGTTCATCGGATCCATTTTCTTCCTCCACATTTCTGCCAAAATCATCCGCGCCTTCTCGAAATGAACCGGCTTTCACTATAGGAGGTTTTTATGCGGCGCGGTGTGAGCTGGGATGTAGCTGGAGGACGTATGGGCACGGTATCCGGAGCGTACGGTTCGCCTTGTATCAAAAGTATCCCTCTGGAATCCCTATTTTACTTACGTCTATCTCCCTTGTCCCGTGTTTATGCGAATCGCGTTCATTCCCGAGGTTATACACTCACCCGCGAGCCCTCGTTTGACCTGTCGTTCATTTGGATTCGCGAGTATCCGTCGTCGTGTGAAGTTTGGGCGGTTCGTATGGCGCCGAACCGACTCAAACCAATGAGAAGTTGCTTGTCGCCGAATATGAAATATGTATCCGTTCCGGTTTTTTCTCGGGCGCAGGGTCGCACACGATCATGAAAGTGCGCAGGCATGCTTCGTTTTCAAGCGTCTCTCTCTTAATCAGATTACGACAAGATATATATTCTACAGCTTTGAGCGTTTACCACTTGCCGCATGTTTTCGTCGTTCATGATCGATATTAATACCTGTGACCAGGAACAAAGACACAAGCACATCCACTTTATAAGTTAATCTCGCAGTATTGAAAGACTTGTTAAGAATCGGCTAAAAGCAACTTGCATTTATGTTGAATTTGGAGGAAGAGGATACGTTGCAAAGTATCTCGACAAGATGAAGCACAGAAAGCGCTCTAAACACGTTGTATGCCGGCAGATAGACGCTCGTATAACTGCGAGTTTGTTCGATTCATGACCGTAGTTATCTCGTGGACAAATGACAACACACCTCGGGCATATGTCGACGCGGACGTGTAGACGATACTTTTTCAAGACCGTGTCGGTGGAGGTTCACCGCGGATGCCGGCAACTACAGGAATCTCCAATGCCTCCAGAGCATGCACGCCCTGACCAACCCAATGGTTCACCGCTGCCTCACTGTTGAACCACAACTCCTGCATGAGATTCAACGCAGCCATTTGAGATGCCAGGGAGTCCGGCGACGGTGGGGATGTGCTTTTCGTTTGTTCCAATGATGTTTCTGCAATATCTTTCCCCAGCAGCCCCCCACCCTGGATCCAGTCCGCGACGTTCGGTTGTGTTTTTATCGTCTCAAGGATACCGATGACAGCGAGGAGGGTTTCGTCATAATTAGATGTAGAGGCAAACCAGGCTGAAGGCGCATCCATGATGTCCACGGGTGAATCTAAATCCGGTACAGGCACTTTTTTAGATTTAGATTTCTTCTGTTTCTTCGGCTTGCTGGGAACAGCAGCTTCGACCGGGGGTGTGCTGCTTCTCCACACCTCCAGGTCGTGCCTCCTAGTTTCGTGAACGTATTCCCGGACACAGACATGATTGTGTGGATGTAGGTGGGCTTTGAGAGCCGAATCGTCAAGGAGTAAAGTTGTGCGCTGGGAGTGCTCGGGAAACACCGCCCACAATTTGGCCAGATCCTTCGTGGTCTGATTTTTTTTGTCTAAGCATAATGCAAAGTTGAGAACTTGTTCATTCTTATGAAACAATTCAAATACAAACGATAGAGCGCGGGAGGGAGTCCCATAGTGTCGCGAGCCCAAATGGCCAAGAATTTGCGTTGTTGTAGGCCGAAACAGTGATAGACCATGTCCGCTACGCTCGGAGGCTGGGCAGAGCTCCATACCAGTGTGTCAAGCCATTTTTGTGTCGAGGGATGGAAAATATAATCACGGAATGATTCTAAATACGGCCGAGGATACACAAGCCTGGGCCGGATTCCAGGATTGGGTCCGTTGCGGGCGTGCTTGGACCGCAAGAGTAAGGTACCGTTCAGGTCTAGAACAAGGAGCTTTCTCTGGACAGACATTCACGAAGAATACGAAATGAAAGGATGTGGCTGTGTCCCAGGTTGTGCTTGTGTGGCTAACGCTTCCGAGTCGCTTTCCAATATCTTTCATGTCATGTTTGCCGTCTTACGTCGCAGCGGCGGCATGCCTTTGGAATCTCGTTCAAGAACCTCACCTTCGCTTATTTTTTCAGGACAAATATACCCAGCCATGCTCTCCAAACTCCGAACCCGCCTAGGCGCGGTTTTTTCAACTTCAGAGCCTACACCGCTCTACGGAACAGTTGCATCCCATCGTTCATATGTTCTCTTAAATTCACCCTCCCCTCCTTCGTCGTTTCCGTCCCGATTTTCTACCCCTCTGCAGCGCGCTTTGCAACTTCAAGTAACGAGATGGGGCGGCATCGTTAATTTTGCATGGACGGGATCGCTCAGTGCGAGCGACAGCTCCACCTCAGTGACAGCTTTTTCTGCTCTCGGGGGACATCTCCATTTTCCGACACTCTCATTGTCGAACGTGGATGAAGTTGCCGAAAAGCTACGACAACACGCCACAACTCCTTCAACGAACTTGGTAGATGCTGCGGCGGTGCATATATATGTCTGTACCCATGGCGCAAGAGACTGCCGCTGTGGTGATATGGGGGGCAAGGTCTTCCGGACCCTCCGAGACGAACTCGATCGGCGCATCTCTGTGGAGCCTTGCGGGCCGGCGAGTCGTGTCGTTCTCGGCGAGGTTGGCCATGTCGGTGGACATCAGTCAGTTTCTCAACAACATTCAATATTCTTGCGTGTATTCTGATCGTCCTCCATCTAGATTTGCCGCAAACATTTTAGTTTTCCCGCATGGAGAGTGGTGGGTGAATTTTCATTGGTTTGTTGAGTATTTATCGGGAAATCATGAACAGGTTGGGACTGTTGACTCCGGAAGATGTGCCGACCATTTTAGACACCATCCTTTCATCCAAACGGAGACCTTTTACCTCACTCGATCCTCCGATGTGCCGACAGTTTTGGCGAGGAAGGATGGGCCTACCTAAAGACGAGCAGTTAAACCTTTACTCGACACGTTCGTAATGGTCAGTGAGGTCATGGTGTCGGCTTATTTTTTTTTGTGTACTAAAAGCGAGACAGAACTAACATAATGAAGATGCTAACTAACAAACTAACGGATAAGCGAGATAAAACTTGTAATATTTTTTTGGACCAACACCAGGCATGCCCATTACATCGCCTTACTCAGCCCCTCAGCCCGAACATTCCACCCTGTCGCGGGAAATCCTGGCGCAGTTCCATTGCTACCATCCCAACCATGAGCCATCATCGCGACTGCGTAGAGTAAGCTTCCTGATCCGGGGAAGTACGGAGTCGGAACCCTGCACGAAAAGATCGATATTGAACTAGACGCCCATACCAGGAAGAAATATCGAAGACTTGCCTGACTCCACCCACGGGATGACCTGCGTCGTCGAATTGAAACAAAGGATTGAGTAGCCATTCCACAGCCTTCTCTTTTTCCCCGATTCTGGCCGCAGACATCGCGAGCAGTGGGAAGTCCCAACTGGCAAGAGTCAGCAACCGTGTACGGTCGCTGATGGATTCAAACTTACCCCCACAAGTTGGAGATGTTCCATGAAGTCCAGACCTTCTCCGTCGTCAGCCTTGACGTCTCCAGATCAAGTCCCTCCGTCGGAGGTAGCCATCCATGCAGTCCCGCGAGCGCCGGATGGTCGTTGATATACGTGGGATCCGTCCAGAAGTTGTCCTCGACGTCCTCGAATACTTTGTATGTGCCGTTGTTGATCGGCAGCTTCGCCAGTCCATTTTTCACAATTGTCCAATTGCGAGGCACCGACTCTCCCAGCCTCTCCATCCACGTCTCCGCGAACCCAAGCCCGAGACGCCAATAGGCGAGCTCGAACGCGGGGTTGTACGTGTTGTTGTAGATGTTGTCTTCTGCAACCTCGTACATCGGCGGGCCCAAGTTGTAGAAGCCTGTCGTTTCGTTGAACCACGCGAACGTCGCCATCCAATCTGCTGTGTTGCGTACTACCGTCTCCCATTTGCGCAAGGTGGCAGTGGTGGGAAAGGCGCGGTACTCGTAGTTGGCGAAGACGAGCGGGTGGGGTTGTTGCCAGATTAGCAACTCGTTTATCTGACCGGGGGCGGAACGTCCTTCGACACAGGAAACGGACACTCGATGAATAGAAATATCTGCAATATGGCGACAACTTACCCGATGGATCGCTCATCTTACCCCATCTCGCACCTGTCACCCATCCTTCTTGGACCTGCGCCCGTGCAATGGAAGTTTCAAGGAACCGGTCATAGACGGAACTCGAACGTAACAGCAGATCCCAATTATTCCATAGCGCCCAGTGTTGGCAGTGCCAAAAATACATTTCGAGGTGGAATTTTCTGAAAATTACCGGTCAGGTTGGGATATATTGACAGGCAAAGGAGAAACGTACCCATACTGTAATCGTAAAGCGAAATCGTAAGTGTTTAACCTTAGTCTTCGGATATTTACTCACCCATCCGTTATTCACCAAACCGGACTGGAGATCCCATTAAATATCGGTCAAGTTCAAGTTGAACCAAGGTTGGATCGCACTGACCTCCTGAGGTGGATAATCGCCCGCCTCATTTACCCTCATCAGATATCTCGACAAGATTATGCGTCGCTGCAACTCATCGGCCCTCGGATCTGTCGATCCTGTAAAAACGTCGACAAACCCAGATGTTGTCCAATAATGTTCCCAGGTTTGTCTCGAAGACAGGCTAATTGCAGCCGGGGATAGCACGGACTTCGGGGACGTCAGACCCCATGTGGTGGACAATGAGAATGTGCCAGATTTAGCAGACGGGCGAATGGTGTATCGATGCGCAGCTGGTAAGTCGCGCGTAATTGTGAACGGGTCCCCTCCAATCGCCGTGATGAACGTTGCGCTCACGAGCGTGTGAGATATTTCTGCAGCGATCGTCCCCCGCGATTTTGTGTCGAGGGTGGTTGTGTGGATGGAAGCATTCTGCCAGAACCCGACGAATGGATCGGAGAATTTCAGCGACTAATACTCCCAATTTTTAACACTCATGATCATGAAATAACGTGCAAAGCCACCTACACCGTCATTCCAAGGAAAATCCACAAAAACGCCCAATCTGCCACTTTTCAGGAGCGACGACGAGATTGTGACGGCGATGCTATCCACCGACTGGGCGGAAATCGTTTTCACTTGGATTGGAGTCCCATCGAACACGAAACTGCTGGTGAGGGTTCCCGTCCAGAGATCTAATTCCTGTTTGGCCGATGTCAAGTTACTTTCCGCCACATTCAACACCGCGCCGTCTTCCGACCAGAAAACCAGCCCCAGCGCACCCAAGTTAACCCTGTTCGGGTTGGAAATCATCCATTGCTGCATCGGCTGCGGGCCATTGAACATATATTCAACAAGGTGCCCATGGTTGTCCAAGCTGACGCCAGTATACTCATACACGTCCGCAAGCGTCTTGTTTGCTGGCAAAGAGTCGTTCTTCCAACCCCAGGTAGACATGATTGCCCACGGCTGGAAGGTTTGGAGGCCTGTAATGTCTGCGCCAAATGCGAAATTGCCGTTGCCGACTTGCATGGGCGTGGTGGCGCTGGAGGCATTCCGAGTTGGGTTGTACCGCTCTACAAGAGCCCGGCGGTCGATTGGGCTGCTTGCATATACAGAGCAGGCATATAACGACGCGACGAGAGGGGCCCACATCGTTTAGGTGACGCTGACGCTGCTTCTCGCATACTCTCGCATATATGCCCTGTGGAGGAGAACGGGCCGGCGGGGGAGACTCGTGATTGGTGATGACGGGGAATCTGAAATTTGCAAAATCAACTGATCATATGGAACCAAATACGCTGATCTCCGAAGCGGAACAGTCCTGGGATCGTTTTAATTATAATAGCGCCACGAAGTATGTCAATTTGGTAACGGCAAACAATGAGCTTCAACAATCACGATGCTCAGGTATGGTTTGAATGCGCCCAAGGCCTCAGCAGAATAATTTTCCTTGAGAACTCAGAGATATACGCGTTATCGAGGCTAACTTGGAACTTTGAAGCAAAATTTCGAAGGCCGAATATAATTTGACAGTGCCTGAATTAATCCTCAATTAATGCTGCCAATAGTAAGGGAACTACAGTAGGTGTCTTGCACTCGCGCCGAATATCCTCAAGAATATCTTCGACCCTACGAGACCTATTGCGCTCCTCCGCTAACTCTCTTTCCGCCCTCACAAGACGGCTACTCAATTCTAGAACACATGGATGTTAGAAGACTATTTGAATTCAACCGCTCGTCGTACCTGTCGACGTCAAATAGATATCCGGGTCTTTGACGTGTAAATTTCGTAGACGTTGTTCAATGGCGTTTCCACGCAAAGCCAACGACATAATTGTACGACGTGTATCCCAGTACTGCCGAGTTAGTTGTTGAATTTCTGGGCTCAACGTCTGTTTCGTCTCGGCCGACACTTTGGGAACACTGCAGGACTGTGGGGGCAATGGTTTAGTGGGTTCAGCTTGGGGAGTTGGAGATTCGGATCGTTGTGTTCTGAGAGTGAAATAGGACCTGTCGCCAGAATTTTTTCGTGGATCCCGACTGAGGATAGCTTTCGGAAATTGCTGAGCAAGCGCGCCTGTCGCAATCCGTGTTCCATTTTCAGCAAGGAACGACGCGGCCAGTTGGTCATTGGTGAGTAATAGAGGACTCGGGACGCGCATCAGTTTCTGCCTCCATTGGAGCTGAGTATGCAGCTGAGCATGTCCTGCGCGTATCTCGGCCAGGCGAGACTGGTACCACTCTTCGCAGGATGGTGTCCAGTGCCCCATGTTGAGGCCGGATGATACCCAAGCCGCCAGTGGTGGCCACCACGACACAAGCTTTTTCTGCTTGCCATCATGGCGCTTACTATCAGCTTGGCCTGAATTCCAATTAGTCTTCTCGTCAATCAATAGCCAAAGATAATATTTTCCAACCTGTTTCCACCTCATACATACCACATATGATATCCAGCTCTTGTTTTGTGAAAAAGTCGTCCCAATAGGCAGGCGAAGTTGGGCGACCATCCCAGATACATTGTCCGTCGACATGAACATTTGTTGTTGGCCCAGAGCAAACGGTTTGCGGAGAGACTAACCCTGCGGCAAGTCTCGCGATGACTCCGCCCATCATTAATGCTCGACGTCCACGTTGGAGTAGAAAATTGGATTACGGATGGATTCGTACAGCGCGTACTCTGAAAGACTCGCCTGAAATCCTTGGGCGCGCAACCCAAGCCCTCTGTAAGTCGACTCCGTCTCTTGCATTGGAGGCGAAGCCGGAGGCGGACCTCGAGAGAAGGTATTGAACGGGATCCCGCGAGCTGTCAGGTTCAGAACAACCTGCTCCATCGTCGTCCAATCCCGGCGTAAGATCTCGATCGCAGCGGATGCACTGCGTAAGACCACTGGTCCAGGCATCCCCTTGACTGGAATAGTTTTCGGCGAAAGAAAATAATAGGCAGTTCCGTCTATGGTTTCCCAGTGAAGCTGGATCGGAGAGGGCCGGAAAGCAGCAGAACCTTACAAATCCTGTGAATATTTTACTGAACACCGATTAAAAAACGTGCGACTGACCTTGCTGCCGAAGTTCGTAAAGTTCTGCTGGTATGTCGTCTAGTTTTTCTGCTTTCAACAAATACCCCAAAAATATGGAGACGAGGTCTTTAATTTCCCGACCTGTTTCGGGATCTTGGCCAGATCTCGGTTTCCATTGTGGATTGCCAAGTAATTGGCAAACTGTGGCAGGGATTAATTCGACAGGCGACGAAAAATCAGGGGTGATAGGTTTGAACCCGTAGAGATAGTATAGCGTTTCCTCGGAGGAATCCAGAAATTTAAATTTGAAATCATCAATGTGTTGATTTATAGATTGAGCGACCGATTGAGGAAGGCCCCACGCGGTATCAGACCCAGAAGCGATGTCGGGACATCTGGGAGCATTATCTTCTTCCTCTGAAACGCCACAAATAATCGCCTGGGCTCTTCGAGTTGCACTAAACAGATCGTAAAATTCGTCGAGAACAAAGAGGCATCCATTGGGCCTTACGAGTCCTCAAAGCCGAGTGGCACGCCGAAGTTGGCTCTGTCGGTACGTTCAGCTATGGAAATGAACGTTTTATTTTCTCCTGCACCTGAATCCGAACATACTCATGAATTATCTTCGAGATAAGGCCGATGGCGTGAATGGGAGAGTGAGGATGTATGTCGAAAAAGAAAAAGATGTATTCCATTCACGTGCCCGGCGGCTGATCCGCACCGACCCTTCCGACGCCGAATCTCTCCGTTCGAAAAACAGTTGCTGCAACAGCGCTTTCAACCTCAATCCAATGTCTCCTATGCTGAACAGGGAATAAGTGCCTTCAGATTCGCCAACAAGACAGAACCCTCAAAGATCTTGACCGATTTCTGGCCCATCGGGCCATCATACTGGCAGGTACCTGATGTTTCCAACCTCTTTTCGAAGTAAGTTACTAACCAGAGCGAACCTAAGGAATGAAAAAAAGAGCTGTTAATCGGCACTCAACTCAAAGTTCAACCTGGCCATCAATTATAATGAATAAATCATCCGACTCAGTTTCGGCCCGACATCCGGCTTTGCTTCTTGGCTTCCACAACATCCATTTCTGACGCGACCAACTCCATGGCTGCTCGTTGTCTTGTTAGAGGATCGATCAGTGTGTGTAATCCTGGACCTGGATCTGAAAGTGTTCTGATGACTTGCGATAGATGTGGATGAGTTTTTCCAAGGCGAGTATTCGGCCACTGTTAGGACTTTCCAAGGCGGATGGAGCGATTCTTGCAGTGAAAGACATTGTTCGCCCGGGCGAAACTATTTCTTCTGAAAGTCTCGTCAAGCGGCCCGGTGGCAAAGGCGCAAATCAAGCTGGAGCTATTGCGCGTGCCGGAGCCATTGTCGATCTCGTCGGCGCAGTCGGCCAGGACGGTCTTTGGGTACGAGATGAATTGAAGGAGATAGGAGTGTGCGTCGAAGGAGTATCGATTGTTGAGGTTTGTGCATGTAACGGCTTGGACCATCATGGCTTCATCTTGCATTCAGGAAAACACTGGGCGTGCACTGATCCAGGTCAATGACCAAGGGGAGAATAGCATCAGTGGGTTTCATATTCCAACATTTTGCCGACCTTCTTATGGTATGTCAAGTTCTTTTCAAGGGCGCCAACTATGCGCCTATCCCGTCTCACACGATTCATCCGGATACAACCCACGTTGTTCTCCAAAACGAGATCCCTTTGTCATTGACAATCGAATGCCTGGCGCGCGCCTCCTCATTAAAGATCTCCACAGTATTCAACCCATCTCCGATGCCCACCCCAGAAGAGCTCAAGGGGTTTCCTTGGCGCTACCTTAACTGGCTGATCGTCAACAGCGGGGAGGCACTTGATCTCTGCAAAGCCCTGGATTTGGAAGTACCGAATGTGGGTGCCTCGACGTCGGCGTCGGTTGTGGACATGGGGAAGTCGCTACTTTCGTGTCTATCTTCCCATTTGTCTACGATAAACGTGGTGTGCACCCTTGGCGCCGATGGTGTGCTAGCACAGTTCATATCACAGCGACCAGTGCATCTTCCGGCGGCCAAATTGCAGGGTGCGACACGAGACACTACAGGGGCTGGTGACTGTTTCACGGGATACATGGTTGCTGGCTTGATGCACCTGGAGGGGCAGACTGTTACGGCCGCAGATTATATTGATGTGCTCAAACGAGCTGTGCAGGTTGGTGGTTTTTTTTTTCGTCCCCTTATTCCATCTGATTGTATTTTCCAGGCTGCGGGCATGTGCGTAGAAAAGCGTGGAGCGTTAGCAAGCGTTCCCCTCGGTGCAGACGTCGACGCTCGGTTGAATGCAGTTTCTTGAATTCCCTGCGGCAGCTTTCATTTAGTTTCGAGGCGTCGAAGAATAATGGAGCACTTGTACTGTAAAACCCCATGATGGTCCCCATCTAACCTGACAATTTCAGTCCATCTTCTCCACGGAGCAGTTCAAAACTTCGGTACACAATGGTGAGTTAATTCTCGGGCAGATACAACAGTACGTAGTACATGGAAATATCAGGCAGGATCCCATAATAAATCATTCAACGGAACGTCCAGCTGTTGGGCTAAAGCAGACGATGTCAAGTACGATATGCCGCACTTAAACGTAGGTGGCCCATCCAACTTGTCCGGAGCAGAGGTTCGATGTAGAAGGCCGATATCAGAAAGCTCGATGATCTGAAGCGTGATTAGCAGGGTCTCATCCTTGTACGTACGAAATAAAAACGTACAGTGTTGTATATACCGATCCGGGTGATCTCCATGTCGGTATGTTCTCCGGGAATAAGATATTCGGAAGCAGGCACTCGCCAGTCGACATCATTTTCTTCCAAAAGTGCACCGAGAATGGCAATTAGCCTGTCGAGGGGGAACGGATTCGGTCCAAGAACACGCTGAGGGGCCTGAAATGAAGTGGGTTAGTACATTCCGAGGGAGCGCGCAGGGTGCTCGCCTTGGCCGTGCCGCTCTTCGCAGCTGGTTTGTAAGCCCGTCGTTTCCTCTTTTTCTCGTCGAGTCCTCTTCCAAACATCCGGACATCCGACGTATGAGGATTAGTCGATGCCAGATACGCAGCGACGAGGACGAATTTCGACATCCGAGGCAAGTCAGCAATTCGGCCGTCGTCCACTTGCACCTCGCCCAGGTCTGGTAGGGGTTGTGTTTGACTCGGCGGCTTCGCGAGTAGGTCTATCTCTGGATCGTTCAGCGAGGCCCAGTGGGCGGCATGATCTAATCTCGGATACAGCGTCTCCAGAGCCGTTCTAAGGAGGGCTTGAAAATACGAATAAGACGCATCCGAATGTCTTCGAGTGGTGGTCTTAGCCCATAATCGTCGTTCCCGTCCATGTCTATATCTTCATTACCGCGGTGGTTGTGAGCATCCAAGACCGGCTTCACAAACCCGGGCCATCGTGCGGCAGCGATATACTGTAGCTCATTCGGATCCTGGACGTACAAGGAGCAGCTGTCCAGAAGGACTGAGAGAAAATGGGAGTAAAGGGACCGCAGGCTGGGATGATATGGATCCGCTACAGCGGTATGTTCGGATTGGGAGGATGCAGTGAGGAAAGCAGCTTCAAGTCGCCGAACCAGGGCTGATGTCATATGAGCCAATATATCAAGCTGAGAAGGATCGAGCCGAATATGCACCTTCCTTGTTGAGTGGCAAGGCATCCAAGAAATATGGATCAGGGGATCCACCGAACGGAGGCCGCATTTCTTCCCATGGCACTTCGGAGACGAATATTATGCTCAAATCATGTTGAATCTTGAAATCGTGTCGGTGGAATAAAGGCACAAGAAGTTCAGAACTTACCATCTCCGCCAGTCTAGTCAGAGGTACAACAAGATCTGGCATCTGATCTGACAGTCGTTCCGCGCGCTCCACTACAATAACGATCTGCCCAGAATCCGTGGTAAGGTCAGCGTCAGTCTGCTTGAACTTCCCCTTGCTGGAAGCTGCTTGATTTCTCCGCAGAATAAAAGAGTGAACGGCCATCAGACCATGGAGAAAACCGTCCAGATTCTCGTTCCATCTCTGGTCATCATCTCCGGTCCAGTTTGTGCAGCCATCTGCCCATTTGACCTCCCATTCCGCGAGCTGGTTTAGAATGGTGTCATAGAGTATACGGGGATTAAAACAAGTTATCGCATTGACTTGAGCGTGATATACGCGAGAAGACGCGTCCGATGAATGTGCGATCGACGAGAGGACCGAGTTCACGACGAAGGCAGTTGTCCGAGGCGAAACCGGGTCGTTGACATACAGAAATGGTGGAGCACGAGCAGAAAAGAGAGAGGATATCTCTGCAGCAAGTGGCTCGTAGCCTGGGTGTTCCGAGGCCATAGTTGGCTGTGGGAGAGGTGGAGGCTATGTGTACGCGTGTTTGTTTCTGAATCCAAAGGCCTCCGAACAGTCGTATCACGTGAATCTGCTCTTTTGTCTCGAACTCTCATCATCTTTCTTTGCGCGATGTCGTCCTTGGCCACGCAAAATCGGTTCATTCGTACTGTTTTGACCATCGATCCCGATATCGATGGTGAAATTATCCGTCTCATGGCAGCAGAGCTCCAAACTCGATACTCGGAGCCTCAGCGGCATTATCATACTCTTGAACATATCTCCTATATGCTTAATGCGCTGGAGTCCAGTGGGCGGGAAAATGACACAATTGAACTTGCCATTTGGTTTCATGATTGTGTTTACGACCCTGTCAAAGGTGGCCCTTGGAACGAGAACGTGGGTCATCGTTGGAAAATGGTTGGTTCAACCTAATCTCTATAATGAAGGAGAGCATTCGGTTATGGGAAGAGTTTTCTGACTCTACGAAGTCGCGGGCTATGGTATGCGGGTTCTATATAGTTTTTTTCTTATTTATCTTCTCTCAGGCGGGCTTGAAAGAGTCTGTTTCTGCCCTCATCGCGGCAACTATTTCACATCGCCTTCCGGAAGTATTCCCGGAGCGGTTGAATGCGTCAGAGATAGCGGCGTTTCTAGATCTTGATATGGGCATTCTGGCCGATTCTCCATCGGTTTACGAGAAATATTCCCAGCAAATTAGGGAAGAGTACTCACATTATCCGACAGAGGCTTACCGCCTAGGACGCTCGAAGGTTCTGCAGGGCTTTCTCCTCCATGAACATATATTTTTAGGTCCTGACACCGAGGCTATGGAACAAAAGGCCAAAGAAAATATACAGAGCGAAATCAACAGGCTGGCTATGCAGAGTACCTAACAGTTTTTATTCCCTATGCTTGGTCATTTGATAACACGGTATACTATGTACATAAAAATGAAATTATTTTCAGTGCTGGAGATGAGCCTGGAAGAACTCCGCTGAAGAACAATGAGTAGAGTCCCGCGTGTATAAGCTTAACTTACACAAAGAAAGTGCAGATCGCTTGTACGTGCGCTCAAGCGTAGTATAATTGACATGTTGAATCCCGAATTTGGCACTAAGACCACTGTTCCATTCGGCGTTATCAATCATCGCTATTGCTTCGTTAGCAACGGAACGAGACAAAAGAAAAAATCAGTACACACCCCATGCGAATGCTCCCGCAATAGGGACTCCGTCCTCGTGAATCGAGAGCAAGATTTGGCCAAGATACGTCATGAAATAGTCTGTGCATAATATCAGAATGGTTGCAACAGAGCACTTGTGAACATACTGGTGCGAGCAACGTCTTCCTGCGCAAACAGTGAGCATTTTCTCCATATTGAAATGAACTGTTCTGACCGTGATCCGGAAAAGCTCGGTACGAAGCTCCTCAAACGGCTCGACAAACCCGAATTCAGATATATACTGTTTAAATCAGCGTTAATCGAACATACAAGGACTTGGCAGTACATACCATCTTCTTGGTGGGCCAACGCGTTTGAATGTCTTTCAAATAGCTCCTCAATGTGTTCGGAGTGGCCTGCAACCATACGTCGGACAATGGATCCGGAGATATCCCTGCTGCCCAGCCGGCATTCGAGTCGAACAGCACGGGCGAGTGACATTCAGGCCATAACGGGTGCGACGTGTTCGATACGCAAGCGTCAAGGCCATCAAGGGGCGCAACAATCCATTGTTCTCGATACGAGTCTATGGCGAAAAAGTCTGCCGAACCTGTCATTCCGCTGTAAGTGTCCACGTCGATATTTCAGTAGCGAACCAACCTAGATTATCTTTTTTTTCTTGCTCCGTGAACCGGGGGAGGTACGCCGGCGAGAGAGTATCCGTCATGATCTCAGGCCAATCACCAGTAGTGTAAAGTGGGTTGGAAAAAACGCCGATACGGAAGGCAGCATGGCGCTCCACAGCAAGCGCATCGTCCGAGGTGTTTGACCTCCACGGGATTCCTCTATGTCGCAATATGATTAGTTCAACTTCCTCAAGGACGAATCAAGTCCATACGTAAAATCATCGTTTTTCAACGCAATTTCTCCCTGAATTTTCATCTGTCTGAACGCTACGTAACCGTTGTAAAACCGACAGAAAAAAAGGGAGGAGCTGTCTTTACCTTTGACAGCGCCAGCATGCGCTTTGACTGAAAAGTGTATGTTGAGTTGGAGGAAATAAATCTCATGGCTCGATACCTACGGACGTTATATGCACACTGGTACGGCGCCGTCGATGAATTCACCCCCGGAGCCAAAGACACGTCTATGGAATTGTTTTAAAGCATGGACTAGACCCTTCCTTTTGTTACTCACTGAAAGGATATCCAGCGGTCTGCGAACAGAAAACACGCGGTTCATTGAAAGTATACCTGCGAAAAATATGAGAAGTCATAGACTTGAGCCTTAGAAGAGCTTGACCAAGTCTTGACTCTTCCATTATATGCTGCAAAGACAGTTTTTGCGTAACTAGACGAAGTTTGTCAGATTCTGAAACCGCTGCGGTCAATCACCTACTGTATGAAATCATCAACCACTTCAGGAGATGTAAAACCGCCATAATACGCCGACAAAGCGAGAGGAGTATCCCAGTGGACTATTGCATAATATGAGCCGGTCTCATAATTAAGAAATATTCCCATACATAGTGTAGCGACCGGGGCAACGCCGTGTGCGATATGATAGTCAATCACTGTAGTAGATCAACCTAAATTATCCGCGTACAGAGAGTAGGTGGACTCACGATCACTATAGTGTTTTATGGCTACCTGGTTCACAGGCGAATCGACCGTCCCAAAAGGAAATATCCGGGCCCACGAAATTCTATGTACACCCGGCGTAAGTTGGCGGTGCTACTAACTCGAGCATTGAATACACTCACGAAAAAGAATGCGCATTAACGCCAAGGGCTGCAACCCTCACGACATCCTCCTTGTATAAAAAATATTGCAGATCCACGATATCCCCTTATAAAACAAACGTGTTCCAAAGAACGGTCATAACACCTCGCACAACCGAAACATACCAGTAGTGTTGTCAATTACGCCCCCAGGCTGACGACTATTCCAATCCCACACGGTCGGACCTTTCCCCTCGTTCTTGACAGCGCCTTCGACCTGATATGCGGCAGTCGCGACCCCGAACTTGAACCCAGCAGGGAATTTGAGGTTGGGGAGCATGTCTTTTGGCGCCGGAGCGTAGAACGCGGGGTACAGCGGCGGCGGGGGGATGGAAGGACCACGCGAGTGCTAGTGGGGACTCGAGTGGTCGTGAAGGGCGGTGGTTCAACAGGGCCCACCTGTTGCACTTTGTTTCAGAACGATCAAAGACCAGAGAATCTGTACGCACGAGATCCCAAAGACGTTCAAGACCCTGTGGTGAAAAGTCCCGAGGGATGGATCCTACAGGCGGGAAACTTGCTCCCGCTGACGCAGAGGTACTAGTTGGTGTTGCACTGACGGTCGACGGAAACGAGCTCGTAGCCAAAGTGGACCGTGACGCTGCCGTTCCCGAAGATGAGATGGCAGCATATATCCCTGCATTTCTCAGAAGGAAAGTTACCAACAAAGCCTTTGAAATCATTTGAGAGCCTGAGTGGTCGGGAAAATTGTACGGGTTGGAGGGTCCGCGGGTCCGCTTCCAAGCTTCTTATACATAAAGACGGAGAAGAATTTCGGATGACCGACGGGCCGCTGTAAATTTGTTTTAGAAGCCTGGACGTACCTCGTGAGTTGAACCACCTCGCCTGCCAACTTGAACTTGGCGGGATGACGATGCAAATGATAGTACCTCCCGTTGTGGTTAGCACAAGTAAGAGCAGACGCCGACTCCACATCTGAAAGAAGGCAAAGTTGGAGTCCTTTAAGGATATAACAACTCTCTGCCCACGGCGCAAATTTCTTGTTAGGCCGTCTGACAGTGACAGTTTGGTAAGGACGGTTCAAATCGCATTGATCAGATGACCTTAACTTGATGTCAATGATGAGATTTCTCCGAACATGTAGTAATTCTTTCAAAACATCTTACAAGCCTGCTATAAACTTGAAGATAAAGCGAAGGCACGCAAGGCACGCACGGCCCGGTATTGTGGTCACCGCATAATGCATGGCAGATTGACACCTAAAGAACTAAAGGAGTTATATTATACCTGGTAAGGGTGCAAAATTTCCCCCGACAACGAGGATGTGTCAAACAACTCAGTAAAGTCTTCGAGGGCGTCGTTCGTAGGTGATTGCTGAATTTCGAGTGTCGTAGTCCAAATACCGTCGCAAAAATGGATGAAGCGATATTCCTCCCAAAGGCTGATCAAATCCTCTGGCAGTGGTTGAATATTCTTCACAGCAGGGATTTTTCACGATTCAAGTAGGATCCAATATCAAGTTTAAATACTCACTTTGAGGATCGCGTGTTGTGTGTAACGTTATCATTCCAACGAGAAAGTCAGGGTTAATTTGTCGGATAAGAGGCAGCAGGATAGTCGAGGCGGGAACTGAGGTGATGCAGTTAAGCACTTTACAGGCTAGTAGCCTAAAATTCAAGCGTCAATAGTATTTGGGGATCATCTCTGGGGGATTGGGTGGACGGTACCAAGCAACATCCCCGGTATGATTCCTCAAAGGGGCATCATAGAATGAAAATGCCCTTAGGACACAGCGGACCAAGTTTTCTCGATGGTCTAAACAACCAATGCAAAATTCGCCCGACCGCGTTGGTTCGCGGAGGAAATCCAGAAATGAGGCATGGTGCGCTGTCCATGTAACAGCGATGTCTTGCCAGTGATGACCGACTTCTGGATAGGCGTCTGTCGGGACCTTGATGACGGAGTGGAGACCACGCAGCGCTAAACGATGGTTTCAATTCGAGGAGCTGTTCGATGCTGGGAACTGAGGGATCGAATTCGAAATCGGCCACGACCGCGGTCAGGATGGAAAGAAGCCTGGGCCTCGCAGGGATCTGAGCGAGAATTTCAGTATACAGCTTGTCGAGCGCAGCAAACGGCGATTCAAAATCGATGTTATGAACTTGATAACTGTCGTCGCGTAAATAAAATGATTCGACGACTTGCTGACGAGATGGTCGATCTTCGACTGATGTCAGAACTTTGGCCATCTTTTGTGGTGTTCTTATTGAAGGACTGATGCATAAAAGCACGGCCTACCATTGTCTCGCGTGGCGGACAGCGTTACACAGAATTTCAGTTTGGCCGCCGTGCCCATCGCATTCGTGCAAGCTGTCCAGCATAGGGAAGACTCGGAGAGCCCGGGAACCGGCGGCCAAAGCTGCCAATGAATAAGCCCAGAAAATTTTACGACTCGGATTGTTCAGGAGTTAATTGAGGACTGGCAGAAAGCAGCTGAGGTTTTGATTGGGTGAGTCCGAATGGATGGATAAAATGGCGCGATCGTGGTGGTGGAAGGAAAGAAAGGTCCACGTGAGCGCGATATTCTCGCGTCCGACTCTAACCGAAGTCAGTCTGAGTTTGGGTGGAAGTTTATGCTTGTGGCTCGAATCCCCTTTCGCCTCATACAAAAGCTACCCATCGCCTCTAGAGCTGCCAGTACATTCAAAATGGGGAAAAAATCCAAAACGATACCAGAATCGTTCTTCCGTCTCACCCATCCCGCCGTTTCGTCTACGTCCCCAGTCGTGGACACACACACCCATCTGGCCTCGACATTCGAGTCCTATAGACACAAGTATCCTGCTGGGGAGTATACGACCGTATACGACTTTGTCCGGGGCTTGTACGTGCCTGCTGGCGTGCAAGAAATCGTCGACGTGTGGTGCGAGGCGCCGGTACGGCAACTCTGGCGCGAATTTGCCGACTCTGCGGTCACGGAGGAACAGCGACGGGATCTATGGGGTGGGCTCGGGTACTGGTTTGTCATGGGCGTGCACCCACACGAGGCGAAACTCTACACCGATGCCGTGGAGGCTGATATGTATGTCTTCGTCCCCGTCCTCGCTGCGATCGCTGAAGCTTGACCTACAGCATCGAGGCGATGGCCCATCCCAGATGCGTCGGCTGGGGTGAGATGGGACTTGATTACCACTACGACAACTCGCCCCGGCCGGTCCAGCAGGCCGTCTTTGCACGACAGTTGCGTTGTGCTGTGCGGCTGAATAAACCCCTCACTATTCACACCCGTGAGGCGGACGAGGATACGGAGCGTATACTGAAGGAGGAAGTGCCGAAGGATCACAAGGTGAGCTTGTATTCCTTTGCCTTCCCCACTTTCATGTCTTGGCGAAAGTTTCGCTCTCATTTGAGCTCACCATTTCCTCCCTAGATCCATATCCACTGCTTCACCGACTCGCCCGCATTTGCCCAACGTCTTCTCGACTGGTTCCCTAACCTCTACATCGGGATCACTGGTACATTCCTCCGGATCTCCTGCCTTAATCCCTCTGACATTCACCAGGCGTGATCACCTACTCCTCCAACACCGATACGTCCACCACCGTGCGCAACATGTTCCCGCCTTCCGCCTCCGCTTCCGCCTCCTCACCACCGCACCTCCGCATCCTTCTCGAGACCGACGCGCCGTACATGGTCCCCGCGCCAATATACACTGCGCCGTCGTTCGCCACACCCGAGGCGAAGGGGAAGAAGCTGCCGCTGTGCCACTCGGGCATGGTTCCCTGGACTGCGGGGTTCGTCGCGGACCTGCTGCCACCACCGGAGGGGGAGAACGACGACGGGTGGGATGCAGCGCGCGTGATGAGTGTCGCGAGGGAAAATGCGCGTGCTGTGTATGGGGTATGAACGTGCTCCAATTTCTAGAAGTATTGAGCACAGATACATGTAGACGCGTCTTGCTCAATCGGACCAGCTCGATTTCACTCCTTCTTTTGCTATAGTCGCTCGTTTGCTCCCCACCCTCCCTCCGCCAAAAGCTGCAGCTGCTCCTTCCTCCAACGATCTAATAGCGGCTCGCCCTCGGTGCTCATTGAGCTTCGCTCCTTTCGGTTCCTTTCCACAACCTTTCAATCTTGAAAGACAGCCACGTGGGCGCGATCTTTCTGACTCGAGATGAGCGGAAGTAAAATATTTCTGACTCGAATCCCCTATCCTATTGCCCTATAAAGGGTTGCCCATCGCCTCTCGATATCAGTATCCGCGCCTAGCGTCAGCCGCTTCAAGTTATATCGTCCCCTTCCACTACCTCTACGCCACTGTCCTCTATTCAAAATGCCAGGTAAAAAGAACAAGACGAAGATGATCCCTGTGAGCCCCGAGTCGCTAGGCTTCCGCACCGAATCGGGCGGTTCGTCATCCTCGGGTACACACAACGCGAGAACCCCCGGCTCGATGGCACCTGAATCGCTATTTCGTCTTACCCACCCTGCCGTTTCGCCTGCCTCGCCTATTGTGGACACACACACACATCTCGCCTTGACATTCGAGTCCTATAGACGCAAATATCCCGCTGGCCAGTACACGAACGTGCACGACTTTGTCCGTGCTCTGTACGTACCCGCTGGCGTGCAGGAGATTGTCGATGTGTGGATGGAGGCACCAGTACGCAAAAGGCTGTGGCGCGAATATGCCGACTCTGCACTTACTGAAGAGAGTCGAAGAGATCTATGGGGTGGACTCGGATACTGGTTCGTCATGGGCGTCCACCCGCACAATGCGCAGCATTACACTGATGCGGTCGAGGCTGATATGTGTGTCTGTCTTTGTTCCCCGCCATCCCTTTGGTCGCTGACAGTTAACCTGCAGAATTGAGGCGATGGATCACCCGCGCTGTGTCGGTTGGGGCGAGATGGGGCTTGATTACCACTACGACACCTCCCCACGGCCTGTTCAACGTGCTGTCTTTGAGCGCCAGCTGCGTTGTGCCGTACGGCTGAAGAAGCCCCTCACGATTCATAGCCGTGAGGCCGACGACGACACGGAGCGTATACTGAAAGAGCTTGTGCCCAAAGATCACAAGGTCTGTCTCTTTTCTTTTTTTTTTCTTCGTCCTGAAGCCCGGCTTTATTTTTTACGCTAACATTTTCTTTCTATCACAGATCCACATTCACTGTTTCACCAATGCGCCCGCCTATGCCCAACGTCTCATGGACTGGTTCCCCAACCTCTACATCGGGATCACCGGTATGTTCCCTGTGCATCTTGTCCCATATTTAATCCCTGTCTCACACTCCTTTCTCCAGGCGTGATCACCTACTCGTCCAACAAGGACACATCCATCACCGTGCGCAACATGTTCGCGCCCTCCATTGCCGAACCGCGCTTGCGTATCGTGCTCGAGACAGACGCCCCGTACATGGTCCCTTCGACGATATATTCGGCGCCGTCATTCTCGACGCCTGAAGCGAAGGGGAAGAAGTTGCCGCTGTGTCACTGTGGGATGTTGCCGTGGACTGCTGCTTTTATTGCTGGCCTGCTGCCGCAGGGCAAGGAGGAGACCGACCACTGGGATGCGGCGCGCGTGATGGCTGTTGCCCGAGAAAATGCGCGCGCTGTGTACGGAGTGTGAGCGGCCGACTTTTTGGCCTCTAACCTAACATGTCTCTTCTGATGTTTACTCTTTATGCGAGGCGCATCATTTTTTGTGAATGAAAAACTTGACCAAGTTACATACAAGCTTTGCTCAAGTCAATTACACAATGGTAAAATGGCCACATCATTTTCAAACGAACGTGGCAATCGTCGGCAAGGCGGTTGAAACGACGTCTGTGAAGTATTAGTTACGTCGAATTGAAAAAAAGCGGTTGTGTTTGGATTTGGTTTAAATATGGTGGTCAGAGGTAGGAGGGTGGGCCTCTTCCTGCATCATACGAGACGGAATGAAGCAATGGAAGCACCCAGGACTCAAGTTAAAAAGCAAGAATATTCTCGAACTGAATACATCAAGTGAGTTCCGGCAAGTGCAAGAGTATTTGTGAACAAGAGCCAAGTAATCACTACACATCATCGGTGTTCATCGTAATATCATCCCAGATACAAGACAGCTTAGAGCTACGCTGAACCAATATAATCACATAGCATTATGTACCACCGCCACGAGTGCTGCCACTGAGAAGAGAAGCAGACAGCATCCAAAGGGCCTCCTCCATGACCTCAGTATCACTCTACTGCTCTTCCACATACTATGAAGCAGGTCCATGCTTCTCGCGAGTCAGCTTTGACAGTACAATTGAGAACTTCACTTAACTGGTATGGTGACTAAGAGAGGAAGTTTCGGCGAGATGCCATATGGTGGATACACTTCTCTCATGATCTCCAAGTCTTTCTTTGTTAACCTTGCACGGACCTTAAGCTTGTTGGCCTTATCATTCAGCATTGTCATATTTAACTGGCTGCTGAAATGAGTCAGACACCACACAGAATACTATCATGGTATGGGCGCACGTGAGTATGTTCTCCTTAGTGAAAGGAATATCAAATGCTCCCCTGATGAGAGATTTGACGTGGAAGGGCTCGGCTTCTTTTGCAAGCTCGACAAATTCTACGGGGATGTGGACCGCATGAAAAAGGGATTGGACTCCATCGCTGGTGAAATGTAGGAGCACGGTATGTACTCGGTGATAGATGCCCTTGGATAGAGCAGCAGCTTTGGCATTTTCCAACATCCGTTTGTTATTTGGTTCCATCATCCCCACATCCTGCTGGTATGCGTCTCGAAAGTATAAGATTGCCCATGGAGTACCTCCGTCTGCATCTGTGAGTTGAAGGGTATCTTCACCCGCTTCAGAAGCTCGCAAAAATGGCATGACTTCGGCGGGAGACATGCATACTCTCAGACCAACAACGGGGAGCTCGGTTCCCGGGATCTTGTGCTCCAGATCGAGCTCTACGGCCAGAAAGAGATATAAGAAATGCATGAGCAAGTGGCTGCCTAGCATATTTGGTATAAGCTTCGGTGGCGAGGTTGCCGAGCCACAAAGGCGCTTGTGTGTAGGCCTGTAAAGTAAGCAGTCCCGATCAGAATCATAGTCCTTTGGAGACGATATATTGATAACAGTCACCAATGAGCGCGCTGGCACTAGTATATAATAGCATATTCAGATAGATAACCACACTGCCTCAAACGAAGTCACGGAATTTTACCTCTGGAGAGCAGTATTTAGCCATCTTGCACTACGTTTAACCGTAAACAAATTATTATGCATAACCAGAGCAGTGGACTCGCACGCACCCTTGCGCACAGACGTAAAACCTTCTTATTCCCGACCTCGGAGCATGATTGGTTTGAGCAGGCGGACAACACACTGTCTCTGTGCTCATGAAGTCGTTCGGAATTATCTTGCGCGTATCGAAGGGTCTTTGCAAAGTCCTTCTTGAGATCTGGGTGTGTGAAGGACTGGCCGCCCAGTGGATTGTCCATCGTGGTGAACGTGTGAAGGATACTGCGATAGCGGTGGTAGAGAGGCAGGAAAGGTTAATCACGTGTTGCTCTAAATCTAAAAGAAAACGCCCCATGACAATTGAATAGGTCAGTATAAGTCCATCACAGAGGTATGGGAATTAGTAGCGCAAGCGTGCACTGGCAGGTAGCAACCTTGTTGAATTTTATGTTGGCAAACGCAAGGGGAAACGTCGGCTGCTAGCATACTTAGGAGTGACCAGTTATATTCTCGCATCCGAGTCGCAGCAGAAAAGTGTAGATCCCCAGGAGAGGCCATATAATACAGCATAAGCTTAAATCCCTTCAGAAGACAAAGATCCGATCATGATGGGCCTTAGTACAAGCTCAAACTTAATGGCGTCGCGATATGATTTGAATTAGGATGCGTCTTACTCAATGTAATAAACTCGACTTCCGGGGACTATTGATTTTGAGTCGGCGAGACGCATCATTTTGTGGTACAAGCGCATCAAAAAGATTACGTATAGTACACAGCCACGCCGCTTGTTGATCATCACGGCGCCAAACTTGTTCTATAACTTGTTTTAAGCATCTATGTTGTCTTCCCGATCTTTTAGGCCTTCGTCCGGCTAACAGCGAAGGTGTAAGCCGTAAGGCTCGGACACCGTCTTGTAATTTGTCCACCCTTCTTCCTCGTCTTTTCTTGGCTACCACTTCTCCGCTGGCTATTAGAGGACAAGAGGCCACGATACTGTTATGAATATATGCCGGCTACGTGACGTACGGAGTTTGAGATTTTCCCTCTCTTTTACCTGTTACTAAGATATCTGTGACTTCGGCCTTTTCACAGACGGACTCAAGACGGACTGACTGAGCAGATTCCTGGTGACTTTCTACGAGGGATTCAGGCTAGCGGAGGGCTGTTCTCTTTAAAATCAGAAATTCAACGACTGCAGGCCAAGACCGAATGCCAGTTTCAACTTTCCCATCCTGCTCGACATTTATGTGCCTTTCTTCTTCTTGCCGTGTTGCCCCTTTAATACCAGAACTTTCGGACGGATCTCGCTACGTCTGCCACGGTTGCTCGTCATAACTTGCCGAACTGATGTATCATGATGCATGCTATTTTTTTGGTTTAACTCGTGACAAGCACAACCGTCGCAACAATCTGGACCTTCAAAAGCCTCAACTTATCTTATTCTTCCCATCCGACAACCTTCGCCGTCCCTACAATGTCTCCTGCTGCGCTACTTCCCAAAACTATAGAACGAGTCGTCTACCATGTCTACCTATCATGCTTGTCTGGGTTCAACACTCCTGCCAACTGCTCTAAACACTTCTGTTCTCCGGGGACGCCCTGCAGAGGGGCTCTGGACTTGCTCGCTCCCATGGTATCCCTGAAACTGGTCGCCTCATCTTGGCATACTGCTGTCAAGAATTTTCAAAATTCCAAGCGTGGAGCATTTTTTTCGCGGGTTGAGGACGGATACTACCCGCATACATGGCACGTCAATACACGCGTACGCAGGGCCGTCTTTCTCTCGCGCTACCGCGTCTTTCGAACCATTCACTCTGAGGATGGTATTTGGCTTTTGTCTCCATTTTAAGCGCAGCGCTCACAGGCTTTCAGGAAGCCGCGGGGTTTACTTAGCGTATGACCTTGGCGGCCCAGAGGGGTGCACCAACCCGCCGGAGGTCGTGCTCAAGGCTTGGGTCGCCGTCTCGGATTTCGAGTGCCAGCGCGAGATTGCGGCCTACTCTGCTCTCTGTGATCCCGAAGCGTGCCCTGGTGTCCCCGTGCCCCGAGTCCCGAGTGCACTCCATGACCCTCTCTGCGATGTCAACGCACTTGTCCTCCAAAAGCTGGGCCCTACTCTCGAAGACCTGCGCGCCCTGCTGCCTCACAAAAGATTCAAGACCGGCATGGTCCTGATGGTTGCGATCCAGATGGTGTGTCTATTACTTCTCCCGCCCAGGCATTTTTCTATTCTGGTGGTCTAATTGAATTGACATTATCATGTGCAGATTGAGCGCTATCGAGATATCCATGCGCGGGGCCTAGTCCACAGCGGGATCAAACCCGGAAATATATGCCTCGCGCCACGCGGCAGTGGCGACGTGCCGTCAATGCTATATGCTATCGACTTTGGGTTCTCCTCCGCATTGGATGCGAATTCACCGCTACCAAGCGCCCATCGGATTGACGCCGTCGGGAACAGGCGCTTCATGAGCGTCTTTGCACACCATGGTATCAGTACGTTTTTCCGTAACCCTTCTCCTGTTCTCGAATCTGACCTAATTTCAGGTCAATCCCAGCGCGACGACCTGGAGTCCCTTGCGTATCTCCTCTCCTACCTCTTCCACTCGCAGTTGCCGTGGGACAGCCCGACCGGTCCGAAAAGCCCATCTTCGCGCTCTCCTGGCACAGGGCAACAGCATCAGCCCCATGTGTGGCGCATAAAGATCGCGACGCCGGCTGCGGTGCTCTTCTGCGACATGGAAGAATGCTTCCACGAGTTTTGGAGGGACGTGAAGGCGCTGGCGTATGCGGAGGTGCCCGACTACGACAAAATGAAGGCGCGTTTTGCAGCGTGCTTAGAGGAACATGAAAAATCTGCTGCTCCCATCGGCTGGTGGGATATATGGGATGAGTGGAGTAAATAATTCACTGGTGGGACTGGGAAAGAAAGAAAATGTGTATATTATATGGTCTCTTGTGGGTGAGATACAGTAAAACTGCTCGTTCTTCCGGCTTGTCTTCCAGATTATTGCGTTGACGATCATATTTTCTCTCGGGAATTTAGGTACCTTGTGTGTTTCAAATAAAAAAAAGTCAACTTGAAACCCGATAAGTACATAGAAAGCTCAAATTGAGATTGAACTTGGAGAAGCGGGAAAAGCAGGATGTTTGTCGGATCAGTTCGGATCATGTCAGTTGAACTTGCGATTGACACTCTGGTTGAAATCTGTGAAGAAGTGGAGAGTGTAGTCGCGTTAGCTGTCAAGTACGCCAATGCTGTGGGCTCTCCCACTGGCATAGGCCCAACTGCGGAGCACCGCTCTCCGCAAGAGGTAGGCACGATGCTGACGTCTTCCTCCATGTACTCCAATGTTCCAACAGCCTGAGCTTAGTAATCCAAAGGGGCATCACCCCAAATATTTCGGAGCCTTCATAAGTTTGCGCGGCTCGGCCCTCTGTTTTGATGTCTGAGGGTCCCTTCGCGCTTCAACAGGCCGAAGGACGAGGTTGCCTTTTGTTGAAGCCTCTATCTAGGAGAGGCTACCTTCACGCGGGGTGGCGAAGTTGGATCCAGTCTGCGGCACGCTAATTACTTCTGCGTTGACTTTAGCTTACTATAAAGTTAAGATTTTTAATTTTGAGGTAAATACTTCCATCTCTAAGTTGGTTGTAGTTTGAAAAGATAGGTTTGTTTGAATAACGGGTGTCGACTATGCTTCGTAAATCGCAGCAGTCTAGCTAAGAAACTAATGGCTATATGAGTATATCACTGTTTATTTCACGTATTAACTTGTTTTATATAAAAGCGTGGTGTGTTCCGTATTATGCGTGTACCGTGAAGGATGCCGACGACGCGGACGTGGAGATTTTTGAAGGGTATATGTGCTTTAAGGTCTCCTACAGTGGGGTGTATAAGCGCAAGGGGCACGGTGGTGGCAGTAACCATGTCTTTGCCTTCTGGGCTGTCCGCGGCAGGCGAAACGCGGATGGCACAGAGGAGGGGTTGGAGCCGTTGAACTGAAGTAATTTATCCCATTTACATGCATGTAACATCTGCGCGTTTCTCGTATAATTTGATCGATTGCCTATCTCCCCAACCTGTACGTGAAGTCCCATACTGTACAAAAATAGCACTGATCTAGATCCCCTGCCATTCAAATCCTTTCTCCACAATAAATGTCGCTTCCAACCCCAATCGATCGCTGCTTGGTCCTGCGCGGATGAGGTACTCTCCCTTTTCCACAGCCCAAGTGGAGAAGCGATCATCCCAGTAGGAAACCGCATACTTGTCCAACTGTACCTGTACCACCTCGCTCTTTCCAGGTTCGAGGTTCACTTTCGAGAATCCTTTGAGTTGCAGTGGTGGATGCGTGAGCTCATATGTTGTGGGAAGGGTGACGTAGACCTGGGCGACTTCAGAGCCAGCGATGGCGCCGGTGTTTGTGATTTGAAGTGAGATGGTCAGGTTGAACCCGTCGGCTGTTACGATTGGGTCGGAAAGCTTGAGATCGGAGAACTCAAAGGTGGTGTATGATAAGCCGTGGCTATTATAAAATACTTTAATCATCTCAGTTCAGCCGACGAGAGGAGGGACTCACCCGAATGCAAAACGAGGTTTGATTTTCCGATGTTGGAAATGCTTGTAGCCCTGGAAAAAGTCATACGTACAGACGACCAGGTGAAGGAGAGCTTTTCTTACAACATACAAATCCTCCGCATAGCGAACCTAAAAAGACGTCTCTGAGATCCCGGCAATCAAAAAATTCGAACTTACCTTGCCATTCTCGGAATGGAAATGCCCAAAGGACGGGACGTCCTCTTCTGCGTCGGGGAAGGTGAGAGAGAGCTTCCCACCAGGATTCTGCTGTCCGAAGATGACGTCGGCGATAGCCTCACCCGTCGCATTCCCAAGATACCACGCGTGCACCATCGAAGGAACCTTGTCCGCCCACGGCATCAGAATGGACGATCCCTGCAATTCGGGTGTCATTAGTCCCGGAAAGAAGACCGAAATCATGGGAAAGCACCGACCGATTCGGTGACGACGATCGTCTTCGGATTCGCAGCCACGAGCTTCTCCACGAGCTCGTCGGTGCGTCCAGGCAATGCCAAGGTTGTACGGTCGTTTCCCTCCGTCTCCCAGTCCGCATTCAACCCCACTATCGCGATCACCGCATCCGCATCCTTCGCCAGTGCGACAGCCTCTGAAAGGAGGTCGTCCGACGCGACCACCTCAGCACCTCCCAGCCGCACACCAGGATTGCTACGAATTAATATTAGACCTGGTTCAACCGCTTGTAACTCGCCATGCATACCTGAACATGATTGCCTCGTCCTCGTCCCCGTCCGCAGGTGCACGTACGTTACAAAATTCCACGTAGATATTGTGCCGAACACCGGCCTTAAGATTGAACACTCCATGCTCTTCCTCCGACCCGCAACCGAAGAACGCGTCTCCACGTCTTTGCCGCGTCCAGTTATCGATCAGGAGCTCGCCATCGACATATAACTTCACCATAAACATAAGAATCGATAGGACTGACAGGAGAATCCAACACTTACTTTGGCACGACCTGCAGAGATGAGCCCGAACTCGAATGGTGTATCTTTCTCGCGAGGAAGGAGCTGTCCCCGAAGTTTGAGCGTCCAGCGTTGGGTCAACGCTGCAGGAGACGACGTGCTGATGAATATCCGGGTCTCGTCGAGATGGTCAATCCTCACGGGCTCGTCTAGAGCCGACATACTCTCGTCGTCGACGTGACTGTGCCAGGAACCAGCCCATCCACGCTTCCCGTCCTCTGTGAATAACTCGTAATCGAGCGACGGCGTCGTCAGATACGCTGCAACCTTGTCAGTAGGATTATTCGGGTGATCACATTGGAAATAGTACCTCTGGCGCCTTCGGAGTAGGTGACCTCTACGTCGGGATTCGCAGCGAGAGCGTCCACAATGCCTTGGTATGGAGAGACAAAGTACGAAGCCTTGAGGGCCGCAGATCCGCCACCGCTCAAAACGATAGCTTTAGCGTTCCCACCAATGATTGCGATCTTCTTGAGATTCTGCGGACGGAGCGGGAGTAAACCACCGTCGTTCTTCAGCAGAACAATTGACTGTGCGGCGACGCGCCGCATAAGGTCCTTGTCCGCGTCGCTTTCTAGGGTCCGTTCTTCACCATCGCCGTCGAGAACCTGAATCATCGGCGTCCGTCAAAATCCTACATTGAATCATAGGAGAAAAAAGTCAAACCTCGGGCGCGCCAATAGCACATTTCTGCACGAGCTCCAGAACCTTGGTAGCGCGCTGCTTAATTACACGGGTGGTAACCTTTCGCGATTGGATGGAGCGGTTGACGAGATCGAGAGACCGCCACTTGTTTAGACCCGGCATTTCCAGATCAAGGCCGGCGTTAATGCTGAGATCCACGCTGTATACGCCAAACCTGAAGCGGCGAATGAATGCTTGTCAACCGAATATTGAACATTACGGATTTACCAGTCACTCATGACCTAGTCGTGTGATTAGCCTCGACACTCAGTGGGAGATAAGGCAACACACCATGCCCTCAAACTTCCATTCGTCGCGAAGAATCTTTTGCAGGATCAAGGGATTCTCTGAGACGTGCGTGCCATTGACACGGTTGTAACTGAATTCAACTATGCGATCAAAATATATACGGAATAGTTTGTGTTGCACTTACGCGGACATGTAAGACCAGGGCTTCGCAAACTTCTGCGCGAGCATAAACGGCATCAAGTAGACCTCCCGCAGTGCGCGCTCGCTGATGATGCTGTCGTACGCCATGCGGTCATTTTCCTTGTCATTTCCTCTATTAAATGTCAGAGACTTTACGGGCGATGAAAGAGCGCAAAGCAGCTACACGAAATGCTTAATGGCCGTTCCAATCCCGCCGTCTTGAACGCCATTTACGTAGGCCGCAGCTATCATACCCGAGAGGTAGGGATCCTCAGAGAAACTCTCGAAGCTCTGCGAATACGAAGCGTCAGTGGGTGGTTGAATACTTGAAGTTAATCTTTACTCGACCGCCGAGAGGATTCTTCACGAAAAAAATAAATAGGTAAAGGTGGTCATATGCATCTGGATATGGCGCACCCTTTGAATATTACACGTTGGCGCGAGAATTACAGAAGCAGTGCGGAGCTTCGCCTCGGGCGCAAGGAGCTTGAGTCCGACTTCGTGGATAAGCTTAGGGTCCCAGGTAGCACCTAGCGCCGTTGCAGAGGGCAGACATTTGGCAGGGGTCCCCATAAGAAAATGGTTTCCTCTGATGCCGTTTGGGCCATCGCTGACCTGTTAAGTCAAGAAGAAAAAACCTGAGTTTACGCGTTTTCTGTGGTTGAGTAGAAAACGACCTTTATGGAAGGTATACCTAGCCTTTCTACTGCATGAGTCTTCCAGAAACCGACTCCTGCGATAAGCTGAATGGATTCGTCCGTCGTCAACTGATCGACGACCTCTGAAACGTTAGCGCGCGCGAAATCCGAAGGAGCCATGGAGGATTGGGAGAAAGAGAGAATAATTGCCTTGAAATACCACCGTGAAAGACGGGGGATTGAAGGCAAAGCTAAACCGTACGGTTTAGCATCGTATATAGGTCATGGTGGTTTTGCCGAAAATTCACCGAACGATCACTTGACCCATAACTCGGCCGCATGTGGCCGCGGACATCCGCAAGAGGAGCGCGTCGGACGAATTCCTGCGGCGCGCGTGTCGTCGACACGCGTCCCAGAGAAGAAGTTTTCGAGGATGTATCAAGGAAGGATTCTCCCACTGTGAGCATTTTTGGGTAGTTCTTTTAAGCGTCGTCAATTCAGTGAACCTTACTGAAGCAAGGTGAATAGGAGCTGGTCGGTTTGGTTATAGGTTAAGGTACCGGTAGAACGTCGGCTCTACAAAGCTTAATACCGTCGTCAACTCGAAATTGTGAGATCGTTCTGTTGAGCTTGCCAGTAGTTGCAATCGACGGATAGGTACTCAAGATACCGGTAGAATGTCGGCTCTGCAAAGTTCAATTTGCTGGTACCTAGACGGGCAGATAAATGTTCCCTATAGCCGGACGGCGGCTATGTCCAAATTTATTCTGGCATGGTTCGGATGCGATTATCTGTCTCGAAGGTCGGCCAACGTTCTGAGTTGAGCCGAAATAATCAGCATATAAAAACGCAATCTAAATGTGTCTGAAGCCCATTAATGACACATTGTAAGAGCACTTGACCGCGTCGTGCCAGCATGAATGGCACAAATTGAAGTTGAACGCGTTCTTCTCATTGATTTGGAAAGATAGTCAGCTGTTTGAGACTTCAGTTGAATATTGGTTGAATATTAGACGGACGGTGTATAGCCTTCAAGAAGTTGGGCCCAAATCCTAGCTGTGAAACACCCTTTAAGTTTTTTTTGCCACTGCGGCCACTGCCAGAGTCTCAGAGCCTTCAAGTTCTGCCAGTCTGGGTTGCTTGCAGCCTGAATGCGTGAAAGGTTGAGTGACTTGAGTCTGGGACGGCCGGGCCACAGCACTGTCTGGAAAGTAAGCGTCGTGATATCCGACACAAGTCACTACAGATTCCTATACGTTGGCAGTATAAGTGTTGGTCAAGGGCGGAAAGTTTGGTCATCTTTGGCTACAGCTTCCCTGGTAACCTAACGAGACTCGGAAAAAGCAGAAATAATTAAAATATACTTAGAGAAAAATATTTACATGAGATGAGCATCGAGAGGGTGCGCGGGGCTCTCCCCGCCCCCGATTACTTTTTTACAACGAGAAAAAGCCTGGATACGCCTAAAATTGAGAAACGGCTGTTTGATGCCGAAAATGATGAATGATGGGAATGATCGTATTGCGAAGCGTATTGCGATCAGAGTCTTCAATGGCCATTCCGCTTCAATGTTCCTCTCGATAGACTCTGACCGTCTTGACGTTGTGAACCAACGGAACTCCACTGCAGGCTGGTAGCGAGTCTCTTGGTCCGTACATTTGTTGGGGACGGCTAGCAGGGTCCACCAATGCAAGCGCCTGCCTGGGCGCATCAACTCGGAACCGTGGAATTAAATGTGCAACAAGCATGCAACTTGTGCGACCATCACCTCCTTCCACCTGCTGCTGAGGTATCGCTTAAGACTGCTGGTATTCGGTTTGGCTTTTAACCCCTCTGTCTTGGCGAAAGGCATTATGACCTTTCCCCGCTTTCTTTTACACTCAAGATGAGACCTTCTTTTACCGCCGTCCTCTGTCTCTCTCTCGCCGCTGCTGCGACTGCTTTGAATACCACGACCGCTCTGGCGGCTGCCATTGCCAGGAACGCCACTCGCCGCGCCGTTCCTGCTTGGTCGCCTCCCCTCAGCACTCGTGGACGCTATGTCGTCGACGCCAACGGCAACCGGTTCAGGCTGAAAGGTGGCAATTGGCATGGGGCGAGTGGAACATATTCTGGCTCTGGCGACATTAACGTCGATTCAAACCACCACGCCAACGAAAACGCGTACGCCGTCTAGTTTTGTCGTGGATTGCAAGCTCACACCATCTTTTTTCTTTTTACAGACACACCATGCCTCTCGGCCTGCAATACGTGCCCATTAACCAGATTCTGGACAGCTTCGAGGAGCTGGGTATCAACACGATCCGCTTCCCCTTCTCAAACCAAATGCTGCATGACACCACTCCCGTTCAGGACGCCTGGGTCGCCGCTAATACGCAGTTCCGAGGTATGACACCGCTGCAGGTGTACGACGGCGTCATTAAGGCGCTCACGGATCGCGGTTTCGCGGTCATTGTCAACAACCACGTCACCAACAGCATATGGTGCTGTGGTGTTGACGGCAACGAGCGCTGGAACGAGTCCCAGGACATTAATACCTGGATCAGTGACTGGCTCTTGGTGGTGAATCGGTATAAAGATAACAAGCGGGTTGTGGGCGCTGATCTCTACAACGAGGTGAGTCGACTCGAACCAATGACTTCCATTTCTCTCTGACGAGACGTCCCTTGCTTAGGTCCGCCGTGATATCCTCACCGATCCTAACTGGGGTTCAGGAGATAACGCAGATTGGCAGAGCGCCTCTCAGAAGGCGGCTGACCAAATATTGCAAGCGAACCCGGACATCCTGGTCATCGTCGAAGGCATCAATTGGATCGGGCTCCCTGTCGACAACCTTCCACACAGCCGCCCGACCCTTATGCCTGTCGCTGGCCTCTCTCACACACTGCTCGTTTCGCACAAGGTGCGTACCGCTGCAGGATGCAGGACGCCTCGAATACTGACTGCTTCTCGTACAGCTCGTGTACTCTGCTCATTTCTACGGCTACACCGGCCCCAAACACAGTGGCGCGACCGGGATCGGGGAGACGACCGACCCGCGCTACCGTGACTTCAGCCGCAATGACCTCTTCGCCGTCCTGCAGAGCTCCGCCTCGTACGTTGCCCTCACCGCCCAGATGCACTACACCGCGCCTGTGTGGATCAGCGAGTTCGGTGTTACTGGCCGCGGAAACAGTGGCGCCGAGGTCACCTGGTTCAACAACTTTGTCGACTACCTCGTGCAGACCGACGCGGACTTTGCCTTCTGGCCGCTCGTCGGGTACCTCAACAACGGCCAAGGCAATGGCTGGGCGCTGATGAACTGGGACGTCAACGCGAAGCGCACGGGCCTGTTCGACGGCGACGACTGGCGCGCACCCGCGTGGAAGAACCTCATCGCCGCGAATGGCGCGACGGGGCAGATCGCGAGCGTGCCCGAGTGGAAGATGCTCACAATCGATCACGGCGACTTCACCCAGTCGCTCGCCGTGCTGCGCAACAACGGTGACTGGGACAACGGCGCGACCAAAACCGTGTGCCCAGATAACCTGCGCCTCATCGGGCTCTCGCACGGCGCGACGCGCGGCCTGTGCACGGACAACAGCTACGGGAGCCTGTGGTCCGCCGACCGCGCGGTAGAAGTCGTGTATGACGAGCGACACGTCGGCGCGGACTGGGCGAGCAGCTACACGAAGTATACGTGCGCCGCGGGGTGGTTCGTGACGGGATTTGCGGTTCGGGGCGTCAAGCTTTCGACGGTCATGTGTGCCAAAGCGTCTCGCTCGCTCGGCACGAATCAGCGGACGGTGTGGTTTGACCAGGGCGACAATCGCGCAGATACGCTTGGAGGGGACTTTGCTTCGGGGCAGTACAAGGGGAGCTGTGGGGCCAACGAGTACATCGCTGGGGTTGCGTTTACCACGAGACTGTTCGCCAATGGAGCTCCTTCGGCGATCCTGTGCGTTTCTTGAGTCTTTATAACTAGTTAATTGCTTTAGATATAGTTGGGTGGATCGAATTAATAGACTCGCGGATTTTTTTCCTCTCAATTCCCTGTCCCCGCGATATTCTTTTTTGTCCTTAACGCCTACGCAAGGCTCGCCCATGAATCGACTGGAAATCGTGGAGATCCTCCGCTTTGATCACGCGATCACGTGAATATTTTATCCTCTTCACAGCACCTCCCCCGCAGTCCCCCGCGATGCGCCTCACACTCACCATCCGCATAGAATACGCCAAGTCCAAGGCAGTCCCACTCATAGACATGGGTTATCATCAATTGGGGAAAATATTGCGAGCGGACTTGGACTGTTTCAAACTCCCGCATCCGCCTTTGGCGAATATCCGCGCACCCACGGAAAACGGCGTAGAGTTCTTCTACAAGACATCCCATGGGTCGGCGAGTTGTTTCAGAGCTTCCAGCTCTCTCTCTCTTTCTCATTCATATCTCTTGTAGCCGCTCTTCTTCGCCGTGCTCAGAGCGTTCGAGATCAAGCGGCTGGCCGGTAGACGCGCGTATTTGATGAAGAATACGGATGAAATTCCCTTCCTGAAGAGAAAATGTGCCATGTAAGTTTTCTGCCTTGCTGGAAGAGTGATTTCGTTTGAGACGAGTCGGAATGTGCAGAGAGAATATGACGATGGAGGAGACCTTGCGGGGCAGCTCTCCGAACCTTGAGCGTCGCGCACGGAGTCCGGATCCGCTTATAATTACTCGCATGGGTGATCGTCGGCCACGAGTCCCTCGTCCGCGAAGTCGGTCCCTGGACTCTGTGAACAACTGGCGCCGCGTCGACCGAAAGCCACTTGCGCGGTATAATGGCTCGACCGAGAGGTGGATAAGGGATGGTTCGCCCGTCCAAGTGTGTCGACTCCCCGGTCAAGTATTAAAAATCCTGATATTGATTTAACCATCTAGAAAAAAATCAAAGTCGAGGAGGATCTTGTCGACGGGGTCTTCGACTCCGCGTCTGAACAGCTTGACTATTACGGGCCAGAAACACCAGCTATCCCGGAGAGCGACGCGGCTATTGTCGCGCGCCTCACCCGTGAATATTGGGACACGCGCCGCGACGTTGCGAACGCCGTTGCGCGGGGCAGATTTGTAGAGAGCCAGTTGAGGACTTTTGGGGCTGATATTGAAGGCTCTTCCGGCGCGTCGGGTAAGAACTCAGAGACTCTCAAAGAACCTTGCATTAATTATTCTCTATCAGACCTTACTTTCGCTGAACAAGTCCAGCAGCTGGAACTGACACTCGAGAACGAACGCACCAAACTGCAGGCGGCTGAAATGATTCTCCGGGACGTGCTGAGGGAATGCGAGACGCCGGCCGTTGTTCCCGAGTTACTCAAGCTAATTGACATATGCGATGAAGACGCGATCTCTGAGGATGAATGAGCATTTTGTATGTGTTGATCCTTGAAGATTGCGTCGGCTTACAGTGCATTCAGAAGGTTGCATCGCGTCAAATTTCACGACAAATAACCGAGTCCTGCTCCTCCGAAGCCACCACCGACTCTGTGAACCGCTACAGGGAATCTGTAGCCGAGTCTAAAGAAAGGTCAGGTTTGATCTTCGTCTCAGCCCAGACGCTCATTGAAATCGCAGATGTACTCTAATATGATTAGCCGGTTCAGCATACCGAAGCCGTAGATTCGTTTAGTGAGAATACATTGCGATTTTGATCGAAATATTTCAGATGTCCACTGTGCCCTCCATGACCTGGACCGCCGCACCTTCGAGCTCGATACTCTTTATCACATTGTCAGACCCCACATTCACGACCACTCTGATTTCACTCCGCCGGCCCATCTCAATGCCCTGCTGGATGTCGATCGTGTGCACCCCTGGCCCGCGCCGCAGTGCCAGCCACCCGCCGAGCGTCGACGCCGCAGAGCCCGTCGCGGGGTCCTCCAGCCTGCCGTCGAACATGCGGGTGCGCACGACCCCGTCGGGACGCTCGTAGAATATGTACACGCCCGCGAAGCCGGCCGCCCAGGCTCCGAGCTGTGCATCGGGGATGACCAGGCGCGTGGGGTATGGCTGAGTGCGCGCGAGCGCGTCCTCAGAGGCAAGCGCGAGCAGCAGAAACGTCATGCCCTTGACGATGGACACGCAAGCCTCCGCGCCCTGAGACCCGTTCACGTAGTCCGCGTCGGTGAGCTGCAGTTGCGACTCTTTGACCGAAGGGATGGAGAGCGAGGCGTGAACTTTGAAGTCGATAGGCACTTGCAGGCGGACGCTGGAAGCAGGGCCGCCAGTATTGCTGTCTCTTCCAGAGCCACGGGCGACGGGGATGTCGCCCGCCTTGGTGCGCAGCGTAACGGTTTTGAGCTGCGGCGCGCGCGAGAGGAGATAGAAGCCTGAGCCGACGGTCGGATGCCCGGCGAACGGCAGCTCCTCAGTCGGTGTGAAGATGTCAATGACTACAGGGGATGTTGAGTCGACTGCGTCCTGCACATGGTGGAAAACCGTCTCTGAGAGATTGAATTCGCGAGCAATGAGTTGTTTCTCCGTCTGGGAGAGTTCCACGGTGCTCGGTACGTGGACGATGGCAAGAGGGTTCCCTACGAAGGGGGTCGATGTGAATACGTCGAGCTTGGTGAATCTAAGCTGCCGAGTCATGGTGGTGCAGGAAAAAGTATGGGCTGACTCATTGTAAGACCGAAGTTTTGACCGAAGTTGGTGGTTAAGATCTGACGAACAGACGAGATTACCGGCCCGGCAAGTCGGACCGGATCTGAGAAAACTTAAGGAAACCGTCGTGAGCACACGGGGATTGGGAATTGAGAAATACAAGGTTGTGCAAAAGAACGATTTGTTTTAAGGCGGCACGGACGTCGGCTCCCCTTCTCATCTGTCTCTTTTACACCTCCCGCCGCATCAGTAAAACTGCAATTTCGTCTTTGGCGTCTTTGACGTCTTGGGCAAGACGTGAGAGACGTGTGAGACAGATTTTTCGCCAAGACGAGGCATCTTTTGAAAGTAGATTCACTTTTCTCAGGAAAGATGTCCGTCTCGGGCAAGATGCTCAAAGACGCCGTGGATCTTGCTAAAGATTGCCTCCAAGATACTCAATACCCTCACAAAGCTTCACAAAGATGCAGTTCAAGACGATATATTAAAGCATATAAATGATACATCGATGTACGGGAGCATGAGGTACACCTAGGGCAGTAGAAACTGGGATAATATCCGTCGAAACTGGAGATGTTGTACTGAGGAACAGTGTTAGCGCTGTTATCTCACATGGAACAGCTATAAACGCACCGAAGTCCAAGGAGTACAAGGTGTGACAGACCCTATAAAGATTCTAACACAGTGCAAGTGACGGGTGGCTGTTATCATATGCAGGTCAGTGCGGGAATGGAAAAGCTGCGTCAACGGACACTTTGTGCTACACCAGTCGGCGTCGTTGGGACAAGTTGCGAAGTGTAGCGTTGCCCAGCACATGTTGACAGAATACAGTAGCGGCTTGAGGATTTGCATTTGAATGGTTTTGCAGTTACATATTGGGTAAAGCTTGAGACACGACTTGAAGGGCTTTGAACTCGACATTGAAGCTTGATGATTTGAGCTTGGAGGTCTTCCCCAGGTCTTGACGCGCACGCGGCGCAGCCGACACATAGCAAGTTGGACTGAGAAGAGAACATTGTCCAGACGACATCCAAGAGGTTGGAGCCAACAAATGAGACAGCAGAGGGTGGTGCGGTGCCGATGGTCAAAGTCAGGAGCGGGGGGAGAGCGGGGAGGATGAAGGCAAAGGACAAGACGCAAGTGATTGTTGATCAACATTCCATCAAACATCACATGGTTACGCACGGGCCATCGGAGTTTGAATGACTTGACAGATTTCGCCGCATCTTGATTTTTCTGCCCAACTATGCACTGATTTCGAGCCGTTTGCTGAATTTTCCCGGTGCAATTTAGACAGCTGTAGTAAGCCTCTTGGTAAGCCTTAAAAACCTTCACCATACCCTCAAGTTCCGTTCCAAGGCTTCCTCCGCATGGTGACGGGAATCCATTCCGAGTCAAAACTCTTTCTCCTTGCAGATCTTCAAATCTTCTTGGAGTGCAGGCCAAAACTCAAATCATGTCTATGAACTGTCAATTTTCGATTTACACAGCGCAGTTTCAAATAATTTTCCGGAAGCTCGATCAAAGATGCAAGATGGGAGGTTAAAGACACAAGACGTCCAAAGATGCCTTTTCCAAGACGGAAGATGTTGTGTGCAAGACAAAGATGCCAAAAGATGGCCGCCAAAGATGTAAGATGCCAAAGACGAAATTGCAGTTTTACTGATGCGTTTGTCGACTCGAGCTCCCCGCTTTCAAGTTTCCTTCTCCTCTTGCTGCTTGTGCGACTGTCTCTTTTTTTTGCGACATGGCATACCCTAGGATCTTTGCATTGCGGACCGCTTTGGCTATCCGCACCTCGATACCGGAAGGAGACCAGCCCTCGATTGCGTACCGCAAGGCAGCGGCATCTACGTCCATCTAACGGACAGTGTCGCCTCCAGCCAAACGCGGGATGAGAGGGTGAGAGAAGCGAGAGAGCGAAATGCTGGGGATGGGCGGCCTTGGATGGGAAGGAGAGAGCTAGGGAAATGGCATTGAACGCGGAAAGGAGAGGTCGCGGCGGGAATATGAGGGAAAGAGAAGGAAGTGTGGAGGGAGCTCGAGCAAGATGGGGTCCAGGCTGAGGGTGTGCTGAAATAGCCGGGATGTGGGTGTTGTGGGGAAAAAAGACGAGGAAAGATGACGAAAAGAGTGAGACGCCGAGATGCTGCGGAAGGTATCAGGGAACGGGAAGTGGAACCGGCGAAGAAAGGTTTGAAAGGGACAAGTGAATAGAACAGACGGGAAGGTAACAGGAAGTAGGATCGAATGTGGGACAGTGAGGAGACCAAGACGTGGTCGAAGGGAATGGATGGTCCGCAAAACGATAAGACACGAAGCGGAAACGGGAAGCGTTTCGGGGAAGAAGAGTAGTACGCAACGAGATAGGAAGGAGTAGGGGAGGGAGTGGAAAGGGAGTGGAAGCGGATCGCAGTATGGCAATGGCAAAGGTATCTATCGGGCACGGGAGGAGAGAGAAGGTCGACGGGAGTGGATTAGACAGAAAGAAGGCAAGGAGGAGAAAAGGGGATGAAAGGCAAAGGCGAAAGGAAAGAGAAAGGCGAGAAGGAGCAGCCACCAGGGATCGGGCGCTGGCAACGCGAATCCGGGCACGAGTCCGACGGGAAGGATGAGAAAGCCGAAGAACACGGTGCCGACGAAGTAATTGATTCGTCTCTTGGCGCGAGCGGGGCACGCAGCGGCGTGTGCAGTGCTTTCATGAGGTCGACACTGGCAGGGAGGCGTCAGCGACGAAAGGGAAGGGAGGAGAGAGACGAGGGACAAGAAAGAAATACTGAAAGGAAGGCGCTAACCTACGGTGCACAAATGCTCCTAAGCTGGTGTTGCAGGATTGGAGGCTTGACACGACGCGGAGACTAAGTGGCGAGGGTGTAGGGTTGGCGCGGCACCGCAGAACGACATGGGAGAGGACTTCGGGAGGTCAGCGTCAGGGACCTTAGGAGCGCACAGCACGGGCGGGAGCCTCGCCTGAGCATTTGGGGCCAAGAAATTATTGAGGGTGGGAAAGAGGGAGAGTACAGGGTCTGAAGGTCGTCATTGGGATCGCAGAAGCTTGAGGAAGCTGTGACGGTCAGAGGATGAAGCCGGAGGACTCGCAAACGCTCATATTCCGGCAGATGAATTACAAAATTTCTTGTTCTGTTCCAAGTCGAAGTACACTTCTATATTCAAAACAACTTCTTTCTTTTCTTCCTCACAGGATCATTTCTCCAGCGTCGAATTGATGATGTCGACGAACTCGGGCTTGAGCGAAGCACCTCCGACGAGGAAACCGTCGACATCCGGCTGCGTGGCTACACGAAGTGTATGTCAGGTGAGCTCGTCTCGACAGTACTCAGTCACTTACAGAGCTCCTTGCAGTTCCCCTTGTTGACGCTGCCGCCGTAGATAATCCGCGTCGCCTGCGCAACTGCGGGGGAGACCGCCTTCGACACGAACTCGCGAATGTCGGCGTGCGTCTCCTGCGCCTGCGTAGAGGTCGCGACCTTACCGGTGCCGATCGCCCACACAGGCTCGTACGCGATGACGATTTTGCTGGAGCTGCCCTCAGACACAGCATGAAGAAAGCGAAGAAAATGGGGTGCCGCACCTCCAGTCAGCCTCCTTGAGGATGTCGACGACCGCCTGCAGCTGCTCAGAGCACACTTTAGTGGTCTGGTTGGTCTCGCGCTGCTCGAGCGTCTCGCCGATGCACAGGATGACCGAGATCGAAGACGCGAGGGCCGCCTTGGTCTTCTGCGCGACCACCTCGCTGGTTTCGTGGAACAGAGTTCGGCGTTCCGAGTGGCCTTTCGTTCGTGTAAATATCGTAGTATTTTTCATCGAGAAAATCTCTCACCAAGGATGACATATGGTATACCAGCGTCCTTCAGCTGCGCAGGGCTAGACACAGTTCACCACAATGAAAGAGACACGGACAGCCGACTCGGACCAACCTGATTTCGCCAGTGAACGCGCCAGAGTCTTTGAAGTAGCAGTTTTGCGCGGCCACCTGGATCTCTTTCCGTATAATCTCCTTCAACGGGATGAGGTACAAGGACGGCGGCGACACGATCACTTCTGTGAACGCAAAATCCCCGAAATCAGCCCAAGGCGCGTCGACCGTTCGCGCCACCACTTGCCCACAGCTGGATCGATATGAGCCTGGTTCAAGAGCTCGATGAGCGCCTTCTTCTCTGCCACAGAGTTGGGGTTCATCTTGAAATTTCCGCCCACGAAGAATTTACGAGACATGGCTGCAAGACGGAGGATGGAAGACGAGGTGGATGTTATCGATAGGAGATAACTTTAATTTCAAAATCAAATAAATAAATGATCGTGGCTAAGTCCACTCTAAGTCCAGCTAAGTCCACTCCGTCTTTTTCCATTGTCGCTCCTCGACGGTGTGTCCAAAAAGTCAGCTCATAAGTACCCTCGCTCGCCCGGAGGTGACCCCATGGTATTAGAGCAACAGCCAAGCGGCCTGACAATAAAATCGTCTACAGGGACGACGATATAAGCAGCTCTTCATTGGTGGTAGTTCCAGCCACCCTAAGATCAAGCTGGCCGCGATGGAGGTCGGAGGGGACAGATGGACAGAAACGGCATTGAGCGTAAACTTCGCGGTCTCACGTATGCATTGCAATGCCGGTTGACTGTTAGACCGATAAGTGCACCAATAATAAATAGCATTCAGGACAGGGAGATATATAATAGCAGATATCTGTTTAGTACAAACATACTGTATTCTCCTTTCTTCTTCGCGTAGTCATGTCAAATGCAGGCTTAATTGCTCTTTCCGGAGGCAGCTTTGACGGAAACTTGATGCGCAAGAGTCAGGTCCGCGGCGAGATCCTTCCCCAGGCGGATAAGAACGAAGGTGGGGACGACGAGCCAAAATCTGCGACAAAGAATGAGTATATTTAAAAGAACAAAGGAGGAAACGCACCCGTTCGGAATGATCCAGTACTGAATGAGGTCCTGGAGACTGTTGTGGCCCACGGCGCAATAATTGCAATAGTACTCCTGCGCCCAGTAGAGGACAGTCTTGGAGAGTGTCATGGCTGCCGCGGTGAAACCGATGAGCGGCGCAGGCGGCCAGGCCGTGACGTGCGCGGTGTACAGGTACAGGAGGTTCAGGAGCGTCTCGACGACGTTGAGGAGCGCTGGGGCTCTCTTAGCAGTGCAAGAGCCGGAATATAGAGAATTTAACGCACATTGGGCGTTGGTGAATCCATCACCGTGCTCAAGGGCAGCGACACCGTAAACCTAAGCTCAAATCAATCTTGCATACTTACGTAGAGACCTAAAAATTCAACGAACAAGATCAACCTGTGCAAAAGACGTCAGGAGGCCGAAAAGGTGAGGTCAAAAAGTTCGCACGTTTTGGTATATACTGTACGGCGCCCAGATCCAATGCAAATCTCCTCCCTGGATTATTATTCTTTCAGGGAAAGTTCGCGAACACTTGCGGTATGCATACCTCCATGGACCGAGGCCTGTATTGCGCTGGTTAACGGTCTCGTCGCGTGCGAAATACGTTGGTCGCGCACCTCATAAAACAGTAGCCTACATCCCAAAAAATGATCTAGTATATTTCAGAAAAAGTAGGAAGTCGAGAAAAACCAACATACGGGTGCGGTGAGCAAGAACCAGAGGGAAACCCAGGTGTGTGTCTTGACGGGCATTGGCAAGAAAAATGGTGCGATCTTATTCGTGTGGTCGACAACCCCATCTTTGCTGTCACATGGCCCTGTTGCCATCACCGCATCTGTTCCCGGCGAACCGCCTCCTGAGCCTCTCCCAACTTGAACTACAAGTTAGACGGGGACTCTAGTCTTGCCATTACGAAAATCCTCACCTCTTGTGCGATCCCGGCGATGTTTCCTTCGAGGTTTCCCATTTTTCTGGTCTTCAGAATCGCTCGAAACTCCCGGCTTTTCTATTTGCGACATATAGGCGGCTGATAATATTGGCAAGCCCATCGAGCGTCAGAGAGGAAAGAGCAGAGTGGTAGTCGAAACTAAGAGGCAGATGGGCCGCCCTCGACCTTTACACGCTTACTTCACGAGCCCACGAGCCCTCAACGTGGCCTGAAACGTCTTTATCTTCCGCTGGCCTTTGACTTCCAAACAGCAACTCCATGTGCCATTTTCTCTAAGAACAAAGAAGGTAAAGAGATACTTCGTTTTTGTGACTAGATCGAAGGATCGAGTAGCTTGAGCTGCGATCCTTCGGTCTCAATCAATTCCGTTCATGACTTGAAACAGAATTTTCGACAGCATACGAAGTAAAGTTTGGTCCAATACATCCTGTGACGAAAGACATTCAGTGACGGTGTTTTGCCCACTCGAATTGCCTCTTCATAGGTCACATTTTCAGGTACGTCGTGCTCTCTCTAACTAGAATCGTTAATACTCATCCAGCCTGAGCGGTACTGAGTTCTACCTTGAAGTTGATCAAACTTGATACAGAATCCTCGACACTTTCGTGCACCCTCGGCGTGCTGCCCAGCCCCAGCGCAGAAGATGCGGCGGTCTTCAAGATGCTGGAGAGGCTGAGGGTGCTCGACGTGACTTTACCCAGCTCAGATCTCAGCGCCGTCGAAGACCTCGCAGCGGCCATCCAAAGCCTGCGTGGGCTGCGTGCGCTCACAATCTGCAAAGGCGCGGGGACCTACCTCAACCAGCCCCCAAAAAATCAAATCTGCAAACTCGACCGGTCGAGATTATCTCGGCGCGGTGCCTTTCGGAATATATATGCCAAGTGGTAGCGTACAACTACCCGTCCCGCACGCGCTGCTCGATGCACTGGCGGATGCGGTGACTAAGTTTCCTGAGCTCGTGCGTCCCTCCCTTCCTCCTTTATAATAACAATCGAATAACTGATCGAATGTGCGTGTATAGAATACCATGATGCTCACCTCCCCCCTCTCCGGCGACCCCGCGCTCTCGAAGCTCACCGCCGCCCTCGCCGCGGCGCCGGCGCTCACGACGCTGCGCACACCCCTCCCCGCGCTGTGGGCGCCTGCGTATGCTGTGGTCGCGGCAGGCCTGCGCTTGGGCGGATTTGTCTCAGGGATGACCTTGGCTCCCCTTCCCCTTCCTCTACTACTTCGACTCCGGCTACGGCTACTTCATCTACCTCTACCTCTCCTTCCTCTGCCCCTCCCTGTCCTTCTACCTCTGCTTCCACCGCGTGCGACCCATCGTCTCCGGCCAGCAAACACACATCCCCGCGTGCCCCGGAAAGCCGCTCCTCCTATCCCCCCTCCCCCTCCCCCGAACGGAGCCCCATCCTCTCCACCGCGCTCTTCCTCTCCGCCGCGCGCCGCCACACGCGCCTGAGCGAGTTGGTTAGGGCGGGGACGGACATCGCTGCGGGCGGGGTGGAGTGGAGGAGGTAGGTGTTGGGCAGGTGGCTACGGTGGGGAGTTGTTGAGAGGAGATTGTATAACAACGCGATACCTGCCTGGTTCCCAGCACAGAACGCCGCGAAGCCACGACCGATACCCCTGTTCGCCATCGTCAATACACCCCCACAATGGCCATCGATATTGCGTTTCGTTTGCTCGCCCGACCTACTATTCATACGTCGCATTTTCAAACCCAGAAAGGTGTAGACGGCTGTAATCCAGATCGTTAATGCTCAGAGTTGCACCCAACTTCGGTCCTCAGCTTCTTCGTTGAATTCTGGAGGGCGTTTCGGTCCCAACGAGGGCCATCTAGGGATTCCGTTTGCCTGGATCGAATGATTCTTCATGAGTACGTCACATTTTCAGGTCGAGAAAGCGCCAAGTAACGGAAAGGTGTGACGCAGGTCTGCCAGTCCAGGGATTCCGTTTGCCTGGCTCGAATGACTGTTCATGAGTACGTCACATTTTCAGGTCGAGAAAGCGCCAAGTAACGGAAAGGTGCGACGGAGGTCTGCCATTCCAGGCCCTTCACTATCTTATCGCCAATCCTATATCCAATCTATGGCGTCTACAAGCTGAACTTCATTTCTCGAAACGTCCTTCAGCGACCTTTTTTTTTTTTGGCTTTGGTCGATCATCTCTGTCCAAAGGTCAAAGCTAGCACAAGTGACAGAAATATCTTGGAAACAGCTGGAATCAGTGGCGCCTTCAAAATCATTATTGATTTTTTCTGGAACGCGTTCTGGCTTGCCGTCGCTACCGCCGCGAGATTGAGTGTCATCAGTGGCGCCTTGAACGGTGACGGTACATCAGTCATATCCGCGTTGCAGGGACGATCCTCCTCGTTTGTTCCTGAAAACGGTTCTGAAGACTGAGGCTTCCAATTTCCGAAGCATTGAAGCAAGTGAGTACTCGTATGCATGCTACACTATGCTACCCTGAATGAAAACGGTTGAAGCTTTTGTTTGTACGCACTGTAAGCTACTTGGCATGTTCCAGAGAATGGGACCACGGCAAGCTAATATATTGTTTTATCCTAGCTGAGGATCGATATCCGACCCTATTTTTTTTTCCGACGAGGTACGAATCGTGAATTATATTCTCCGCCGGCCAAGAGACACCGTAAATAACGTTGCTCTTTGTGGGAAGTCGGGCATGACGGGCTATGGCTGGAGAAAGTCCTTCTCAAGGCTGTCATGCTATGTGCTTTTGCCCACGCGCTGTTAGAGGACCCCGGATAGTCGTGCCAAATGCCTGATCCCCGAATCCCGACAAATTTTGGAAAATTTTCGACCAAAAAAAAACCGAAAATGCTGCTTTCATGAAAAGAACAGTTTTCGCACTCTCAGAAACCGTGGGAAAGTTCAAAGTGTCCCGACAACTTTGCCATTTTGGGGAACAGGCATTTTTCCCAACTATCCGGGGTCCTGCTGTTAGGCCTGTTAGGTCTCGTCCCGCTGATGCTTTCTTTCCTTCTTTTCCAGCGGATTTTGAGCGGACTCGGGCTGGGCCGCGGCCCGCCAGTGGGCATAAATTGGCTTGATTTTAATCTCGGCGGTATGATAAATATAATGCGAAATCCTCTATCGAAATCATATGGAAGGCGAAACCCATATAGACATACGAGCTGAGACTTCTTTACTTCATCCAGGTACCATGATCGACGGCGATCTTCCGACTCGCAACTAACGAAAACGCATCCATCCTTCTGTTCCTTTGATCCATCTCCTTCTGGTTTCTACTACGGCTTTTGAACGCCAGCCCTGCCAGTCCTGCCAACCCACCCACAAAAGATTTGCATAACAACTAATTCCGATCACCGGCACATCAATCATATTATTGGAGCCTAATGGGGCAGATTTCGCCCCCTCTTTATCCAGAATACCCTCTTGCGCGGAGGATTTGCCCAGCCCCACACATTTGTATAGGTAGAGATTCAACAGTCCATGGAAGTGCTTGGTTCGCCAAGAGAGGGACAAACTAGGAACAGTCCTACGGCTTCTCGACTTCCCGTTGTGATCACTTTGCAAAGTGACATCGCTTGACGATTGCGCCCGCCCCCTGGTTCCTGAGACGCGACAAGTATAAAGCCCCGTCGCATCATTTGACAATGTCACTCTCAGCATCCCCCCCCCAAAATGCGCTTGCAAGCCCTCCTTTTCGCCTTCGCCGCTACCACTGTCTTTGCTCATGCAGCGCATGTAAAGGTGCGTTCCTCTCTGACATCAGCAAACCACACGCACTGAAATCGACCCTTTTTATAGCGTGAAGTGCGTATTCTTTATGTGCCGATGTAGTCTACTCGACCTTACTCGTTAGCGATCTAGGCGGATCCCCCTGGTTGGAAGAGGATAGCGGATGGGAGTAATCCCCCTGCTTGGAAGAGGATAGCGGATGACCATACCCCTACTTGGAAGAGGATAGCGGATGGGAATAATCCCCCTGCTTGGAAGAGGATCACCCCTCCCCATACTGTACGTGAAGCTACGATTTTCGTTACCCTCTCTCTCACCGTCGCACAGGATGATACTGCTGCCTGGAAGAGGATAACCCCTCCTCATACCGTACGTGGAGCTGTGTCTTTGGGTGCCTATCTCTAACCATTATGTAGGATGATACTCCTGCCTGGAAGCGAGACGATACACCTCATATGAAGAGGGCGGAGGCTCGGGCCGCGCGTATGGTGCGCGCGCCTCGATTTATCTCGCGCAGCTATTTACCATTAATTCAGGAAGCGCGTGTTGTCAAACCTACTACCGACGACACTCCTACGTGGTAAAGAGCGAACTCAGTCTTCGCAATACGGACGATTCAAGCGGCATGGACAATCGTTAGCGACTACACCCTTGCAAAATTTTCTTCTATAAACGGTCTTTTAGAGTTACCACCACCCTCGTTATCATTGGTCTATTCTACACTCATTTGGTTCAAGGGTTTTCAAGATTATAGATTATTAATACTGTTGTATATTTTCTTCCCTGCGAATCGCAATCAGCGACGTAAATTGGCTTTTGCCAACGAAGAACGTCTGTTAAGCTTCAAGCTCGCCGATTTTCACAGTTTCGTTCGGACTGTTATTCGGCTGCACACTAATTATCGAGACAAGAGATGACACTGACAGCGAATCGAACGCACGTCCACTCTTAATTGCAAACTTTTGAATCATCGGACGGATTCAATCCGATTTGCGCGCCGTCGGGCTCATGAAAGTTTTCTTTCTCCTCGACCATGGCTATCCAGCACTTCAGTGAGTTCAGTTACCAAACCGGTTATGTTCTTGTTGCTGTTTTTGACCGATCGACCTCTGCTTTCCGAAGCACTCTCAAAATTTCGATCAGGAACGACACCTCAGGAGAAGGAAGACGCGTATAAGACGGTTTATCTGCTCCTCGCTGCTGGTTTGGCCATACCTGGAGTCAAAGGATTCAAAGTTGGTCCACCGATAGACAAAAAAGGAACAAGAGGCTACGAGTTCGGTAGAGTACAAGACCTTTTCAGGGCTAACACCGCACTCTCATCGCTATACTACGCGTAGCCCTCATCGTCGAATTCCAGGACTTCAAGGCGTTTGCGTTAGTGCTCGATTTCACGTCTAATGAGATGAGACCGCTGTCCTGATGACCGTCACAGTGACTATATCCCGCATGCACACCACCTTCTGTACGGGTTTTATCTTCTTTTGGCTTGTACGCGGTTCACCAGTCGTGCTCAGTGTCTCTGATTTTGTGAACGCTTTTTCAGAAGGTATTTTCTGGTCAGATCATATCGACATGTACAGATTTGAAAGAATTCTCTCCTCAGGAACACCACTATCGTATCAAATTGATACCGCCCGAGTTGCAAAACTGTAGAAAGATCCTAGAAAGGCATGCTCTTTCGACCCAGGCAACACATAAATCTGACGGGTACTTTCAGCTACCGTACAAAATTTGTAGAACTGTTATATATAACAACCATACAGTTCCTCGCATTTTTAAATTTTTCTAAATTGAACGGTACATGCAAAGTCTATGGAACCTGTCAGAGATCTATCATCTAAAACTGTCGTATTCTATCGTGCTTCGAGCTCCCTTTTACACCGTTCGCAAACACAATCAAAGTACCAGTTAGCGGATAATTGTCCCCTTCTCTCGACCACGCTATCTTTGATGTCGATGTAGTTGATACAAAGCTCTTCGCCCAAGGCAACATCTCTAGTCGTGTAGAACATTAGTGCGCGCCCGGCCCTCTCTTTACGGACATTTGGTGCGCAGTCTGCCCGTGGGATAAGCAAGCAAAGCAAACATGGAATGAATCTCTTGCCATGATTAAAGAACGACGCCGAAACATACATGCTCCACCCTAGCATCTCACTATCCCCTTCCTCGTTCATCTCGTACATCCCGAACACATTTCCTGGGTCACGAGCGAGAATCGCGCGTACCATCTCGGAAGTTGCGAGATACGGCGCAAGGGCTGGCACGGAGAGAACGATGCGCCTAACAAAGGTGTAGATGCGCAAGTGTGACTCGAGGGCATGCGGACGTCCGCGGTGGAACTGGAGCTCGTTGTTCTGCAGCTTCAAGAGGTCAGCCCAAGTGTTGAGTAGAGGGGCCGTCTGCACAGAATCGTGGATGTAGCGCCTCACGATAGCGGATATTATGAATCGCACGGTGTCCAATTCCATTTCATCTAGCCCTAGGGCGGATCCGGGCTGCATGTCTGTCGGCAGGGAGGCGTTCTCTGCAGCAAGCCACGCAAGATCAATGATCTCCTGCGTCAAGGGTTTGACCGGGGGCTCGGGGGGTACAATCTGGCCCACAGCGCGCTTCTCCAGGCTCTTCGCCAATCTGTCTACGGCGGCATTTATCACCCCCACCAGCTGTCCACCATTCTCGTCTCGGATCCAATCATCGCGGCACGTTTCGCTGCAGAACCAGATGCCACTCCCCGCTTCCAGCTTGACATTCCACGTGTTGCGGCGCGCGTCGAATGCGTAGGCGAAGCATAGGCCGCAGACCTCTTTGCGGAAGACGCGGTAGATTACGGACGCATAAGGAGCGTCGCAGGTGTGAAGCAGCGTGCCTTTCGGGATGTTCTGGACGGCGAAAAGACCTCGGCCACCGTACCAGGTGGCTTGCCGACGGAATGGGATGGAATCCATTTGCTATAGAAGTTTCGAGAGCATCTTTGGGAGACGGAGACGAAAAAACGTAGGTGTGCTAAGCCTGGAAGATGTCGGCCTAGGTATATAACAAGCACCAATAGAACCAAACAGCTTATGTTCAATAGGTTGAAAATCAATTGAAAATTCCAAAATTGAACTTGGTCACTTGTTTGTCAGTTGACGCATTTTTTTCGATGGCATGTTGATTCCATTTTCGCACCACACTAGTACTGGGACTTGAGCGGCTCCGATTCCGGAATTAGGTCCAACTTGAACCCCTGACCCTTGCCCTGACCACCGCCGTCAGAAAAGCGGGAACTCTGCTCGACCGAACCCTCGGCGGCTTTTATCTCAAATGCGACGGCTGAATGGCATGTTGATTCAGAACAAACTGGCGCCTCCGCCACTCTATTATGTTAAGTGAGTACCTACCAGAGACTTCGAACCACACAAATGGACCGCAACTCGAAGAACGCAACTCAGAGAAATCAATCAGAACAATTTGGCGGTCGACCATACGTGTCGATTGATTGCTTACTGAAGAAATGGCCAGCACGAAATCGTAACCTTAAGCACTGCCTGATTCCTAGACAAAATGATGTTGCTGAATGGTCTCGTCGGACGCAAATGTGGGAGATCGTCTGCAACCAGTGCTTGCCCGGAGCATCGTCGGGTCCCGGAAGTGAATTTATGAGTGGCTGCCACATGGTTTCTGCTGCCAATGGCTTATGCGCCAAGCCGAGCCCGTTAGTGTGAATCCGGGCACAGGCCCAGTGTGCGAAGGTAGGATTTTCGAGACCTTCGATTTTTGGACGGCGAATGCTTAGGTTTAGATGAATTGACTCTCATTATACAAGTCAATTTTTGTTTTGCACCTTGACCACGCTCAGAATTTAGAAAATGCCAGCCCTGCCGCTATAGTACTGAGGATTCCCACCGCAAGAATGATCTTCTTCTTTATCGCGGTCAGCGGGGGTCCCTTTGCACCTGCAGCATCGATTGCCGCAATATCGTCTTCGCTAAGGACTAATGACCCACGAAAAATAAATCAGATGAATAGATCAAAAATACGGAGCACTTGCCGAGATCGCCGGCGTTGAGGTATCCTTCGAGGCGGGATTTTTTAGAGCTCGTGCTACATAAAATCCCCGGTGAGCCTCCGTGGTACTGAGAAATAGCAGCCGACATACGTTACAACAACAGCACCCTTTGCCTTCGTCCACGCGAGGAGAATTTGGTCCGTGGTAACACCGTGCTTGTCTGCAATCTGGGCCAGCGGTGCATCCAACGGTCCACCGGGAAGAGATGTAATAGGTCTGGCCATAAAGTGGTAAGCAGACGGTGGGAGGCAAAGACAGCGCAGGCATACATCAAGGCACTATAGGCTTCAATTACAATTTGGTGGTTGGCCGCGTATTCGAGGATGGGAAGTTGTTGAGCGTACACGTATGGGTGTAGCAAAATCTGCAAGTAGTTCCACCTTATCAAAGCAGCGCCCACAGAGGGCCCACACACCTGATTGGCTACAGGTTTTACTTTCGCTGAGGCGAGGAGGATCGCGAGCTGCTCTGCGTTGAAGTTGCTCACACCGATGCTCCTTCATCGTTCCATCGTAAAATATTCAAAACAAAACCAGAGAAAAAACCAACTTGGCCATGCCCTTGGATTTGATCTCCTCCATCTCCTTCCAGATCGTAGGAATGTCAGGAAGGGCTAGACGCGGAGAGTGTATCAGGTATAGATCGACGTAGGAAACTCCCAGCTGTCGGCATGTCAATTGGTCCTATTGGAAACTTGTTCCAGACGCAATAAGCTCACATATTTTAAGCTATCGCGGATAGAGGTCTGGATGTCGGCGAACCCGGAATACTTGGTCGTGATGAAAATATTCTCTCGTGGCAGTCCGCTGTCTCGGATGGCGATTCCCGCCTCCGTTTCGTTTCGGTACAGCTGCGCAGTGTCTATGCCCCCGTAAAATAAATAAATATGGAAGAGTGAGCGACGAACCGACGTGGGAGAAGCCAACAGAAATGGCTTGGTCGACTTGACTGACAGGTCCATCCCCATTCCCAATCTTCCAGGTACCGAAAGCAAGGCTCGGAATCTTATGGCCTGGCAGATAAATACTCAGTGAGATTCAGACACGTACGGAGAAAGTGTACCATCGTTGAGCTCGAAAGTCTCCCAGGGCATGGTGAAGGATAAGAGCAAGAATCCGTGCGCCCTCAAATGATCGGTCCCACATGAACGCGTCGATAGGAAAAGCCGGAGTATCGAATAAGCGAGTGTTGGGATCAATGGTTGGGTGATGGCCGGCTGAAGCATCTACAGCAGAATTTATTTCTTAAATTGCTATATACGCCGGAAGCAAGGAAGTAGAAAGTCCTGAGATTCCGATGGAGTTTTAATGGAGTAAGTAGCGACTTGGGAAGAGTGTACTTAGTAAGAGCGAAGATAAAAAACGGCCATCACTCAATCTTTGATCCAACAGCTTTAAAGTAGTACCCTTCTTCTCACCCTCAACCATCTACGCCCCTGCCACTTTTCGTCTGCCAGAGCCTGAGATTTGAATGCTGCGATCGGTCCTTGTATAAGAGCGGTTGTCTATAGTACACAATCCAGTTGGTCAAGAACGGTCCTGGATCATATCCTCTCAATTTCCGTCGTTATCAAGTCGAGTCAAGTCGTGTTAGCGGATAGCGCACTTGTAGCGCACTCAGGATTCAGACTCAACGGCGTTCGCCACAAGGCAGTAGTATAATTATTACCACATGCACGATATCAAGGAATAGGTAGTAGCTGATGGTGTTTCGCAGTTTTTCATTCTGGTTATACTCAGGTACTTGTATATACTTTTAGTTATATTCAAGCACTCGTCATTTAGGATATATTCACGCTGTATCGAGTCGCCTCCCCTCAGACTTCCGCTTACTTCTGTGTGCGCGAACACCGAGGTGAGCGACTCTATTAATTGCTTTGGTTCATTTCCTGACTCGTCTTTAGCTGTATATTAGTGGCGTTCAAAGTTGCTCCTACTCCTCTCCTACTCATGCTCCTACTTGCTTTCCTACTCGTCTTGCTAAACTCAGAAGGAGGATGAGCAGGAGATGGGAGTGGGATCCTTTTTGTCAGTAGGAGCGTCAGAGCTCCTTTTTGCAAAATTTCTCCTACTTGAATTTCCTTCTCAATGACTATTGCTCTTTACCCCAATATTTTTTCACAAAGTTGTAGCATTTCTCTACATACACCGACTTATAGAACCACCTCCTTGGCCCTTTAAACCTTAGAAAACATTTGCAACATTTTTGTTCTTCTACTAATCTCCTACTCGCAAGTTGGGTGGGCAATGGTTTCAAAGTTAACCATTTTGAGCTCCTACTAATCATCACATTTAAACCCCCTACTCCTGGCCATGCAATATCGGCTTGAAATATATCGCTCAAAATTGACTGGGGGGTACAGAATGGATGATGCAATAATATGGCCATTGAAAATCTCGCGGTATTATGTGGGCCAAATACAGAGCGTTCGCGAACACATTTCCGTCGCATTGATCCCCAACGTCGTCAAGAGACGCAAACTGTGCAGCCACATCTCATCAGATTGGCATACCAGCGCAATTCGCTTAGCGGGAAGGATTTTTGGGAGCATTCAACGAACCATGGCGGCGCGCGCAGCTGCAGCTTGATCACAATCCGACCCTGGCCGTCACTTGTTCCTCCCGCTGATTAGGGCGCGAAGGGGACTCAAGTGACTCACGAGGCCTTTTACGATACTTACGATACTTACGAATTTTACGATACTTATTTCTTTCCATCTGGGTTCATCGAGGTATCTGTACCTAAGTATATTTTATACGTAGATGAATATCACATTGTTAAATTGTTAAATAACATTTCAGATGGACTAGATTTTACCCGAAAGAAAAGTTGCATTTTTGACCAAGAAATAACAAGAGCTGAAGTAGGAAGATGAGTAGGAGCACAAGTAGGGCCAACTTTGAATGGTACTATTATTATCTGGGTGAATATATCAGACTTCTGCTTACTTCTGTGTGCACGAAGACGGAGTTGTATAGTATCTAGCTCTCGCGCACCTTGAAGTCTCACTCTTATACGTTGTACGGTTGTAGAAGCTGGATGGCTGCCACCATCGCAGTCGGATGGATCCTAACTTCTGAAGTCAAGTTCAGGGCGCATCAGGGAGAGAGCTAGGGAGAGTAACCCTTTTGATTCGATACACGACTCTCTTCGCAGACTCTGATCCAATCTTGTTTCCAGCGGTCGATATGCTCTCCAGTTTTTTTTATCGCAGCAGCACATTTCGACGGTACACCGATTCAGATTCAGTTAAGAATTTGGATCTACGTTAATACATTGCAGAATAACCAACATATCGACGATACACTTGGAGGCATTGCGGAATAAAAGCGTGAATTGTTTAGGAGCCCGATAAATTGCCGGACGTCAGGGCATGAAGACCGTTTTCACGAAAAGAAAGTTCACCGATCTTGTCACCGATATAGACAGAGAATTTACTGGATGGACCGATGGAAGTTCCCGATTAACCCAGGACCTGGATGGCCAACGACGCCAGTGTAAACACCAATGGATTCCCTTGCTGGTCCCTGAAGTGATCAGAGGGTCGGCATCTTCTGTGTGAATATGGTGCACCACCCGTTCGCCATAGTGAGACTGGCGATGATATGCTCTCCCTGACTCCCAGCAGAGTCGCTTTCAACGGCAGCGCTGCCGCCGTTGTATACGCGGTTGAAGAGAGCAGTCCAGTTGCTTTCAATTCGACGTCATCTCCGTTAATAGCGCTAGTTCGTTGAACAACGAAGAGGTACGCCTGGCCATTGGTAAGTGCCACCTTCAACGCGCTGGAGGATAGGTACACCGCGCCGGGAGACATACGCGGATGGGGAGGGGGACCACGACCGGCAAGGGTGTTGGATCTTTGGGGCTGCTTGCCTTCGTTGGTGATTTACGTTGCGTCGGGACCGATGGCCATGCAGCCGCTGAAGGATTCATCCGAGTAGAGGTTGTAGGCGCCGTCATCTTCCTCGATAATGTAACCTTGCGAAGGGGATGAGGGGCGTTGGGGGTCTTACCCATGTTTGCGCCGTTCAATTGGTCCCCAGATAGAAATAAGTAAAGAGCGTTTCCCGCAGCGTGGCCTGCCAGCAGACTCAGTAAGACCGTATCGGCCGAATAAGGTCATAGCCCAATTAGGAAATACAAGTCTTTAGCAGCCAAAACACATATGTTCTCAGCTATCGACGCGCTCCGACTTGTCGACCTCATACAAGACCTCGGTACGAATGACGTACTTCGCTCCCTCAGTAACACCGCTTCCCTACGCCAGTATTACATCAGTCGCGAACCTAAATGCAAATGTAAAGCGCACCTCGTGCAGAAGACTCCCTAGCGCGGCACCGTGCGGGAACACGCACACCGTACCCATACGCGGTTTTACAGGTCGCGCCTCCAGGACACCGTGCTCTGCGGACGGCAGGAAGAACGTCGTGCACCCGCCGGCAAAGTCGTCGTTGAGGTAGATGAGGAACGTCAAGCGTGAGTACACGGTGGGGTCCGAATCGTAGACATATGATGGCGGGGTCGTCGTCTCATCCAGCGCTGAAGCAGGCCACGCGCCGTCGATCTACCCAGAATCATTAGCAATTGATATGCAAGAAGAAAAGACACACATGCGGACGGTACAGCGCCCCCGGGCGATAGCGATATAGTCGGAATCGTCGGTTGATCCCTCGGACTATGCCGCCGTGGACGGTTTGCGGTAGGAGGTCTACGACACGACTGTACATCGTCGAGATGAAGTCCGCGTCAGCGAGCCAGATGAAGTTGTGGGCGAGTACGGAAGCGAGCTGGGCTGCTGAGCCGGCGGTCGGTTCGTCAGGAAGCATACCAACTGCCTCGGCAGAATCGATGAGCGCCTTGCATTCGAAGGGCTCGAAGACGTCGTTGATGATGAACGCCCCTGCAGGTGCTTTAGACCCAGATACGATTCGCGAAAAGATTTGAATTCACCTGGGACACCAGGAACGTCGAAGCGCTGGGGCTGTCGTGTGCGGTCTGCGGGGGGGAGAAGGGGGAAAGTGCTAGGAGGGGAGTAATATACGATGGCCGGGTGTTTATTCGGAGGGCGGCGGTCTGGCCCAAGTGTGGTGTGGAGGGGTTGGAGGACTGCCGTCGTGTCTGCAGCGGCCGGCGCCCCATGAGACGGTGGTGCTTCTGGAGGTGGTTGTGTGAATGGAGGATACCATCGTAGTCGGCTGCCTGGTGTCAAGGTCCCACCACTCTCTTGAATCGATGCCACAAACTCCGGCTGCGTTGTCCGAAGGATGGCGTTGAGAACCTGCCACACGCGGTTCTCCTCCTCTTGCGACATAGTTGGCACTAGCACGGCGTCGCATTCGCGAACCCACCGCTGTAATGCTCCGAGTTTTGGTAATTGCCCACGTATCTCCATTTCAGAGAGTAATACGAGAGCGTCGACGTGTCGTTGGTCTACAAGGGCGGATGATATCCTAGATGTCAAGGAGCTGCCTAGTAGGAAGAATTATATTCTTTAGGCTCGAACACCCTGAGATAGGCGACGGACCTGTATGGGATGCTTCCGTAGCGGCGCGCCAATAATCATGCACGGCCGTCCGGAACGCCTTCAGAGATTTCAAAGAGATCAATTCTGGGTGCTTCGCAAGTGTGCAGAGAGTGTCCGTCGTCGTCTCAAGCTCATCGGCAAAGATAAGGTTCCCAATTTCAGCGGCATCTTCACAAGTGGGTGGCATTTCAGTGGGTTGTGAGACGTCATTTTTAAACTTTTTCAGAGCTTGCGAACTTTGGTCGCCATTTTGTTTTCGTTTCTTCCCCCCCTTGGCCATTTGGCGTAGGTGAAGGTCAAATTTTGGACCAATTCGATTTGAGGTGTTGCCTTCGGCTCTGATCGCAGAGAACACAAGAAAGCGGGCCAGACGAGGTCAAAGCGGCGGATATCAGAAGCTCTTATTTGTTTCTTCGTGTCGGTGCTTGAATCGGGGATCGATGCCAAACAACGCGTGTCCTCTTGGCTATTTTTTTTTTTGCTCATGCCCTTGTAACGCGACTGCTACGCTCATTCTCCCCTAGACTTAAAACCCTATCAGGTGGATTCAAATAATGCCCTTATCGCGCCTTCAGTCTAACGTTCCTGGAGTTTTCTGTAAATTATCTGCTGCGCCCCATGGAGTCGTCACTCCCGATATACACCAGTCTGAGCGTGCCTATGGTCTCTTCCTTCCCATCGGGCACTGCTTTTCAATGGTCTGCGGATGGCCAAGCCTGTTTTTTGACCAAAACCGCGCTGTATATCATGGTAAGCGGGTTTTCACGGGTAGACAAGCCGATGTGTCAATAGCTCACAGACCCCGGATCATGGCCTGAACTTCGAGCCCTCGTCTGCCATAAAATCTATTCCGGACAAAGACAAAGCATCCGACGAGGAAAATCTCGGGTGGTATCGAACGCTGATCCAATTCGATAGACCAATCGAATACCTCTGGCCGGAACAATCTCAAGGTGGCGTATGATTTGAGAGCTCATTATTCCGCTCATCCGATGTAGATTGGAACGCTATTGTCCTCGGTTCCGTGGACATTGCGTTGTGGGCCGTGACCCTGTCGCCGAGTAATATTTCTGCGCATGCTGGGTGCGTTCGTCATTCATATAGATCCAATTTAGCCTTATTTTCCTCAAAGATGTATAGTAGCTGCGCTCAGCTCGAGCATGGATCTAACTCTCTGGACGGCAGCTCGGAACGGTTTAAAGGGAGAGTGGATGAAGGCGAGCCCTCCGTTTCCTCTTACACTCCCATTTTTGCCGACTGCTCATTCATCCTTCTAGATCTACGATATCACTCCTTTTCTATTGGACCATTATTCGGAAGAATCCAACACAGTTCGAGCGCTGAAGTCACAGGTGATCAGTACGTTTTTATGCTGTCCTCAATTTAAAAACGTTCACATCGGAACAAGGTATAAAATGGTCACAGCAGGCCAATTTCGGCCTCATTCCAACGCCGGTTGAGAACGGATCTCTCCTCATCGCTGGGAACAGGGCTGGGATGCTTCTTTTTCTCCGGTTAGTGTCAATGCTGGCCGCTTGTTCCTCTTTCCTAACGTGCGTTGACCAGATATCACAATTCAAGCGTTGAACTTACCGAAACGCTATTTATCGCAAATCAGTGGATTGTGTGCCTCGGCATTTCTTCATGGGCTGCAGTAGAACCCGGAAAATGTCGCACGCCCATTTTCATTGGGCCAATATGCTCATACTGACCATCGAATATCCCACAGGTGACGCGTACGTTGCATATGCGACTGACAACGGTGTAGTAGGAGTGATAAAAATCAGACAAACCCTGGAAAGTATCCCAGCCACTTCTCCTTTCGGTCTCAACCTTTCCATCCGGGTGACAATCGAAAGCTCTCCTTTCGAGATATGTACTCCAGACCAACGCCCTTGCACTACGCTCGAGTGGGTCGAGATAAAAGAAAGCGTAAGCTTTTCCATAACTTTATCCGAGCGATTCTCAGATACCACTTACTAGCTGATTTTGGTGTTCAGCAAAGCAGGCGTCATATACCTCTGGCGCTCTCCGCATTCGGCCGATGGATGGTCAGGTTTGCGTGCATTGCCTATTGTACGCCCATCAAGCCTGTCCGAGGGAATGTCACCGTTTCATCCCTTGTCCGGCCTACATTACATCCGTCGAAAAGACGCATTGATGTTCTGTCTGTTCGACGGATCATTTCACATTATCCACAACCTCTCACTCGACCCGTCGTGGACGCCCTCCAACCCCGAGAACAATCTTACTACACAGAATCTTTCCATCGTGGCGCGTTCGATATTTACACGGGTTGAGCCTGGAACTGTTGACGCAGAGCTGGAGAACAGGATAAGTGGAATGGCGTCGTATGATGGGTCTGCAACAGTAACTTGGGTTCACGAGTGCTTGTTTCGTTTGACCCACATTCCTGCCGCTGACATATAGGCCCACAGAGCCTGCCGACCTGCTGACTTCAGCTATAAACATGATGCGAAGCATAATAGCATCTTCCTCGTCGCACGGATGTGGGACGACACTGACGACGAAGCGCTCTTACAAGACCTAACCGATGTCCTGCAAAATTCCCGTGTCTGTAAGTACTTTCTCGTTTTCAACACCTCCCTTAACCAGCGCCCCCAGCATCTGGATTTTCGCCCGCACACCTCCTCCGCCCCATCTTCTTTAACTTGCATCCAAGAAAACTGAACGCGCTGCACTCTCGAATCCTGAACATTCTCAGGCCTGACTTTTCCGATCACTCGACCGCCATCAATATAGCGCCGTGGACAGGCGAACTCATCCCGGAAATGCGGAGCGAGTTCAGGAACAGCCTCACGCGGCATTTGTACGGATGGGACGTCATGCTATTGCTCCGCATGCGACTGTCTCTTGCTGATTTTGCCTGGGTACGCAAAAAATAACGCTCTGTATTCCATACTAAAACAATTACTGTTATCAGAAAGTCTCTGAGACGTCGGAAAAACGCGATATGTGTGGTGCAATCGCGCAAACTCTTCTCAATACCATCTCACACCGCGTCTTGCGTACGATAATGCGCCACCTTGTGGCTGCGGTCCATTGCCTCAAACGTTAGTTGTATATCTTAATCCCGACTCGCAATATTAAATAAATTTCCAGCGATCGACGTCCCCTTCGTCCTACGCATGGTGGTGCAGTCGCTGCTCGCCGGCTCCCCAAGCGACCTCACATCAGAAGGCGAACATCTTTCCACCGTCCTCCGAAGCGTCGTTCCAGTAGACTCAGATGTCTTCATGGGCCTCAACGAGTCCTGCCCCGCATGCATGGCCGAGGTCCCTCTCCAGGACATAACGTCCGCTGTGTGCCCCCGCGGTCACACATGGCGTGCGTACTCATTTCCCTGCTATTTAACCCAGCAGGCCTCACCATCTTATTATAGTCCGCTGCTCCATCACGACGTTCATATTGTCCACGCCCCTCGTGCGGACGTGCGTGGGCTGTAGCCGCAAAGCGTTCCTGCCGCTGTCCAGCCGCGATGCGTCCACGACGGCAAACTGGTTGCCCGAGGCCGGCCGGGGGTGGGTCGTCGAGGAGCTCCTTGAAGCGGTTCACCGTTGTCTTTTCTGCGGAAACAGCTTCGTGAGCGTGTTTTGAAGTGTGCCAAAAGGTTTACTGCTGCTTTCCTTTCCTTCCTTCACGTTCGATAAATTATTGGAGGATGGAGATCTTGTTGGCTGGACTGTAGGACACGAGTGCTGCTCTCGAATTTGTGTTTAAACAACCACGCGCTGAACCTCAAAAATATAAATGCTACAAGACGTCTGTACTGAAAAGCCTCCCAGCCATTCTGAATCTCCACTAAAAAAAAAAAAAGGTTCACGCGAAAACGAGACAGAGAAGCGTTACAATGTTGAAGATATTACATTGTGAGTCCCAGCAACTCCGTCCATTTATTCGTCCCCATGCCTTTTCAGGCCAATCACTTCATTTTTATATGCTGCACTCTTGCGTTGGCAATTGATAAACTCTTAATTAATCGTGAATTGGATTTGTTCGGCACGATACCTTGCTTACTGTATGGTTGAAATTACGTAAGTTCAACTTCAACCGCGTCCAAGGTTCACGCGTTCACGTCGCGAATGCCTGTGGGCGCTATGGGCTCCGCTAGGTTCTGAACGCCGCCACTTACGGTGAAATCCTCTACTTTCTCCCAAGTATCTGAGTAATGAACCCAGATTTCAGGCGTTGGTCGGCACCATTTCCTCCAACTTCTCAAGCGAAAATCACTCCCCCGGTGAATGAAATTCATGCGACAGTCATGATAGCCGCAAGCACAATGTACCTATGTATCAAACATCGGAGTATTGTCCAGCTCTCCATCGGTCGGTGGTCATAATATCCACTTTCCACTCGCCTTTCCAACCACTTGAAATGACGCCGACTAAATTACCGCATTCGGACCAATGACAAGATCCTCGCACTGCTGGGTGGCGGTAAAATTGGAAGCTTCTCCAACAGCGATTTCGATCGGGGCCAGCGTCTGCGTAGTGATAATTGTCTTCGGCCTCGTCCACCCCTCAGCAATGGGCAGGCGTTCCTCTCTGAAGAAAATCTGAACGAATCTACATAACGCCACATAAGCACCAGACTCAGAACGAGTGAAAAAAGCAAGAAAATGCTGCAACCCACTCACTTCTTTGGCGCCACGCCAGTGAGGGGGTCGCCCATGACGCTCAAGTAGGATGCAGCTTCGCGGCATCGGATGAGGAACTCTTTGGCCGTGTTCGTGACGTTGGGGTTGGTCGCGAGGGAGATCGCTATCCGCTCGTGCTGCACCTGGCCTGCGGACGTGGCGTTGTAGTAGTCCACACCGGGGTTGGAGTTTGCGAGGGTAGAGAAGATCGTCTCGTTGAAGTGGAGGTTGTCGCCGAGTGCGAAGTCGCCGCGCGAGAAGGAGGCGTCGTGCTCGATGAGATTGTGTCTGCGTTGTACAATTAATTAGATTAACCCAAGGATCGTCTAAAGTTGAATAAACTGACAGTTTGAGATCGTCGAGGTCCAACGTCGTAACTGCGGTGGCGGAGAGCATACCGAACTTCGCTACCAAGAGGACGGCGTCGGGTCCGATATTGAATCCATCTGAAAAGACACATCAGGCTGGTTACCCAAAGCCTGGTGTTAATTCTACAAACCCATAGAAGCCTGCAGAAGCATTGGAATAGAAATATTTTTGCCAGTTCTAGGAAGATAACCGTGATTCGCGAGGCTGGCAAACCATTATTTCTGGTCGTGACAAAGAGGATAGTAGAGAGTACTTACGTGTTGAGACCCGGGCAAGGAGAGCGTACGTCGGTGGCCATGGGGGCAATCCATTTATGATCATCATTCCCTGGGCTGGCATCTACGGCGTAGGAGGCAGCTGCGAGGACGAGTAAAAATTTGAGAAGAGGCATTTTGCGTTTAGGCTTGGGTTTGGTTTTTCGATGAAGGAGACAGCTCTCCTTTATAAGAAAATTCCTAGATTAATTAACCGAATCTGGGTCAGAAATTCAACACCCGGCGACAGACCGCAGTACCTTTGGCATCTGGTCTTCCATCTTTGAAGGGAATTTTGTGCTCCTTGCGGTCATTCTGCAGTGGGGGGGAAGCCTTCATAATAATCGCGCAGTTTGATTTCGCCCCAATGTCAAAGAAGAATTCAACGGCAGCATGGAAGCCGGATGTCTACCACCAGGAGAATATTTTGTGGATGCGGGCAGAAGACCGATGCGAAATCCACAGAGCAGCGCGCCCGCGGGGGAAGCTGTCCAAGCCAAAGGTGTCAAGAGACCTATGGCACTTACGAGCAACGATACTATATCAGTGCCATTAGACGACCCAATACGTCTATGGCTGTATACCATGGCCTCAACAGGGACCGGAGACGAACAGTCCCGTCCCGGCCCTGTTGAACTGTGATGAGAACGAAGAGTCTTTAGAACGTAGACGTGCGACGACGGCGGTCGCGTCAACGGGACGGTGTCGGCTCCTCGACTGAAGCTGTACTGGTAGTTACAGCTTATGCTCCTTGCGGTCATTCTGCAGTGGGGAGGAAGCCTTCATAATAGTTGCGCAGTTTGATTTCGCACCAATGTCAAAGAATAATTCAACGGCAGCATGGAAACCGGATGTCTACCACCAGGAAAATATTTTTGAGCGCGGGCAGGAGACCGATGCGAAAATCCATAGCGCAGTGCGTCCGCGGGGGAATCTGTCCTGGTCAAAGGTGAGAGATATATGTATAGCACTTACGAGCCACGGTACTATATCAGTGCCGTTAGACGACCTAATAAGTCTCTGCATACCGTGGCCGCAACGTGGACTGGAGACGAAAAGTCCCGTCCCGGCCCTGTTGAGCTGTTGGCATGAGAATGAAAAGTCTCTAGAACGTAGACGGGCGAGGACGGCGGTCACGGTCAACGGGACGGTGTCGGCTCTTCGACAACAAATTATTGAAGCTGCACTGGTAGATATCTTCAATGGAATCAACGAGGTTCCGGCCCTGCATTTGAAGAAAGGCAATTTGCTGCCGCAGCGCAGCTGATTCAACTTCCTTAGCTCCGTCGACGGCGGGTACCGGTTTGAAGAACCGTCGCGTTGTCGAGAGGTACAGTTCTGCCAGTGACGGGATTTCGACTTCAAGGACTCGAGAACTCGGTGGATGGTGGTTGGATGGTGGTGAAAGTTGAGGTCCCTATTTATTGTACATTTTGCTAATAAATATTTCCAAATACCACCAAAATGATCGGATGTTCCGCATTTGGGTTATCTTCGGGTATCGCCGCACAGCCCCAGTCCAGCGCTCAGCTTGACTTGTACTATCACTCTCCATCGACTCATTTTCTCGTCTCTTTTTTCACCTTGAACGATGTCCTGGCAGCGTGAGACATATCCTTCCTCTCCTGGCTCGCGCGCCCATATTCTCGCCCCAGACTACGTCGATAAACGGTTGGTCAAAAACCCTGAGGAGCAGGACAAGGTCAACATCACGAAGGCGGCGATCCTCAATGGTGCAGACCCGAACCCTAAAGTTCCAGTGCCAGGTATGGCGACTAGCTCGGCTACACCGTGCGTCTCAGATCCATTCTTGCCGTTTCTGCGGCTCAAAACCGCCCAGCTTTCCGACGAAGAACAGGCCGCTATCAGAGGCGCGTTCAAGGACCCTGCAAGTGTGCAGGCCACTGGTTGAAGCTCGCTGGCGTCAAATTCTTCATCACGCGAGTGGACGACCAGAGCATATACGGGAAGAAAGGGGTGCGTCAATTTTCGCTATTGTGGCTCGTGGCGCACTTACATGCCGTCTACACAGGCGGATGGGTTTGTAATAGCCAAGACCAAAACGGCGATTTTGGTGGCAGAATACGCTGCGCCAGCTCAGGCGCCCGAGGCTGTTGTCGTGGTCGAGGGAGTGGCAGACTGGCTGAGGACCGCCGGGTCTTAGAGGAAGGAGATCATACGATATCCAAATTAGCAAAGAGTATCTTGTATCTTACCATGGCATCCGATTCGTTGAATAGCATGGACGCGCTTTTCGACCTTGACGAGTTATTGTCCGAATTTCTTTTTTAAGGCGTTTATATGAAATCTCACTCGATCACGTTACCCCAGAACGCCTTGTCAAGTGCCCACCTGGCGAGTTACTGAAACGCCTCGACGTACAGTCAAGCGGAACGACGGCCCAACATATGAGTTCCGAGCTGGAGCTTACTGTGACCATCACCTATGAAGGCGCCAAGGCTCGGATTACGACGGCTGAGGAGGCAGTTCCTGCTATCCGGCAAGGCAAACCTTTCTCACTGGCGGAACAAGCGATCCACCCATTAATATGGTAACAGATCTCACCGCGCTCGGAATTCCACATCCCAAGAGAGCGAATGTCAGCGTCGTCTATCCGGGCACGGTCCGATTTTTTGGATCGCCCGCCGGTACTCCGTGAGCCTCGGAACATACATGCCAGTTTCCACGGAGTCTGATTCAAAAAATTCAAAGGTGATCCACAAGAATCTTATAGCTGGATACGGCCCACAACCGACCTAGACGAGCACCGTGAGCTCCTCAATGGGCTGGCGATGTATTCTTCTCTTGTCTTGACCGACTGCCTTCTCACTCATTGCCCACAGTAGGCAGATAAACTGCGAGAAGCACCGGCTCCCCCGGAGCTTGCCTCGCAAGTATTTATCCCGTATTTGGGTTCCCCGTTAATTAACAGCACGATTCAGACCACCAATTATAACAATCATTCTGGACCCACCTGGAAACCCGATGCAGGTCTATTCGCGGTTCCTATGAACGCTCTTCAGCAGGAATCGAATCAAAGTCAACCCGGAGATGCGGTCCAACTTTCGGATCGCCTCAATTCCTACGTCAGTCTTTTTTTTTTTTTTTTTTAATTTCTCATGCTGCTACTTGATGCTGATGGCGGGTCTAGCCAAGGCGGCCTTACGACGCCGCCGCCTCCGGGTCGAATTCATGGGTATGTGAATTGTGCAGATCTCTCCAATGAAACCCCAGTAATCTTGCGAAGTCATTGAGGATCAAGGCGGAGCCAGTATCGGACGTACCAATTCCTCCACAGGTAATATAATACATCTACGAAACATCAGAGGACTCAAATCCATCGATTTTTCAGGTCTCTCGAACGCGCTATGACGACGAGATGGCCAGTCCGCATCAATAATAATGTCCTAACCTGCTTATTTTATTTTGTTCTCTAGCAAATTGACAGCCCCCGTCGGTCGAGCGCCTCGCGACGACCTCTCATTCGGAATCGGTACGCGCATCTGGTGCAAGGCAGTCCTCAGCCGCCGCAGGATCCCGAGATCCAGGCCCTGCAGCGTGAACTGCGGGACGTGCGGCGGCAGCTGCACGCCGACATCGCGCAAGAGCGCGCGATCATCGAGAACCTCCACGAGCTCGGTGCGGAGGACCTGTCCGATGCGTCGGAAGTTGACTTCGGTAAGCCATGTTCGCACTGCACTGACTCATCCCATGCATATGTCTATACACTGCGTCCTCATTTGCTGATTTTCCTTCCATTTTTTTTTCGCGGCGCTTACAGTGACGAGGGCGCGGATCGAGCAGTTCGAGGCCGAACTCCAGGCGGAGCGGGCACGGCGACGGCGGCTCGAAGAGATTGTGGAAGATATCCGCAGGGAGTGCAGGGAGCCATTTGTGGTCCCTTCGCTTCTCGATGCCTTTATTGAAATCTCAAAACTGACGAACGAGGCGCTGGCTCCGGAAGAGGGTTGACCTTGGAGTGTTGTATTTATTTTATTCTAACTTTTTTTTGGATGGATTCCATGGCCATGTAAGTGCTCATCCAGCCATGCGCTCTGTCCTGGCTCTGGTTCGTGGAAAGCTCGAACTGGTGAGCAAGTACGTATTCGAGGCAGGGTCAGTGTCCGGCATCCGATCATCAATTGCGAACCTTCGAACTTCGAAAGGCTTTTCAGTCACGCTTCGATTTCTTCCTCCAACTTCAAGCTTCAAGCTCAAGTTTTCCAGACCAGACTAAAGACTAATGCTGGTGGTACTGAATCTCCTTCTCAAGTACGATCCCGACAAAACGGCCTCGTATGCCTCGCTCGACAGTTCCGAAGACACCCTCAAGCGTTTGAGGCACCACCTCACCGCGCTCAGGATGGTACATCCCAAGCCACAGAACGTGCGTTTCATCGCGGAGGAGGGCATCCACTTCTTCTGGATCACGGAGGAAAACTCGGTGACGGCCATTTCAGCTATCAACAGCGCGTCCTTAGCTGATTTGCTTGAGGTCTAGGTTCTTCACCAACAGACCTTGAGGGCGTTCCGGGCCCGCGACCACGCTACGATGCGCCGCTATTTCATGTGCGTGTCGACCTCGATTGGCGATTCTTCCTCCGCGATATGTGTTGTTGACTTGACTTTTTCAGCGAGAGTGTTGAGATGAGCGTAAAGCCCGCAGAGTACGCCCTCACGTATATCGCTGCTCGATTTAGCCGCCTCACGCTGTTTTGCCAGTGACCAAACGCCCTCCGCGCCCCTACTCCTGCCTGTTGTCTCCGAAAGAAACGATTTCAACTCCAACTCCGCGTCGGAAGATGTCGATGAGAACAAAATGCACGATCAAGCACAGGAGTTCCTGGATGGTTTGAAACTGGGCGCTCCTACCATGATCGAAGCGGGAGACTCGAGTATGCCTGCTGTCGAATCGGTCAGTGCTTGTCATTTCCTTTTGACAGCTGAGTACGGATAAACCTTCGTCTCCGTCCTCAGACCGAGTCGCAGCGCGCCACCTCGATCGCGTCGACCACGCGTTCCTCGTGTAACGAGTGTCCGGACGAACCTTCGGCTGCTGGATATAATATGGTATGTGAAATCAACTTCTAATATCTGGCAGATTTTCATCATACCCTTAGCTTATTCCAAAAGAGACGAACGCCGCACAGGTTGCAAGCGACCCTCCTGATTCGCGTATGTCGACGCCTGAAAGCGACAGTATGGAGATGGTTAGCGTTCAATATATTCAATCCAAATTTGCGATCGACCTGTATCCACAGTCCCCGTCTCCAGAACAGTCCCCGATTCCCGGACTCGTAACACTTCCGATACGCAATCCCGTAAGTAAACTTCTTGAGCAGTAATTGGAGTCGCAATGAATCGAATCCTCAGATTCTTCAAATATTTGGAGAACCCGAGGCGGAGGAGCATTCCCCGTCGTTCAATGTTCATGATCAACGCACTCCGGAAAGATGTGACGAGCCGGTCGTACACCAGCTATCCCTCGCATTTTTCGCAATCCGCAAGGAAATTGAAGCCGGTCTGGTCAAGGAGAAGGCTATCCTCCAGGCGCTCAAAAACCTTGATGCCTGTGTTCCCGAGCTGGGTGGATCGTCCCCGCCGTCCGCGGAGACCGACTTCAGTGAGACTTCACCCCGCCTATTTTTAAGTAGTGGGATAGAGAGCTTACTTTCTGATAGTCGCGAAAGTCCGTGTGCAGATGCTCAAGACCGATCTGGAAAATACACTGGCAAAGCGGCGCTCTGTTGAAGAGTCCGTTAAGGAAATAGCGAGAGAGCGGAGGGCGCCGTTCTTGTGCCCCGCCTTGATGGACGCGTTCATCGGCATTTCTCGCCTGAGTACGCATGTCCTGGTAGCGGACGATTGAAAGAGTCATCTCGGTGAATAGCTCCTGCACCGCGCAATACATATACTCAGTTGAATGAATTTTTCTTCAAATTGAACCGCGATGCCATCAACTCGGCTTGTGTGCCGGAAGCCATGGAGCGGTACGGCTTAGGCGAACACCGCATTGACTCTCGTCCGATCGCCCCACTCATATGCAGTGACCATTTTACCTGGGTCCGCTGGAGCTGCGGCGGTGGGCGACTTTAACCGGCATTTGTGCTACCTGAGCGTACGTTGGCCCAGCATCTGAAGGGTTTCTAGCGTAAGTGATTGGTATCCTCAATTTCAAGGTTTGGAGATCTACTTTCAAGTTGATCCTGGAAGCACAAAACCCTCACTGCTTGGATTATTCGAAGGCAGTGTTTTTGATGCTAGTGCTCTCATCGCTTCGTCATTTGATGGGATAGCCGCGTTGTATAAAATTCAGTGGTTGGGTCGAGACCGCTTCACATCCAGGTCCGGCCCCCATGGCGCTGTGGAACTTCACAATCCCCAATACCAGCCCGATTGTCTCTTATCGTGAGCCCAAAATTTTACGTCTCTCTCCGCATCTCACCGCATTCCGACAATCCAGACCCCTACGGTGCGAGTTACTGTTCAACGTGCAGTGACAAATTGGTGTAACCGGATTTTCAGCGGACGGCAGTTATCTGAGCGGGTGGTCAGCATGGTACACCGTGTCTGGCTTTAATAAGCAGGCGGGAGAGAGCGGACAAGGCGTCCCATATCACCTTACGGCGCTAGTCGGCGCTGAAATGTCCTTCCAATTTTACGGTGAGTTTTCATCCCCGGGGCGTTCTTTTGGCGATTTTAAACCCGTCCAGGCAGCGCGGTTTCCCTGTATGGGAGTACAAATGGTACATACGAGGTCATCCTCGACGGCGACGTTCAGGCCTTCCCCGGGTCCACTGGAGTAATGTATTCAAAAGATGGCTTGATTGAGGAAAATCATTCAGGTGTGTATCTGTGGTTTACCTCGTGAGGTTGAATCAAATCAAATTTCTCTCAGTAACATTGAGGTCAAAAGAGCCCCAATTGTTGGGATTCGGCTTTGCATTTATAACCGTCTCAGAGTCAGTCCAGCTCCTGGACGGTCGAATTCTTGCTGATGTTTCATCTAGCGAGAGAAAGCCTACACAAGCATTTTATGATAACTCCGACAGCGCCTTGTCGTATTCCGGTCAATGGTCAAATAACACCGTACAAGGGATTCCAAATTCCACAGTCACTGCACCATTCCACCAGACGGTTGACGAAGGAGCCAGTGTCAGGATGAATTTCTCCAATGCCTCAGCCGTCGCACTCTATGGTTCTACGAATTTCGGACATGAGCTCTACTCTATTGTTAGTTGGTTCGATTTTTCCATGTTGGATGTTAAACTCAGATTGGCCAGTCAATCGACAACGAAACGCCTCAAATTTATAACGCAAGCACGTTTTGGCTTGTGAACGATACCCTCACTTACTTCCAATCGGGCCTGGACCCTGAGAGGATGCATACCCTCGACCTAACCAACCTGAGCGGAGGCGGCAAGCTCGCGTTAAACTCGGTTGTCACCTATCAGGTGGACACCAGTCCGACCGTCCCCGGCCAGCCTTCGGGCTCAACCACCACTTCAGGTGACGCGTAAGTGAACTACGTTCTTCCAGGTCCAGCTTTCTAATTGATTATCAGGACACAAAGGACCTCTTCACGATCCGCCGAGATTACAGAGATTATAGGCCCCATCGTCGGTGTCTTCGTACTTTGCCTTATTGCTCTGTTTCTGTGGCTTCGATTCCGAAAACGTCGTGCGAACTCCGCAGCGACTATTTCGCCCCTGTTTTTATCCCTCCCAAACCAGGAAACTGCTAGCTTGCGCTCTGCGACGACCCAAACTTCTACACGCAAAGGTCAAGCCCCTGGTCGCAGCCCGCACCTCCGCCATCTGCACATCTCGCCCCACATCCTCCTCGTACAATATCCTCGACATCGCCTACTAGCCCCGCAGATGTCAACCAATTAATAGAGCTTATTGCTCAACGGATCGACCGCCGAGAGGGGAGTCATGGGTCAGAAGATCCTTTACCACCGGATTATCGTGTACACTCAATGTAAAAATAATCAACATGAACTAAATTTAATCAATTGAATTAAATTTAAATCAAGGGTCGTCGCCATGAGCCTATTATAGTCTCAATTTATTTATGTACCATACAGGCACAAGAAACATGGGGCGTTGAGACGAACCAATTTATGGCACGTTCGAAAAGCAGGGTGTTCGAACTCGAACTGCTGGTGAGGCGTCTCGCAAGATCTAACCATTGAGCGATTCATCGCTTGTACATTTTATTTTGGTAAGAATGAAAACTGAGTACAGGTCTGTCCTATATATATTTACTGCTGCGTAGTTCCAATTAAAGAACAGCAACGAGAATAGACACAAGGGTCGACAACAGCACGCCGGCGGGGGCAACGATCGAGCGGGCAGAGTTTGCTGTCAAGGATGTCAGCGAAGGATGAATGAACATATACACAGGAGCACATACATGCAGCTGGCGAGGTTTCGGACGGGTCTACGCTCGTACGGAGTCGGAGTCGGATTTGAATTGGGAGTGGACGTGGCGCCAGACGTCAATTTGGCGGTTGCAGTTTTGGAGGAAGACTTGAACGCACTTTGAGAGCCTGCGGAGCTGAGGGGATAGGAACGCCAGGGAGAGAAGCAGCGGTCGTGGGGACCGAAGTTCCTCCACTGTTACCTCCTGCGCCGGAGGCCAGCTGCGCAAAACCAACCGAGATCGGACTTTGGCGGAACACCGAGTACACGTTTTTCTGCAAGTATATCAGTGCTGGCATATCCACGAAAGAAAGGAACACGCACCAAAAACGTGTCTCCAATGACCCAGCTAGGTCCCCCGGTCCCAGTGTCGGCACCAAGGGAAAGATCGAATATAGCGCCTATACACATCGAGCTGCCCTGCTGCACTGGCCCGAGATTCATGTCTTCCGAGCTAATAGCCCACGCCTGCCCACCGAAAGACATGGTCATACTGACTGATGTCGAACAAGCTGCACGGCAGATATCATCAGGAGATTTTCAAGCCATGAGAGAATGGCCACCCACGGAACTGGAAGAAGCCCTCCCCGCCTTGCTCCCGTACAGCACTGGCGCCAGGAACGGCAGCCCAAATGGCGCTGACGTCGTCTGTGGGTCCACCGATGGCCGTCGTTCCGGTATCAATAGCGCTAATGGCGGCGTTCCCGGTAGAGATGTCCACAGATTTTCCTTGGACCGTCACCGCTGTTGAAGGTAAGACCTGAGATTCGGAGAGACTAGCAGTGTAAAATGTATACCTGATAAAGACAACAGCCAAAACGTCGGCGGCGACGAGTCGACGAGGTCATGGAACTCAATATCACCGGTAAATAACGAGGAGTTGGTGCCTCCGAGGGTGAACGTGCCTCCGGGTTCATCGTCCACGCTGGTGGAGCGCGCGAGGTGGAACGCCATTTCTGGCGAGCTGAGCTTGTTGTCAGTAGCGAGTGCCTGCCAAAATGGAACCGCTTCGGTCTCCGCGAGGTCCTGGAAGGCTAGCCCAATGAGGCCTGAAACCGAGCCATCTATCAGACCACTGTCGAACGCTTCGACCGTCACTGGAGATATATTATTCCTTTGTGTCGGGCAAGTAGCAAAAAAAATCTTACGGAACGTCTGAGAGGACACGGAAAAGGACCCCATGCTGACCGTGTCGGTTCCTATGAATCCCTCGACGCTACCAGAGCCGTAAGAAATAATTGTGGGCTGATTGGTTGTTTGTTGGGAAAATGTTGATGACTTCGAGGAGTCGAAAAGAGGCGCGTCGGAGCATTGACGGCAGGAGGTGTCCAAGACGAACAAATCGGATGATCCTGTATCGAGAATTACATTGAAAGTTTGAGCACTTAGGAAACAGATGTTAACGGGTATGTGGAAGGCACTAGGGCCGAGCAAGGCATGTGAATACTGACGGTGTGCCAATTTGAATAGTCGAGAAGTAGCTTGAATCTCCTTCCTGAGCAATATAATTTCAACGAACGAAAGCCGCTCACGGCCGCCAATGGATACGGACCTGGTCTATCACATTGAAGCTTGTGCTTGCCCTCCGACTCGGATTAAAGCGCTTCGAGGACAAGCTTGCACTAGTGGGAAATTTATAGCGAACCCGAGCTCGGTCTGCGGCAGCGAAGTGGTCCTGAGCGGTGCGTACGCGACCAGTTCGCCGGGCAATAGGTATGTGGATAGACTCGCCCAAACATAGTGCCGGGAGGAGGAGGAGGACAACTGAGAACGATACGACCATCGTGGTAAAAGTAAAGAGTGTGTGCGCAGCAGGCTGGGGGGTGGAAACCAAAGGGGAGATCACGCTGAAGTGGGTCGTGAACGGGTCTTATGATGCTGTGAGAAATTTGTAACAAAAATGTGAATGTTCTAATTTTGGATCTTGATGTGATCTGCGTACCCCGTCTGCTCGGAACATCCACAGCAGCCATTCCGTTTGTGCCTTTCGAGGTATTCCTGACGTGATGGAGTCTCAGCCACTCCGTCCTTTTGCCGTTTTCTACGCGTGGTTGCGAATGAAGTGTGATAAAATCTGAACAACTGCTACAGTCCAACAAAAGATAGCGGGAGAGTCAAACGTCTCAAGAGCTCTGCAAAGAGCCAAGTTTATGAGGACGGAGCCTATTGCCAGAGCTTGTCCTGGTGACGCGGAGCTCGGTCGGATTTAAGCCGGTCATGCAACGGTCATGCAAACCGCCGAGTAACCGCATTGCCGGGCTCGTCCGCCGGGAGAGCGGAATGTCCGCTGAAAACACATTATTAGAGACAGAATGGCGTATTAAAGCAAATATCACCGTCGTGTAACGGAGCTCAGGTATTCCGAATCCTTAGAGATTGGTATCAAATTCTTGTGGTTGGATCTGTTCTGTATAGTCAACGCTAGGCAGACTATCAGGATAATCAGGAAGATCTCAAGAGTCGCTACATAACCAACTAGATCATCATGTCATTTATGGGTGAGAGTGACAGTTGGTAACCTCTAACCGGCGCCGGCGTTGTCGCAGTTGTTTGTAGGTAGGTAGGGAATCTGCATACGTGATGGTCTCAATGGATCGGATTCTGAGCGGGTATACAACAAAAAACCGACTTCACGCCATCTGGTATCATTCCGGTAATTTCTGGTATGATTTTTGTAGGAGTTACGAAGACAGCTGCAGTCGATGGCAGATTGGAGATAGCATGTTCTCTCGCCAAGCGCTCTTCAGCCTTCGGAATCGAAGTTCGAAGTCAAATTCGTTGACAAGCGTAGGATGGAAGCAGACTCAAGCAGTGACAGAAGCCATCACTGAGAGCCTGAGGCTCATTAGATTTCAAGGACTGATTTAGGGGATCAGAAGGTAAATGCAGATATAGTCCTTGCGAGATAGTTTACATGAAAGTCCCAGTAGAATTTTAATCTCCGACTCTGTGATGCCGCGTTCCGTTCGGCGTTCGGAGCCGGAGGCCGAGGTTCAATATTTGTCCTGAAGAAATGGTGCACAGGATTATAGACCCAGTATTGGATAGTTGGAAAAATGGGACGATTGCCCCGAGTGGCAAGATGAAATCCTATTTATCGCTTTGGGAGGAATCCGATGTCAGTGAATTCATATTATGTCTAATTCAAAACATTCTGGTTTCCAGGAACTGATCTGAGGTTCTGCTCCAAGTAAAATGTTCCCCAGTCAGGCTTTGAACAAATACATGGCAGGCAGTGAGGAAAGGCGCTCGATCCCGAGTTAATTGAACTTCGCGTTGAACTACTTATTAGTATTAGTATTTAGGATTTGAACGCAAAATCAAGGGCCCTGAACTTGAGAAGCGACTCACTTTCACCCCGCTTCGCTATTTTGCGCTTGAAGCGAAAAAAAGATCCCAAGCTTGAATATGTCCCCAACCAAAGCACATGACACAAGCCAACCGGTTTAAGCTTCAGGTTGTCGCTGAATGTTGTAAAGAGCGGTTTGACAGTCCGATCACAGCACAGCAATACTGAGCTGCAATCGGCACATGCATCCTGTTTTAAACTCTTTAGCAAGTCGTGCCCATGTTCATTGTACTTCTCCTTCTGTTGCGGGTATGCACACGTTGTGGACCCACAATAGTTGACACTGTTCCTAGCGCCCGTCTATTGTATCGTTGGACCCACAACACTGAAGGACCTCCTCCACGTCTATGCCTCTTCTGCTTGACTTGTCCCTGGAGATTTTTTCTTCTATCCTGAACCATCTTGTGAGGGATTCAAACTCCTTGAATGCTCTGTGTCTCACCAGAAACCACAATCTCCTGGCACTAGCGCGGCCCTACACATGGCTCGAAGTTAACATGGTCTTGGGAGCCGAGACGAGAGTTAGCTCACGGACCGCGGAACGACTGCTAGCATTCCTGGCCGATCCAGTGAAGTCAGCCTGAGGCGCCATTCGCAGCCTGAATATCACACAAATAGGCCCATATATTTCTGGAATGCCGGCTATCCGAGTACTCGTAGAAAATCTGGAGATGTTCGTCAACGCGACCCATTGCTCGCTATGTTGCATCCACAGTTAGAATGTTAAGCGTCGGAGTGGCGTGGAGGTTGTGCAAAAAGCGTACACTGCGCCGACGTGGCTGGAGTAGAGGGGCATCGGAAAGTGGTGGGAGATTTAAAAGCGAGCAAGATGGGCTCCGCGGATTTATGCTTCATTAGATGTATTAGGTTGGATTTGATGAACGGAATTCAGCGATCTTATTGGCTGCTCCATATTGATGAGATTTGATTTCCGTGCATCAAATTGAAATCTAATACACTCTATTATCTCTAAAATTTCTTGCCCTCTCGTCGTTCTGGGCGAGAAATTCAATTGCAAAAGCTTGTTCCTTTTTTTTACCGTCTTTTTTGTCCTTTTATCGGCGCATGGGAACAGACTCTAGTCTAGTCTAAAACAGACTAAGTTCAGGCTTCTTTCAACTTTCAACCACATGTCACGTGCTTTGGTTGAAATTTAGCCCCACACCTCAACCAAGTATTTTCGAGAGACATGACATATTTTCGCGCTCAATTATTTTTCCCGGGGCCTATCCACTCCATCAAATGTGCTTCGCCCCGAATCTTGCGCATGCCGGCGTCTACATCGATTCATCCTGAGCTGCGGGTTCACGAATATGTCCTCAAAATTTCCCAGCAACTGTCGTAGAGTCGTTCAGTCTACTCTCGTCGATACATTTCCTGACCGGATGCCGCATTTTCTTCGGATTTGCAGTGGCTTCACCGATAGGTGGGTATCAGATTTGATCAAGGATCTCTCACTCAATGGGCGATTTATTCCCTTGAAGCGAAAAGCTGTTCAATCCGTTTTGTTATTGAACGGTCCCAATTTGCCGTTGGCGGCACGAAAATAATAGATTGGTTTTCTAACTATGTGATCTCGCCGTAAAAGACTTAAAAAAGTTGGGGGTTTCTCGTTTTGCTACATCCAGATATGGATGCCACTGTCGGTTGAACCGCTCAGATGATTACCAGCCTCTTGGCATATCGATTGACCTGCGCATGGGTATTATTTAAATATTGGAATCACTGTCACTACCAGGAAGTCTTTAATGCGCCATAGGCTCGGTCCCATGGAGCAATAACACAGGCAGTTTATACAAATTTTAACAGAGACAACTTCGCGGCCTTTGGCCCTACGACACAGTACCTGCCAAGGTCAGAAGAAACCGGCGATTTTAACTACCGAGAGCTTCATGAGATGAACACCACACATGTGCCACTCGAATGAATTGACTACTCAGGCGATTTTAACTGCCGGAAAATGTATACTACCCCTTGAGCTGAATGATCGCTTGCCAAAGTCACAGAGGTAGCGCAATTGAAACCGGCAATAGCAAGTACCGCAAAGACAGCGTTATACTTGGCCACCTCGTATGGGGAGTTCTTTCCACACTGATTCTCATCCGACCACAGTTCCAGTCCCGTTAATCCCCAACCGAAATCGACCTCAAATTTAGTATGGATCCTTATACGATGCTCCGTGCGTATAAAGAGCAGGCAAGCAACACCACTACCTTGTGTGCAATCCAGCGACATGTTCGGTCTCGTCTCCCTCCTCGTTTCCTCTGCATACGCTCTGACGGCGGTGGCGGTGGCCGTCTCCAACCATACCGCGCTCGCCGGAGAATGGGCGATCACCGACTACCAGGGCCAATTTTTCAACCTCGTGAATACCCAAACATTGTCCCTCTCACCTGTGCAAGGGTGGCCCGATAAGACTGTTCCAGCATCGCAAGTGAGACTACTGAAATATCAGGAAACTGCAAATACTGACTTGCCATGCAGTGGCTGCTCGTCGATACAACCACTCCCAACCTATACGAGATTATCAACGTCGGCACCGGCAACTCCCTCTCCTACAGCACCCTCCTCAACGGAGGACAGGCGATCCGTTCTCAAATCGTCTGCAATCAACAGCAGATCTCGACGTGGTTCTTCACTGTGCCCTCCGGATTGCATGTGTTCTCTGACATCTCAAATCGCAAATTCACTCACCTCAGTTTAACAGGTTGATCGAAAGTAAATCGGGCCTCGCGGTAACGAGCTGGCCCATTGGAAGCTCGAAGAGCAATCCGGTAAATCTGATTGATTGGCCAAGGAGAATTCGTCGTCGATAATAATTCCACAGCTCACGCTCGAACAAGTCAATTCAGCTGATTCGCACCAGATTTTCAAGCTTGTGCAAAGTACGTGGTTCTATTGTTCCTGTTGACCTGGAAGTTCATCGATCATTTCAGTCTGAACACCTGTTGAAATAATTAGCAGAGCCTGGAGTTCAACACTCCGGTTTTCGCGTGGATTCGGATTACCATCTTATCTCGTCTTTTTGTCTGTTTCGGAGTATCTCCAACTGTCGGGTACTTGAGTTGAACTTTGGAATTATTTGTCTTCGTTAAAAGTGTCGTACTCGTGCCTTGACCAGGATTAGAGGTAATGGTCGGGGTTTCAACATATCCGAGGAGTCAGGACGCCCCCGGACTGCACTACTACCCCCCCCCCCACCGCTCCGGACAAACATAAACATAGTACTCGGACAAACAAACATTTCTTGACCAATATTGGACCGTTTCCTGAGATTTCTGGCTCCACATAAGTGTCAGTAGGTGCCTAGAGATATACCATCAAAAACCTTTATAAGAGTCCATTCTTCGAATATATAGCACCGCGGAAAGCTGACAGCTTAGGCCATTTTCGTTGATTTTGGGTATTTTATGGTTTTAGGCCTCCACTTGAAGTCAAATTACTTCATACACGCACTAAAAGATACCTTGACATCATAAGAGTACCCATTTAAAATCTCAGAGGCATAGCTGTCTTGTAGCCCTCACAATAAACTGAAAAATCATGACATGGCTGCCAAATTGGTCTCTCAACTGCCAAAAATCATCGCAAGAAATTTCATGCTGCCTGTCGACTACCGTGGGTTTGCCTTGACCACTGCTAAATGCATACTATAGTTCCTGTTGGGGTGCCCCACCCTATGAAGTTTGGAGGTGCTACGAGTTATGAGGCCGGCGATCAGAATTTGACCCGTTATCTAGAACTCGGACACCTGACGACCGCCGAAAAAACGACGCCGTTTGCCCAATTCTTATCCGTTTCTCATGAAGTAGGATTTGAAACCAAAGTAAAAGACAAATTGCTGACGATATATCTACTCAGAATGCATCTAGAACCATTGCATAAAATGATATCTGCCGATCTTTCTTTGGTGTCCGAGTTCTAGGGGGGGATAGTACGACGTTCTTCAGATTTGGAATCTACAGGTAAGTCTGCAGCATTTTAAATGGACTGTTCATAGCTCATAGAGCGGATATCCGAGATAATTAGGGAGTCCTAAGGGGATACGACGCAGGATGGTGATGGTGGTTGGAAGACAAAGAGACTGTTTGATGATCTTCTTCCTCAGCGTTTCAAGCCGCTAAGCGCATTTGGGCCTTGGCTCGATATCGCGCCTTTCTCACCTCCCATTCTTGGATGTTGGATTACAGCTTGTCGCGCAGTCGCTGAAATCCAACAATTTCGTCGCGCACAGACTCTGCCACTGCCCAGGCCCGCATTTCAGAGCTGCCAGTGAACGCTCAAATATCGCGTCTCGAGCTCCTGCTCACTATGTTTGATCTTCACAACGAACACGACGCTGTCCAAGAGCGGCTGGATTCGTACACATTCCTTGTCTTGACACTGCCCAACGAGATCGTGTCCGAGATCTTCACCCACCTCATTCCTGTCTGTCTATCCCTCGCGCCCTCCGTTTGTCGATGTTCGTTCGCTCTCCAATCTGGGACAAGTTTGTCGAAAGTGGCGCGAAATAAATATCCACACCGTCACTCTGGCGTGCGATACACTTGAACCTCGACAACAAAAGAATCATCCCACTCAGCTCCGCATTCATACAAAAATGACTGGAACTCTCCGGAGTTTTCCCTCTCCCCATCTTTCTCGAGTATAACGTTTCTCTCGTCCCGGAATATGCCCTCGCTGCGCACCCAGGCCTTTGGCCCGAGCGAGGAATACCTGGGGGCACAAGCAGGCATAGGGAATCCATCATACAAGGGCTAACAAGCTGCCCTGTTCTCTTGGATGTTTCACCTTCGTATTGAGACAGTGGAATAGCACACAACTCACGAATTTTTGTTTTTACAGCGTTATTTTCTTTCATTCTTGTGCAAAATAATGTTTTATTTTCCTTCTTTCCTCTTGGGTGATGCTAGAGCGAAGCGCCGGCCTGTCAAAGAGATGCTTTTTCGTAATTGGTTGTCATTTCCTTCACAACAGCTCCCAGTATCGTGAAACGTATGAACATATCATGAACGATAATTCCGGTGGAATAGTCCTCCACACATTCATCGTTCTCAGCATCCCATTGCGACCCTTGGACGTGGGGCCAAATTTCAACCAAAGCACGTGACATGTGGTTGAAACGCACCCTCCTCGATTGCGAAAACACTTCGACAATTAGCAGCCTGATTTAAAACGAATTGTTTTTCAGTATTCGAATCCTTGAATCCAAATTCGGCGAGGGACTAACGATAGCGATATTAATGTCAATATTGGCAGCGGGCCTGGTGAAACTCAAAAGATGCGGCAGAACACACTGGCAGCTACGGACACGAATGCAGACCACACCTACACATGCTCGCGCCTGCACCTCCAATTAACTTACAGGTAGAGCCGTCCGTTCAGTCCGTGTAACTCGCGCGCGGGCTTCGATTGAACGTCCTGCATCAAGAAAGGAAAGTAGTCATTCAACCAATCGCCTTCGTCCTCTAAGTAAAAGTCAACCGCAGTCTATAATTCCCTTTCCCTTTGTACGCGTATGCGAGAGTGAGCGCTGAGATACGCACCAGTCCGAGTCGATGGATTGAGTCAAACAAGGAGCATTATAATATGGGAGTCCGACTCGGACAGGCTTAAGAACGACGGCAGCGCTCCGGCGTCCCCCAGCCGCTCGAGGGCCTGTCTTGGATGGTGTCGACGTTTCTATCGTAAGCATAAATATATATCTATATCTCAAAGTACGCGGAGTAACGCAGGCCAAGGGCGGTACGCACCCACAGCGAGCGAAACCGGTCCGTCGTCCTCGAGAAACGCTGGGGTTGGATCTGAGACGTCATAGTCGATGGCCCTGTCCAGAAAATGATAATGTCAGTATACGGTGGCATACGAGCAGCTTGGAAGGCAGACGGGACGTGTCTGTCGCGACACGAGGCGGGGAAGACGCGAAGCAAGTAGGAGAAAAAGAATACTAATAATTAAAGCGAAACGAGACGGTGGTACTTGCCCAGCACGGCGAAGCACACCCGAGCCGGTGGGGCCGCCGTCGTACACGTCAGGCGCGGCACCGTGTCGGGAGGCTGTGGGTGCCCGGCGGCGGTTGTAGTGGCGGTCAAAAGGCCGAACTAAAGAGGAGACATAGGGAGAGCGCATTCACGAGAGACGCATATTCCGAGTATGATTGAGATATGATTGAGTTGTGGATTGAGGTGCTTCTTATAATTATTGCACTGGCTGGCACGGGGGACACGGGGAGCATGTGCATTGTCACGGTCTAGCTGTGATAATCATCATAAGTTGGTGTGGTGAGTTATCATGGCGGTAACCAACGCGTACCTAGCGTTGTGTCGCCGTCGTAAACCGGCTGTCGATTTACGGTATGTAGTGGACACGATGTTCGCGGACTTTGGCCGACGTCCATCCTTGATTTAGCCTTATTACGTGATGCCGCATTCACGAGCATGAGCAGGTTGTGGTCGCCGACAATGTCTAGTGATGGATTCTGGTGCGATACGATAGCGGAGACGAGCTCTGGAAGAACAGAAACGATCGTAAGTCCATCGACATTTGCACAGCCACAGTGGGCGAAATAAATAAGACATTTTAGGAAACCGAGGAAAAATACATCCATCCGGAGGAATTAAAAAAAAGGGAAATTACGCAGCGAGTATTCCTGAAAGTCCGTTCACCGAGAAGGCTGAGCGAGAATCCACTCATCGAAACCACCGTCTCCTCCGCCATCCACCTCCTCTACGACTTCCTCCTCCCTGTACCCATCGCCGTTCGGACCCTCCCCATCGCCGATGACCTTTTCCTTGTCATAATCGTACCCAGAGAAATTCATCACACTGGACGTATGTCAGAGAGGTACAGGCTAAAAGTCGGAAGAAACCGCGTACTAGATGCTCCCGTCCGCACATCCAACGACAACCTCTTCGTGTGACAGTGCCATCGACATGGGATTTTTCTCCGGCGTCGCGAGGCCCGTGAACTTGGGCGGGAGCGAGCCCTTCAGGCCTCTGGTGTCATTGTACGGCGGTATTGCCAGCGAACCCCACACGCCACCAAGGGGTGTCGCCGCGAGATCGATGTCGACAGGCGTAGCAGTGCGCATCGCCTCCGCCGCAGGGTTCTTGGGGCCTTCGCCTTCCTTGTCCTCATGTGTCGACATGAATATCTGGATCAGAGGTATAAGCAACAAGAGGTGAAGCAATAAGCAAGCAAGGAACGCACCCGCCGATCCGCCCCCGCTCGCGAGCTAAACCGCGTAGCAGTGACGACACGCCTCTTGCGGGGATCCACCGCCCCCACAGCAACGTCGGGCGTCTCCACCACACCCACAATCTTTGGCGGCGCCGTCAAGATCGCCGCGCGCCCGTAGCGCACTGGGAAGAACACGCCACTGCCCGTACCAGGGCCAGTCCCCGAGACAGAAGACGCCGGCGTCCGCGTGCGCGCCCCGGACATGGGCGTCCCCGTGCGCGTGCTGGGCGTCGTCGGCGTGCGGCTGCCGCTGCCCGTGCTGCCAGACTGAGGCGGCCCTTCGACGTGCTGAGACTCAGCCTCGCCGGGGTCCCGCTCGAGCCTATGCTTGAGCTGAGCCGCGATGTCGACGTGGACAGACTGGCACCCGTGCTCGTGCTTGTGCTCACGCTGGCGCTTAGGCGACGCTCGCTCGGGGGTGGGAGGAGCGACGCCCGACGCTGCGGGGTGCCCCCGCGCGCCGAGGGCGTGGGTGTCGCGCGCGCGGCGGCGGTGAACGACGAGGACGTAGTGGACTCGGTCATCGTCGACGACGCGGTGGAGAGCTCGTTCCCAAAGCTGCTGGCGCTCGAGCTCAGGCGTTTACGCTGACTCGGACTCTGCGGCAGAAGCGACGGGCGGCGGGACGGTGTCGGAACGCCACCACGCGGGGAGGTCACCGATGCGATCCTCCGTGGAGACGCTGCGGGCGCACCCCCCCGCGGCGATGCGCCAGGTGCACTCCCACGCGGCGATGCGCTAGGTGCACCTCCTCGCGGCGAGCCTCCGCGTGTCGAACCGACGGGCGCGCCACCGCGCGTAGACGTCGTTCGGATGCGTGGCTTGGTGGTAGGCAAGGGTGTCGGCGATGTCACCACTAAAATATCCTCCTTATTGTTCTCCCTCTCCTGGTCCTTCTTTACCGATGACGAAGCTGACACAGGTTCGGCCTCGCCTTCCCCTTCCTGCCACTGAAGATGCAGAATGACCGACTTTGTCGCACACTGGGTCAGGGGCAATCAGCAACGGCAGGGCACCGACCAAGACGGGACTTACAGTCATCTGTGTACCCTTGGCCGCGAACCATCTGTCAAAAGACGAATCTTCAGCGCTTGAATTTAAAAAAAGAGAGAATCGAAGAACGCACTGTAGCATATTATCTGGCGCGCGCCCCACATGCCACAGCTTGGCCGAAAGCACTGGGTCACCTCCACCGAGCTCAGCGAGTCGAAACTGTGAGATCATCTCGCGACGTTCTGGAATTCGGAACGAAGGAGTAAGACGCTGAAACAAAAAGATGGCATTCGACGTACGAATCGAGAATACTCGGACGACGCCATCGATGGTGACACTCACGACGCGCTCGCCCTCGGAGCGGTCAGTACCTGAAATGGGATGGTTAGCCTGAGGACGATTGGGCAGAGGAGAGAGTAATTGGGTTTGGCATGTGGACGGACCCCCAAAAAATAGATGGAGGGAAACACTCACCTTGCACGATCTGTACCCCCACATTGATTGTAGTCTGTTGCCCGAATCTCACGATCTTGCTCCCCGCACGCCAGTCCCAGCATACGAGGGCCTGTACACCGTCAGCCCGGGGTTTGCAGACAAGGGCGGAAGGGAAGTGGTAAAGAAGAACCCACCTTATCTGCCCCCGCACTGACGAGGTTCTTCGAGCTGAGAGCGACAGCTCGGATCCCGTTAAGGTGACCCGCGAGCTGTTGCAGTGGCGTGTAGGTGATGGCGGAGAAGAGGTGCACGCGGCTGCAGTAGGTGTTAGCATGCCAAAAACAACGGAAATGCAGCGCAATATACCCACCCAACGTCGTGGAATCCCACCACAAATACCTCTGCGCGAACAGCATTAGCAGAAAGGACACTGCAGGGATGGACATGGCTCACCCTCGCCGGCTAGGTAATCGACACAACTGACGGGTTTGCCGACTTCAAGGCAGCGGAGAAGCTCGCCAGTGGGGACGTCCCAGAAACGAATGGTCCCGTCATAAGAGCCACTGATGAGACGACGCGCACGGAGGAGGAGCGTCGTGGTAAACGTGGTGTGAGCAGGCGTAAGGAAACGCAGCGCCTGCGGGGTGCCGGTGCGCATATTGCCCTCGCGGCGAGCCAGTGCACGATAAAGCGGAAGCCAGCCTGCAGGGGACGCGGGCGGTGTGGGCGGGTGGGGATCCCCACGGGTGAGGCGCAGGCAATGGTGCCGCCAGAGATCAGGGAGTCGTGTAAGCGCTGCCCACCGACGATTGACGAGGGCACAGCGGAGAAGAAGGTGGGGCACAGGGATGAGAAGAAGGACACGCAGGGCAAGTGGGGGTGCGAGGGCTCCAACGATATCGTGCGACAGTTTTGCGTACTTTGGAGGGTGAGAATCTGCAGGGGATGTCGCCTGGAAGCGACGCATCGAGAAGGGTGCGAAGGAGACGACTACGCTCAGCGCGCGGGAGGCGGCGGATAGTAGAGGCGGAGAAGCCAGGAACGGGTTCTTCCTCGTTGAGATCATCATCTGGAAGGACATATCCACTCCAATAACCCTTTTTGCAGGAACATTCTTCACCAGAGGGCATTGCAGGGGGCGGCTGAGCGCGAAGCATCTGGAGTTCGGCCTGTAGTGCGTGCAGCTGGGCGGCCGACGAGGCATGTGCACGCTCTAATAAACGTTTGAGGGAAAGACACTTGCGTGAATGCAAGGCGCGCACGGCCTCTAGGGCCTCGTTAAACTGACCAAATACTGTCAGTATACCATACGTGGATGCGGTGCGCCACTTGCCTCCTCATCAACTTCTCCGTCCAAATCACTGCGATCGTCGTCCCAAAAACATCAGTCGGTTCTTCACGCGGAAATGGCTCCAATGGTGCGGATATGACGCGTCGCGGGGTGCGCTGGGCGGATTGGGGTGTCCCCGCCGCAGAGCGAGGGCCAGACCGCTTCGGCGTCGTCATCACGGTAGACATCGGATATTATTTTCGACTCTCGGTTGAGCGCGTGAACTGGGGTTACGGAGATTGAGATCTTCTAGCCTTCTCTGTCGTACCAAGTCTGGCAAATGGATCGAGACACGTTCTTCAGGAGAATAAACTATCGTACCGGAGAGGTCGCCGTGAGTAGTAGAATCGGACGTCGGAATTAAAAGCTTATTTCCCACCCCAACGTGAAGCGAATACGACTAGTAGGGATTTTGAGCGCCTTTTTCGAGATTTTTTCTGGAATGCCTAGGCCCAGGAGAGATCACCTCTGGATACCTCACAGAGCCCGTGATAAAGATTTGCGGTGAAAAAATATGAAGGATTCCAATTTCCGATTGCTGAGCAGCGGCTGAAGACGTGGACGAGGAGGACAAGTGGAAGCGCGTGACAGTCACAGTTTCACGACGCACGTGCAAATGTCACACTCTCGGTCACTCGAGGTCTCGCATTTGGAAAACCAATCCAAACCTCCTTCCAGTGCGGTATTTCCGGATTTTAACTCTCGAAATTTTGTTCTCTGACCGGTGTGTCTTTTGCGTGGTACCTCTTCCACTGTCACTGAAGGGCCTCCAGCGGTGTTGCGGATATATGAGCGCGGCGCGCTCAATACCGCGGAGGAATTAAACGAAACGAGGCGCCGAGTATCCCCATGCGATTCATCTTGATTTTTTGTAGCGGATTCCAGAACTTTGACTCGGGGATTTTGTGTTCTCACCGCCTAACTTGAAGGCCGACAACCTCTTGCATCTATGTCTCCATTCCCCGAACCAACGTGTATCCTCCTGTCTGTCGTACGTTATCTTCCATTTTCCCATTTGACACAATCCACAAGTGCAAAATTGGACCGTGCCCACGACAGAGCGGCGATGCGACGATAACAGGTCATGTCGCACAGCAGGCATACATTTCAGATGCTTCTATCCCGCCCAAGGCGGCCCTTTGCTGCCTCGGATGCAGGCGATGGTTCCCATACCAATTCTCACATGCACTGTGGTGCCTGTTATCACCGTGCTGTAGTGCCTTTTTTCTCGAAGGGATATTCTAACGGGAAGAGATCGCGGACATCGAGTCTAAATTGACATATATCTATTTCGAATCCCGACTACTTGGAACTTGACAGCTCTTTCAAGCCCGTTGAACCCTCAAGGATGGAATAATCTGAAAGTCTACACGGGACTTCGAGTTCTTTCCCATTTTTGACATGGGCCTGTTTCAAATTCCGACCAGTTGGAACCACACAGCCATTTCAAACCCGAGGAAACACTCACGGGGCGTGTCGTCCACGGCTGGCTATGTCGGCGATCTAGAATCAAGCCAGCCTATGTCCTGATATTCTATGCTTGATAATAATAACTGCATATGTGAATAACGGGGCGTGGGTTTCCCGTATTTTGTACTTTATCAAAGATGCTGCCAGCGTTGGTTCGCCCCGGGCAAGGCCGCCGGCTTCCACAGGCTCATGGGAGCTCAGGTTAGTCTCCGTCATTCGATCCCCCCTAGTCGCACACCTTCTGGTTTCTCGGACTTTTGGATAAACTCGACTCGTACGACTATGGTCTTGTCACCTGGCCGCCGAGTTCTCTCAGTACGTGCTTCATTGGTTATATGTCGGCGGTGCAGTGTTCCTGACGCGTCATGGAGCATGGGAGTTCAGGGCATCTGCCAGTATGTGCATCACGTCGCGGGAGTGGCGGAGAACATTCTTAGATGCTCCAACGGTAATACAATGTGGTCCGAACGGCGCATCACCGGATCTGCGTGTCTTTTCTGTATCCAAGGGCGACGTTTGGGATTCCCCATGGCTTGGCGTAACGTTTGACGCGCTCATCCGGCCATAGGTAACTCTTGGATTTTCTTTTTATATTTGACTTCCTCCTGAATCCTTTTTTCTTTCTTTCTTGAATACAAAACCATCCGGATGTGTTCTTTCTTGAGCGTCGCTCGAGGCTGACGACGTTACTTCTCAGTCTTCGCCCACGATTCTTAAAGAAATCAATTTCCCAGTGATTACTGAGAACATGCTCAAGCTTGCCATGGCCTGGAGTTTGGGTGCCGTAACTAGATACCTCACCTCGATGAAAATCGCGGGCAACCCCGCCCCTTGCGGGGAATTTGTTGACGCGCTGACGCTGTTTACGGTTGAGGACCCGCACCGGTGTGTACACGCTGGAACTTCTCCCGGCAAGATCGACAACACAAATTAGGCCTATGCCATAATCTTAAATCAAGCCGCGATAATTTGTGAGAATATGTATCAAACGCGGCTCTTTCGTTTGTTCGTGTCGGATAAATAATCTTCATCAGGCAAGTACAACCTGACGCAGAGGCGTGGGTGCAAAAGCGATTAATCGATGAAACCAGCGCCGCCATGTCTCCAAAAGGGAATTTGAATCTGATGAGGAGACCCTGTCTCCATAGGCTGTGGTGACATAGGACTCCGTCTACGTACTGCGGAAGACATATGCTTCTGATATCGGAGAATGCAGGATTGATAGGTCATTCTCACATACCACGCTTATTTTTCCTCCAGGTTTACCGTGAAGTCAGGCGGCACGCGACCCGACTTGCGACTCAAGTCTCGGATGTCAGCGGGAGGAAACATACCATCGTACGTGCTTTATACGGGATGCCGTAGCTTCCGCGCGACTTTCCGAGGCCAGAATGGCGGAACTAATGTTTTTATTTTAAATGATTTCGGATTCCCCGCATTCTTCGCGGTCGAGTCAGGAGTAGTTTTGCCGCGATTGAAGGTGGCGCTATCCTTTGAGTTCCGAATTTTCGTGGTCTCATCAGACATGTTCGGAAAGTGTACCCCAGACACTACCTTTACTTAACAGCAGCTCGCTGGATGATTGAACATTTTCTACCGAAAGGGGATATTCCGTGCGACGGATCGCAACATGGATGTTTGTCCAGAATCCAGCTGAATCCAGATGGAGAATGCACGCGTCGGCTATATCGGCAAGAAATGATGATGTCGACTTTTCAACTACGTCAGGTGCGCAACATTGGGTCTCGGGCAAGGTCTCGGGAGATTCATCCGGAACTTTGGCAAGTCAAGAGGAGGACGTTGGCGGATTGTCAAGTATTACTTCAAAGGATTATTTCAAAAGGCGTCAGAAATGGGGTAGATTAGGATCTCAACAGATTGCGTCCAAACCAATGCTTACTTCCTCGATCCACCTGTACATGTAACAATAATATCTCCGGCCCGAATATACAATCGACATAAAATTAAGGGAAAGGCTGTGATTCGGATCAGGCGAGTGTTTGCATCACATTCACAAGACTTTTGAGTCTCCAAATTAATGCCGCGGTCCGGACCCAAACTCGATGCTCCCGTTGCTGCAGTGGTAAATTACATGACCGATCTCGCTATCACCGACTAGCTCGATCAATGTATCCCACATCAAGCGTCTTCCAACCCAGACTTGCTTTGGGCGACACTATTGATTTCAAGATCCCTGGGTGTACGTGTTTTCGTCATAAGACCCTCATGAGCACACTCACGGATGTCGGCAATAAATCAAATTAGCTGCTCGGTCGATAGATGTCGGGGCCCAATTGCTTACATCCTTCAACAAATTCTCATGACTCTTCACACTCCCCTCCCCCTTTCACACTTAGCTGATGTTTTTCTAACCCGCCGTGGATTCATGCTTTAGTCTTCTGTAGAAGGCCCTGTCTCGCGGCCACGATACTGAATTGCACGCTCCTAGCCGAAATTGTGGAATGAAGGGTTCAAAAATTCCTAAAATTGCGCAAGAATAGCTGGAACGATTGTCAAATACCTATCAATTGTATACGAAAAACAGATTGAACAGGGTTGAAAATCAAGCCTACCGGATCAACTCGGATCAGTTCTGCCCCGGAAGCAGCCGCATCTAACGAGACGCCTAAGCGTCCAAACCTTCCTTGGCGGCGAGGAGTCGGCGCCACTGCTTGAAAGCTTCAAGAGTTATTATGAAGTTGTAGTGTGGCTTAAAACGCGTCAGTTCGCGCTCACGTGACAAGGTCGCCTTTTTGTTTCGGCGCGACCAAAAAAAATAAAGCGCGCTTAATGTCCTGAAGGCTTTGAAGCACAATGATTCATCCACTCGCATCGTTTTTTTCGTACTCGTCGTGCGCGTCTCGATTAGGCCTTGGCTCTTAATCTGGGAAACTGGGCCCTGCCGACGGACAACGGCCGGACGTCTAGATCTCCAGTTCGTCTCTCATATTTCCGAATCACGGTTATTTTCCATCCTCTGCCTCGTCTCAGGACCAAGTAGCCCTCAAATCTGCCAAAATCATCACGTTCACCTTCCCGCTTCGAGTTTCCATTGTGCAAGCAGCGGGCAAAATACATGCCCGACACCCCCGAATTCCCCGAAAACAAAGCCCATGTCTGCTATTACCACACGCGATACTTTTAATTGTGCGGATCTTGAGAGTGTGGGACACCGCTCCGTGAAAACCCCACCGCGCGGACGCGAAAACCCCGAGCCAAAAGAAAAGACGCAAAGAAGCTAGGGATCTGGCTCGGAGCCTTGCTGGATCTTTTCACGGTAATAAACCGCCTTGTGTATGTAGTACGGCACCCGGCCGTTCCGATTCGGGACCTTGCGTCGGCGATCCTATCCTATCCTATCCACCACTCATTGGTTCCGGTTGCTAACGCTTGGTGTACCCCTTTCAGGTTATAGATTTTCCCACGACGATCTACCCTCCTCTTCCACCTTTCATATTGGGTCCTGACGTCTCCTAGTATTTCTATCGGAATTCTTCGCTTGCGAACGTTCGGTACTAATAGTCAACAACTGGAATAACCTTGTGGCTAGCCAAAAAGTCAACTCAAATGAGCATCACTCGACAATAATAGCAGATCTATTTTCCAACTTTGACCTCGACAGCGACTGATGGAGGGATGGCATCAACACGTCCTTCAAATGTCTGGGGATACCGCCGACGCTGCCAAATAAGCTCATTATCTGTCGTCTAGCGGCGAAACTTTCGCCAAGAGTTAGCCCGCGGCGTACTGTACACTCCATTTCATTGAAATCAATTTGAACGCCAACGTGAATATTTATCTTCCGGCAGTTACTACACACCCGAACTTTTTGACCTGGTCTGTATGGTGTGCTTTGGCGTGCTCACTGGTGTGCCGCATCGGCTTGCTATCGAATACTTTATTATCTTGTCTCTCCACTGCTCAGCTCCATGACGGAAAATTCCGCTAACATTGGTATGTCTTCTGTCAGGAAAATGATCATCGATTGCGCTGTGTTTGTGGAAGGTCCAGCTTGGACAGCACCTGGGGCAGTGCGACCCACAATGTAGTAACGGAGGAAAATATTGAACGAGTAACATGGAAAGGAACTTGCTAACTCTCCGGCGATGTCGTGCTTGTATTAGCCATTTTTTCATGGTCGGTCTCTCCTCTTTTCTGCGCCTCACTCAGCGATGCATTCGGTTTATCTCTGCATCTTTCGAATTCGCGATTGATTGCTTCCATTTCACGGACTAATTGTGCTGCTGCGGATACGTTCTGTGGATAAGTTCCAGAGGAAATCAGGTACTAGTCGCTAGCGCTGGGTTAACCTATCTCCGCTATCGACGTGGCAGTCACGCACAAGTCTCAGGAATTTTTTGTTAACTGTTAGATCATCAAAATATTGACGATGTTTCTGATGCCTTTACCGGGCCACAAATCTGACGGTTAATGCTCAGGCTGTGCGTGTGATGTGGACCTCTGAAGAAAACCATACACCCGGGCCGTGGACAGCATCTTTCAAACTGCCGAAACGTTCGAGCCTGCGGAGGAAAAAATACTGGGATGCGTTCTCAGTGCCTGCGCGATGTGCTACTTGGAATTACACGTATAAGGACCCTGTTTTAAACATAAAGTAAAAGTGAAGAGACTTTCCCAAGGGAAGCACGGTTTTGGAGTATTGAGTTGACAGTGGAAGCGCATAAGCTTTGACAAATCGATGCCATCGCCGCGGAAGCAAAATGCTCGATCGTGTATTATACGGACCTTTTCCACCCTTTCCCGCGCCACCGCTCAGATCTCAGAAGTTGCCCTCCAAATTTGACCTTGCTTTATGCGGTATTTCCGGGCCAGCCTATTTGCTTCAGGCTAATTCAGGATTTGGTCAAGCATTCGAAATATGTGTTACTTCTAGCCCAATCACCTCGAGGTGCATGTTCCTGCAATGCAGCCGCGTTATATGCGCATTGGCCTGCATTGGCTGGACAAAAAGTTTTTCCCGAGAGGATCTAGCCGAGCGTCGATCATCTTGCCGAATCAGACTTCCAAATCGGGGTTTACCGCTTCCTCGGACACCGCCACGAGTCCGCCGCCGCCGAGCGTACTAGAATTTACCGTAGTAGCAAAACGTATGAATAACTGAACAGCAAAGAAAACATAACTAAGGACATGCAAATGGAGACAATCAAAGCAGAGTAATAACAAATGCGGGGATATATGAATGCAGAGCAAGGGAAAGGAAAGCAATCAAACAAACACAGAGAATCAAAATGACGCCGAAAGGGGCAAAGGGATAGGGGATCAAGCTTCAGAGTCAAGCGTACGCTGCCGGCGCAGCAACACCTGTTGACCTGGGGACAGTCCAACAGAGGACGCAATGTTGAGATCGTGCGCTCTCGTCTCAGAAATCATCTAGTACAAGCTTAGCGGTAACAACAGAGGAGTACCCGACGGCAGAGTGACTTACCTGAATTTTTCCCTTCAAAATTTCCATGTGCCAGGTGCATATCACGATCGCGTAACTACCACTATGGCGGTTGAATATGCGAGGAGTTCATTCCACCACCAGAGGGCCGGTGGATCATTCAGACGGAGAGTTTGAATGACCAAATTTCTGGCCGCGTCATCAAGACTTCACAAAGTCAGGAAGGGACAGAAAAGAATAAAGAACTCAGCATACGCGAAAAACTCCCTCCAGATGGCGCAGTCAGACTCTAGCTGGAAATTCAGCAGCTGGAGGTCCACTGCTTTGTGATAGATTTTCCTCATTTCATCTCGGACCTTGTTCATTGAGACGATCCTGCGGCTAGGGAGGGCGAACCGAATGATACAGAGAAGTAGAATGAGGATGGATAGTATGAGGGCGAAAACGGGATCCGGGGTGAAATTGACCCAGTTCCAGTTTGTTGCGGGGAGGTGGGATCGGAGGGGGGCATTTCAGCGTATCTGGCCGCGGCTCTGATCCCAGGCTTTTAAGAGTTGAGTTTCGAGAATTTATTATAATTGATCGCCGTAGATCTGAGATCGAGAGTAATAAACCGATCGCCATCATCATGATTCAAATAATCGAACACACGAGACCGGTGAACACGCACTATCAACACCCACGAACTAGAAAGGCCATGCCCGGCCCTTTCCGGGTAATCTGCTGACATTTCGATGCCAGCTACATCGGGAAACATCAATGGACTTGAACACAGCCCAGAGCAAACGATGGGGATTGGATAAAGCCAGATATTTCGTTGGTCACTACTGTGACAATTGACGGAATAAGACCACCGCAATGTCGTGAATCAAAGACTAAATACAAAAACAAAGGACCGCAATTATCAGCATGACTGTCACAATTTCTATGTAGGCAGAGAGTTGAATTACTGTTGTGCATGTTCGGTCCGACTTAATCATGATCGATCAAGTTGAACATTTCAACCAAAGAAATTCCAGGTTTATAATTTTGAAGCAGCTTCGAAATGGTCCAAGTTCGCGCACAATAGTGCAGACTGACGCGGGAAACGAACCACCTTCGACTTAATCTAAGTTCAACCACAACAGTGAGTTGACGCTGGGCACCTCCCGAACCACTTTCGAATCAATCTAGTTTAATCACAGAAGTGCAGGTTGACGCTCGGTGTATTTCCACCAGCTTCGACGAGTTGATCATATTGTATTCGAACACACGTCTTAGCGCTAAGCTTTGAATCAACTGGCCAGGGGCAATGGTTATCAAAGTTCTCCCGTGCATGGATTCAACTGATCCATGGGAGCGAATATCAGCTACATATTGGTGGCAAAAGACGACCATTTCTTGCACCCGTTCACCAAATAATTGTCCCAGATTTATAGGAGCGAAGGTCTTGGTGCCAAAAAATTGGGTTTTCTTGTTGTTGTTTTTTTCGCCCGTTTTGAATCTACATGAGACATAAATTAAAAGGAAGGAACGAGTCTGTCCCCCCTGTCCTTAGCCTTTTTTTTTATTTTTATCCATAATAAATTGATCAGTTGACCCACGGGAAAGTTTACCATGAGAAAGGTCAATGTGTGGAATTTGAAAGCATACAGATAAACCTGGACGGCCGGTTCGAGGAGAGCCGATGCAATTCTGCCGGCCTTGCTATGAATTTAGGGCTCATCTTCTTCCCAATATCGTGCTTTTCAAAAATATGGCTGCCGACGTGCCGTCTCGGGCGAATGATCGACATCAACTGATCATGATGCAGCGCTGGTGTCACGCGTGACGTAGCGTTGTCCTTCATCTCCATCGATGGCGCCGAGCTTGCACGAGCCGCTGCCGCAAGCCCAACACTCAATCTGTTGAGTATCCCTCATCCACCGCCAACAGACAAGAATCATCTCGTCGGAATACAGTATCGCCACTCGATTGCCACCCGACCGGCTGCAGTTCCCCGTTGATGCCAGTCGTCTCTGTCGTGGTTCTCGCCCAGCGCCAGTGGCATTTGAACACTGACAGCAGCACTCGACGCACTATGCATCAAATTGGGCATAAAATTTCTCTTTTTTTCCACTTGCGAGTGATAAAACTGACCAGCCTGTGAGCGTTAAAATCGTCAACGGCAGTTCGCTCCCATTCACATAGTCCGGCTCACACCAGAACCTCACGCGTTGTTGGCGATGTTTTGGTTCCGACCCTTGTTCCGACCGGTTCGACACGGCCACATCGCCCATAAGCCTTCACGAAACACATCTAGTTCATCAAAGGTCTTCGCCCACAGGAACGCGGACCCGCCGAACCACACGGCGCGTATGTGCGGCGAAGGTCAATTACGTGATTTTTCATACGCCTGTGTAACACTTACTTTTATTTTTATGTTGTACACGCGTCCGGCACCGTCGTGCAGTGTCGCTATTCGATCACGGTACCGCGATACGGATATTTCGGCGCTTGTACTTCAGCGGCTCATCTATCATTGGCTCGGAATTTAACTCGATCGTAATGTACCATGCGAAGGAGGGAGGGAAATAACTTGTCGGGACCTTCACGTTGTTGTTCCTGTGTTTACCGCAGGCGGCCGCAAGATCGTGTTCATTCCTGGTTTCTCGACACCTCTGGGATATACTTATATGCTCTCTTCAAGCGACAGGCTCTACTTCTTGCGTGCTCCATTGTTCAGTCTCCATTGTTCACTCCCCATTGTCTTCCTCTTTGGCGCTCATCTTTGGTGGGCTGTGTTTTGGATACTTATATCCATCTGACATGGGAATGGTCGAAAGGTCAACCACTCTATGTGTTAGACGACCGACGCGGGTAGGAAAGCCGAGCGTCTCTGGGTGGGTGCTGTATTCGCCCAAATGACCCTGGTAGCCGTCTCAATCGTCGCTAATGATAGCTCTTTACAGCTTTTGACCAAATGAAGACCTAAATCAGCCACCAGGTACCGTTCAAACACTGGATTTTACGTCGTTGGGCTGTAAAGCAGCACAAAAGCTGTGGCGAAAGGATACTTCCATCAAATCTCTTCCATTGTTCTCTGAATCGGTCACTGAACAGAGCCCCAGGAAGTTCAAGGTTGAGACATGGATGACTTTTTTTTGCTCCAAAGGAACCAATCGTCCAATATTTCTCAATCGGGAAGGTGATTGGTAACATTAGCGGCTGGCTCCATAAAAGGTCGCCCCAGAAACCGATTGGACACATCCCAGACATCCCGCTCATGTCAGATCCAGTCTCATTCCTCTCTACCTTGCTTGGCCTTGTTCCTAACGGGTTGCTGATCACCATCGTGGCATCCGCACTTGTCACGATCATCTATGTTTTACGGTTCGCTTTGCCTACGCGGATGATGGAATCTCTCGTCACATCACTCCACGATATCGAGCGAATTTACTATTATTCTCATGTGTCTTGTCTGGAGTCAAAAGCGGATACGGACCTGACGACCCGATTAATCATGTATGCACTCTGTATTTCAAAGGCTTCTTCTAAAGTCAGCAACGAGTAGGCTTCAGGACGCTGCTGCCAAACTCCGCATACAGACCCTGTTTCATGGCACCTTCTTTGTACAGTTTGGAGGGGAGCTCTGGGGATTATGTATGGGTCATTCATTCGCTATTTGGTGCTGCACCAGGAAAATTCAATGCCTGAGCAACGAGCTGCAGGCAAGTGAACTGCACCTCGAGGATCCCAATCACTCACTTCCTTGTAGTTGAGACAGCAAGAGAAATTTCGTGAATTCACCAGGGAGCTCCCTGCTGACAGTTCTCCGGCTTTCCAATTGACGATGCGTCACAGATATTATTCTTGTAGTACCGATTACGAAGGTAGACCCTATGCAGGGATGTCCTCCTGACATTGCCTTGATTTGAATGTCAGCGTGTCGATACTGGCTTCGAATCATACTTTCAAAGTTATAGTGGAAGATATCAACCCAAGTAGGGCGTCTCGGTGACGTTGTGAACCCAGCACCGCCACTTGCAGAATCTCCCAACTTGAAGGCAACTAACAGAACAGCTTTGAGATTCCTTGAGAGTGCGGGTGGAAAGCGGGACGCCCGCTCTGTCATACCACCGCCCGAACAGGCTGGTTTAAATTTATTTCCCCCCAAAAACGGTAATGGCTGGGCGAATCAAGAAAAGAACATTCGGTTCGGCGCTATTATGAGCGCATCATGATATGCACTTGTGTCGATACTATTCAAAAAATGACATCCATGGTTACAACAAAACCAGCGACCATCAAGATCCTCCGTATAAGTTGGGGGCCAGATGGTTTTGGTGGCCTTTGAACAGGCGGGTCTTGTTCATCGACCAGGATATTGATTATCTGAATCGACAGCGTCCCTCCATGTCTCACTCTCTGACCTCCATACCACTTCTGTCCTTACGCTCGGGCCTGGCGGCTATTGCTACGATTGGGTTTCTTTCTGGCTTCGCCTTGCTTGTCACTGGATGGGTGGTCGCTGTTAGACTGGGTGAGTCTGACGCATGCTGGTGGTTAACCTCGCTCATGCGCCAGAAAGATGCTCAAATTTCTGACGTGGAAAAACTCGCTTTAGATCTACATCTATTCGTTTACCTCCTGCTCGTCATTTTTTCTGCGGTTGGGTATGTGGGCCTATGAACTGAATTGAAGCCATCTTTTAATTCCGCTTCAAGCATCTATAGCGCAATGTTCCAACGCCGAAAAACTGTCCAGGTCTTTGTATCTATGCTCTTCGTGGAACTTCTTTTCGGCCTAGGATCTGGAACTTTTGCGCTGTACCTCCTGTTCCAAAAAAAGTCCTCGGAAACTGTCCAACACTGCCTTACCGATGTTCACGATTCGTTTGGAAAACAACTTTGCGAACGGTCTCCTGTACTGAAAGGTGTTTCTGTGGCCCTTCTTTTAGTGATTTGCTTCATCGAAATCCGTGCGTGGCCCTATAATGAGGAAACTGTGCATTGACCTTTCTCCCTTCAGTTGGCCTCATAATCGGGAACGCTTACTCTTCTCGACTGGGAGAAACGGAGTTGGAGCAGAAATTGAACAACCCTGACGAAGACGCCTACTGGAAGGCATGATCGTAATGCAAGCTCGAGTGTTATGACAATTATGAATTATGCGGTCCTGAGTTGGGCGTAGTTGTCAAGAAAGGTCAACCAAGGAGGTCGCAGACTTTACACAATTCAAGCAAGGTAAATGTACCTTCACTAAGCAGCTGGAACCAGAGCCGCGGGTTACCAAAGGGAATAAGGCAATCATTGAGCATCGTCGAAAGTCGCAAATACAGTTTTAGTACTGAAATTCTACGGAATGCTGTAAGTTCGTAAGTAGCGAGCACGTGCTCGATTCGCGCTGCTCAAGGTTGCCAATCAGAAACAAACAACGTGGGATATCGAGGAATCACAAGCTACAAAGAGATCGTTAGGGGGTCCAACCATGGGAAAAAACCGAATACATACGCGGTGACTCCGACAGTTTCGATGGGCAGTCCGAGCATGACAAGGCCTGTGAAAATGAAAATACCTGCGCTGGCGAAGACGGGGCTAGAGAAAGTAAACAATTGAAGAACGACAACACAAGAGAGACGACGACTCTTACCCATTGGGAGTCTTTCCGGCATTACTGTAGACGGCAATGACTATGAACGAAAGTCAGATAAGGTGTGATTCCTCTCTGAATTGCACTGACTGGGAGCGAAGAGGCCAGTGATCCGACTCGCGGCCGCGGCGAAGGCATCACCAGTGCCACGACGGGGAGTCGGGAAAACTTCAGGCGCATATCCATACAACACCTATCGAAAAGAGTTGAATAATCGGCGTCCACTGTTGAAACGGAATGAATAAATACCCCGTAGAAGGCGTTCTCCCAGAAGCTAGCAATGGAAACTAAGGCGTTGACCTGCACCGATGTCGTCGCTTGACTAAATAATGCATGCGATGAGCGAAAGCATCTCGGACGGATGAATGCACCAACGTCAGCGCAAAGAGGAAAACACCCGACATAATCGTGAAGAACCTAGAAAGAAATGAAACACGTTAGTAACCCTCGACATGAAGCGCGAGGGCAGCCGAACACTGACGCCATGGAGTATTTCCGCCCGGTGCGGGACCACTGGACCATGACTGCAGCGAGAATGGATCCACCCACACCGCACACGGCTTGGTACGTGTACGCAGCTGTATAAATAAAATGAGAAATCGAAATTGGAGTTGAGAAAGGGTTGGCTTACAATAGGTCGCGTCAATCCCAGTTGCGCCTGTGTCCTTTTCACGAGCCGATATATAGCTCCCCCTTAACGCAGACTAGATCAGCTGAGATCATTGTTGTTGAAACCAGAAACTGACAAGAACGCGTTGAAGAGCGGGTATGCGAGCCCGAGGGCACCATCTGGGAGGGTGTCGTCGGCATGTTACTAGAGAGGACCAAGATGGGCGCTCACAAATGAAAATGATGAGGCTGGACGAATAAGCCAGGCGCGGAGTGCAGAATAGCCCCTTGACATTTTCGCCGCTGATGTCGTCGCTAGGAAGACGAATTGGACAAACCGAGCTTTAATATAAGAATCCACTCACAGGCTGTTGCGGATGAGGCCCCAGGTGGAGAAATGAGTCTCGGCAATTTCGGAAGCCTCTGGGCTATTGGGGTCAAGGTACGGAGCGGCTGCTTCACGAAGGTCCTGAATGGACAGTTTTGAAGTTGTGTTGTTCTTTTTGGCAATGCGGTGGATGACGTCTACTGCATCCTGGTCGCGACCAATGCCTGTAGAGGATAATAGAAGCACTATATACGCGGTGGGGGAAAAAGGTACTCACTGACGAGGAATTTGGGAGACTCATCCATAGGGAACAGGAAAATCCGTAGGATGCCCAGGAATACCATCATCGAACCCAGAGTGTAGTACGAGTCTAAATACCGTGAGTCTAACGTCCCGAAACGTTGATCGGATTGAACTCACACCGCCATCCGTTATTATTTGAATTGTCGCACTGGTACAAGCTCCCGTCTGGCAGAACGAGCTTGCCAACCAAGTCGGTGTCGCACGAGTACCTAGGCCATTTAATTATGTTTCCTGGCGGATATCAAACCAACTGACTTGGCCAAAAACACCCAGGAAATCAACGACCCGACCACCTGGCCAACCGCCCACCAAAGAGAGAGTAGGGTGAGGAGATATTGGTCCTTTCCGGGGAGGAATTCCAAAAATAATGCGCCGTCTACCGGAAGATTTCCGCCCACGCCAAATCCTTCATATTTGACACTGGTCAAGAATGCTCTCGATAACGAGATTGAACATACCGATGCATGCGAGCATAGCTTCAGATAACGGCAGTGGTTAGATATGCTGCAAACAGAGTTCAACTCGCACTCACCGCACAGCGTGACAAAATTAGGCGAAGCGCCGGCACTATAAAAAATGAACATGGGAATAAACCAAGCATAGACCAATGCACGCACGCAATTCCAAATATCCCAGAAAGGAACAGAGTCGCGTTCCACGCCGTCCGCCTACCGATCACGTCGCATGTCATACCCCAGAAGGTCGCCTGCAACGTTGGATGAGGAGATGATGGGGGAAGATGCGAAATAGCAATTTACACCAGCAATCAATCCACAATAAAGTCCGAATGTCGCCATACGGATGTTACTGGCATAGTTGGGAAAGTTGTGCTGTGCAAGTTGGTTGAATTTCGGGAAATTTAATAACTTGATAGCGAGTACACACTTGGTTGGCGATAGCAGGCATCAAAATGGCGATAGCCTGAAGCCATATATCTTGGGGTGCATCAATACACAATGTGTGAAGAGAAAAGAAGGAGATTACTATCTGCAAACCAACTGATTTTTGGGTGTGAATCCTATCACAAAACACGGATAAAATCACTAACCCGAACCCTGAGGAACAATATTTCAGATGTTTAGGTCAGTATGTAATGCACAGCGGCGCACCAGCACTGAAAAACAACTCCCACTATTTGCGCTATGTCAGTCATGCGATAGTAACGGCGGCAACAGAGCGCCGAGTTCGCCATGTAGCCGATGGAGCCAATCGGTCCGCACCCTACCTTGGCGCTCCACCCAACGACGACCGAACACATACCTGGTATCTGAGTCGGGGATTCATTCAGTCGCGAGGTTGTAAAGGAGTATCAAGCACATACCGCCCCAACCCACACTCCGCGATGGCCTCGTTCAGAACTTTGACCCTAAGCAACGTTAGCATTTCCGGCTTTTCACCTCCACACGACCTACTTGGCGAGAAAAATTGGCTTTATTCCCTCCTGGTGGGCTTTGTCCAACAGCACTTGGTCACTGCGGGTATCATCGCCGGTTTTTTCGGCGGTAGAGTCGCGAACCTTTTCGTCGTCGTGCTCGCTCATGGCCGTTTGGGAAGAAAAGATGAACGGGGGTTGGACGGCGCTTTCGAAGAAGCGATTATATAGCGGGTTTTGATCATCTTGTCTGGCTCCGCCCCACACCTCTAAAGCGACGCACGTTGCATGTGTCGATCTTCAGCAAAGCAGACTATATAGAAGCAGATAGAAGCATACACTTGATCAGTTTGCTGAATGTACTCTTGATGCACTCCTTGAGTCTCCTTTCAGTCTTGCCTTGGCTGCCTCCCCAGCCGAGATAAGGTCGCTTCTAATCCAGCAAAGCAACAGCCGCCATTCACTCCGGAAAATCCGAATTTTCGGGGCCCCTGATAACGTTCCCGAAACCTAAAGTTTCAGGAACGGAGCCGGTGCTGCCGAAACCGTTGCCGAAACCTTTGGTTTCGGCAGCGCAGAAACCGTTCCCGAAACGGAAGGTTTCGGGAACGGTTTCCGACCACCCGAAACCTTCCGTTTCGGGAACGGTGTCGGCTTAACTGAAACCGTTCCTGAAACCTTTGGTTTCGGGAACGGTTTCTGGAGGGCGGAAACAAAAGGTTTCGGCTCTCCAGAAACCGTTCCCGATACTTTTGTTTTCGGGAACGGATTCGGTGTCCCCGAAACAATAAGTATCGGCAACGGTTTCGGCGCGCCGGAACCTGTTCCCGAAACCTAAGGTTTCAGGAGCGCTGAAGCCTAACTGCAGCTGAGCTGCAGCTCGGAGGCAGCTCAGCTGCAGCTTGCATAAAATTCAGAGGCAACTCATTAAAATCCAGTGGCAGCTGAGCTGCAGTTTAATTGAAACAAATTATTTACGAACCTCAACCGGACCATCGATTCACAAAAGGATTTCAGCCAAAATATATATATGTAAAGTATATACACGAGCAGTATGGTAGGTATAGAGCGTCAATTGACGCGTGGATATCAGATATTACAGAGTGGATAGATGGATGAGTAGGTACAGTAGGTATTCAGGATGGTACAGTAGGTATTCAAGATGAATGTATAGGTATTCAAGACTGGATGATCAGGTTGTAGATATCGGCAGTGTCGGGGGAAGGTGGATAAAAAATAGTGTTCAGCGGCTCGTTCATGGAAAAGAGGACTCCGGTCATGAGCAAGCAGAATTGTGCAAAGCCGCCGACGGAGGAGAACGTGAAATATTCCCGGTGGCGAACTCCGCATACGCAGCGTTTGTAATAGCGCTCGCCGCCATCGCAGAGCTGCTCGAGTTGGGCCAGGCGTTCTGAAAGGCACCACCTTGAGTATAAGACGGGCGAAAAAAAAAAATAGCAGAGCCACCGCAATAGTAGCGCCGGTTGACCTCCCAGCGGCACACCCAGACGTGGCTCTGCCCCACATCGCACTTCCCGTATTCCCCCTGCCACCGCTTGTGGTCATTCAAATGGCCGATTTTCCAAGTAAGCCGTCCCAGGAGATCGGCCGCTGTGATGGTGCCAGCGCGATACAACGCGACATCGGCGTCGTCGACGCACGCAACGCTGTAGCACGACCCCGGGCCTTCATTCGCGTATGGGCGCATGCCGCGGACGACGAGGAACTTGGCCTTGGTGGAGATGTGGCTGAAAATCGTCAGCCGGCAGGTACCCGCTCCGAATCGCAAGCGTACGCGGCGGTAGCATTCATGGCCGGCTGGACGCGGTCGGAGTCGTGAGAGACGTTGTGGGAGTGCAAAAGAGTTGGGAGAAGGTGAATAGCAGTCCAAGAGGTTGGTAGAATGTCCAGCAAGGGTGGGGGGAGAGCAGGGAGGTGGTGGAGGATGAGTGGAAAGACAAAGTACAAATTGACAAGTGCGAGAGAAATCCTGGACAAGTGCGAGAGAATCCAGGATTAAGTGATGCTGAAGGAAGAAGGACAGGGAAAACCAAGTTAGTAGACGGCGGTGTCGTGGACATGTACCGCGTTCTCGGCGTCGTTGTCGGATGAAACCGCACTGGTAAATTCCCAGCGGCGTTTTTTTTTTGCGGGCACCCGCTTCGTACACCGCTCAGGCGGGCAGGTCGTGAGTCTGCGAGCGTGGGGAAAGAGCGCCTGTTCTAGCAGGAAAAAAAAACCGTAAATGTTGGCGCGCGGCGGGAATCGCGGGCTTTCCCGACTCAAGAGGGCGGGGCAGGTCCGGGCCGGCGGGCCGGTGTTCCCGGCCAGCGCAGCGGTGGCATGGACGAGACAAACAGGCGCCATCTTGGGCGGGGTGATAAACTATGCTGGTCTTGGGGCCAACGAGGCGGTACGTGCGACCTACTCGCTGCTTGCCTTGACCTGACACCCACGGAGATCATGCGGGAAGCCTTGCCAAAATAAAATAAAAAATTGCGGGCGCGGGGACTAGATCGACCCCAACGCTGCCGGAGTGAGCACGGGCGGGGGACAGCCTCTGTGGCCGAGGGGAAAGCGGAATAGGGTGCGAAAAAAAAGGATTTTGCGGGTGTTGGGACTTCATCCACCACGCGCTCCTCGACACCGCCGCGTCTTTGGGAGCGGGCACAGGGGGGCGGAGCCTCTGTGTCTGGGGAGAGAGTGAGATGGGTGCGGAAGCCCGAAAAGATACGTGAGAGGGCGGCCTTGGTGCCTCGTTTCTGCGCAAGCTCGACGTGGTGCGGAACGACAGTTTATCGTTGATGATAAAAGCCGAGGAGCTTCACGGAACTTGAGACCTCGATGGCTATCTCGCCGATGGTGAGTAGAACAGATGATAGTGGTCCCTGCGCCGACGCGGGAGACGAAGCGGATTAGTTGGGTCTTTGGGAGGTCTAACGCGAGGCCGAGGCGTTTGAGCAGAGGATGGCGACGGGACTGTGAAGGCCCCGAATGGAACGAGCCAAGGAGGTCAAGGATCAGACGCTTGACAGGGGTAACGCCCGCTCTGGCTGCCCTGTAGCATTCGCGTGCCCCCAGCCAACTCGCGCCGCTTAGGCTCTGCGTTGACCCCGAGCTATGTGCTCCGCTCCTCCGCGATCCGATGCTCGTCTCGCGCGCGCACCTCCAGCTCGCTGTCCAGTCGCTTTGCGCACTCGCGGCATTCGAGGAAGAGAAGGAGTCTATCCTACACGACATAATCATCATGCAGGATCGTAAATGGCGCGACGAGCTGCACGACGTAGGCATCGTACAGTTTGCCGGGCATGCTGGCCAAGTTTGTGGCGCGAGCTGCACTGACATATAGCGGGCAGCGGGTAGCTAGTGGAAAGAGTTAGGATGAAGCAAGCAGTCCATGTGACAGCAAACGCCACACTTTTTCAGATATGGGACGGCAACCATCGATACGAGGGCGTCGCTCATACCCTGAGATGCGGGGGCCCAGTGTTTGTCAGGTGCTCTCGATATCCCTTTCGTTGTGGAGTGGCACAGCGTCCCAGCGAGAAGCCGATGAAGAGGCATCCGGCTCCGTCATGGGGGCGCATCGCTATGTCGACAATAATGCTGCACGACGGTGCAGCATTGCAGAAGTGAGCTGCGCGACGTAGACATCGCACAGCTCATCGTGGGTCGGCAGAAAGCTGCAAAAGATTATGTAATCAATCATTACAAATAATGTATACCAAAAAAAAAATTATATTGTTCGAGATAGGTACATTTCAGCGACTAGTAGTTATTACATGATACGAGTTTCACGACCTCAATGCTTCAAGAATTTGGGCGGCAAGGCGTTCCGTCGCCTCGACCAGCGGTGGACATTTTCTCTCCATCTTTAGGTAATGCTTCCATTTTCCGTGCGGCAGCAAATTCGCAGGCTTGGGGGTTTCCAGTTCCCTGAGCCGTCGCTGGAACCACTCCTCGCACAATGGAGTCCACCATCCGACGTTGAGACCTGACGTCGCCATAGCCGCAGGCCTGGGCCACCAAGACCTTGTCATGGTCTGTTCGCCCGAGACGGCACCAGGATCATTTTGGCCTAAGAAGATGGTCTCCATCAGTTAATGTATCAGAAGGAAAAGCACAGTACTTACCCGTTGAGATGTGGTACACGCCACAGATGAGGTCGATCTCTTGGTCGGTCAAATGATCATCCCAGTATGCCGATTGAGAGACTCCGTCCCACAAACAAATGCCGTCGATAGTGACATCGTCAGTGGGACCGCGGAGAACTTCTTCGTCGGGCACCACCGTGCAGGCCAGGCGACCCACGATACCACCATACAGTTTCGCTGCGCGCCCTCGAGGGCTAAGCAAAAATTGATCCCGAATGGACACGTATGCTTGGTAGTCGTGGACGTCAGGGACGTAATCCTGTGGTCGGTACCCGAGACCAGAGTACAGCTTGCGCGCTGGAGGTCTCTGAGTGCGAATCGACTTGTAGCGCTCGCAGACTAGAAATTGGATGTTTCGACCGAGCAGCTCTGTGATCACTTCCGTCAAAGTGGACCATCCCTGCCGTACAACCTCAAGGGCAGTTGTTGCACTCTCGAGGAGAACATAAAGACCCTCGCGGGACCTGTTCTCGTAGACCACGTAGTGCATTTGACCGTTGAGGACCTCCCTGCGAACCTGAATGTTCCATTCACAGAAAAGATCGGCTTCCGGATGGTGAAAATCGAGGAGGGCTCTGGGTATATCTGACGATATCTTCGATTTTTTGCAATACGCGAGGAACGTGCAAAAATTCCCAAGTCGCTCTGGGTGTTCAACAGGAAGGTCTTGTTCGCCAAGAAGTCGTTTCGCGACCACTGCAGAAGGGACTTCGATATTGAGAGGAGCTGGGACGTGCTCTTTCACCACACATCCGTACCGCATGTATACGATTTGATCGAAGGACGGAGCGATGCGATGGAATTCCACTGGGTCGGAGCTGGTCGTCATGTTCGAAGGGACGGCAAGAGGTCCATAATCCCGCTGCTGTTGTGATTTCACAGGTAGCAGCTCGGAAGGAGCGTCGTCGTCGTCGTCGTCATCTTCAGGCGAGAAAGCTGCAGCGGCGAATGCTTGACCGACATTCCCGTGGTCGTTGGCGTCCCCATGGTCATCGTCGTACCCCTGGTCGCCGTCGTAGTCATCAGTGTCGTCCCCACCCGGTCCAAACGCCTCGCAAACATCCCATTCATTGCGAAAGGAATCGTACCGCCGTTGACTAGGGCCGTACGTTTCCCAGAGGTCTTCATACTTGGAACGTCCCCCGCGGTGCGTATGTAGTGGCCATTAGACAGTTCCCACTCGTAGACCCTCGCTTTGACAGGAACCGCTCCCGTAGCCGCATGAGCCAATTGTTGCATGCGTGAATGACGGCGCTCTGGAGTTTCCATGGCTTCGCGGCGGGTATTATCTTGCTCCCGGCGAGCAAAGAAGGCATCCATGCTTTCGCCTTGGCGTTGCCCACTATTAGCTTGAACAGGGGGAAAGGGTCCCGCTGGAAGGGGGAGCACGACTTCTTCAACAGCTGTCGAAGCAGTTGCCGAGTCTGGCAATGGGCGGTAGGGGTTGGTCTCGCGGAGGCTGGAATGATGACCATTTCGGGACCTCTCCCAGCGGCTAAACGTGACGCGACCAGGAAGATTTGAAAGGTATTCAATTTCCAGGTGGTCAGGTACAAACTGGAGATCCACCAGCGGGCGAGGTACATAGACGTGAGGGTATGCGGTTATAGGACCCCAACGAATGTACAGCGGTATGGGCAGTCTTGATCGAATTATACCCCCGACGATGAAATCGAGGGAACGGGACGCGGTAACATCATCAGCGTCACCCCTATGGGGGATAGAAAAGTCCACCAACCCGCCGACCCGCGGGCTACTCAAATCTCCAGCGACCGACACCCTCATATCATTGAGAAAAACGTACTCGCCATCGGCGACCTCATCCTTATGGAGAACTTCGGGGTTACGGGAGCGTTTGACGACTTGTTCCTCCCAGTTTGGAATTTTGTTCATCTCCATGTACCAGAAAAACATCGCAAGGTGCCCGATGAGTGGCAAGAACCCATGGATGGAACGAGCAGCGACGGTGCGAGCTGCTTTCTCGGTAAAATAAGACATTTCATAGCCGAATTGATACGGCCAAGGAAACTGGACCATTTCCTTCGGCCGCGGGAGCGTTGTCAGATCCCACATCGCAAATAACAAGCGCCTCATCTTCATCTCCAGGATGTACCAGTCTTCTGCTACAGCTTTCGCAAGACGCCAGCGGCCATCCTGATCTTGTGTGATGGGTCTGTATTTCAAAACATCTAGAGGGTAGTGATTCCAAGGGATGCATTTGGGGATAAACATGAGCTGCGGTGACTGCACGGAGACATAGGTTGGGGACCAGAAGTTCAGCTTGCTTTTTCTGACAGAAGAACGCGATGGCGCCGGGGCGGTCTGAGGGTCTGGCATCTCGCGGAGTAACCGGTGATCACCGTGGTATATAGACCAGATGTCAGTCCCGATCCGTGCATGTCCCAGTAAATCGAATTCATTCTGAGTGGCAATCGTTTGAAAATGCTAGGAGCACCGAGCGTAGAATAACTCACCGGAAGGGTCGGCATCGTCTCAGTGGCAACCGAGGTTTCCGATGCTGAGCTGTGGGCCGCAGGCTTCTGACGCTGAGAGCCGACAGGGTTAGGTGCTAGTCAAAACGACAACCAGAATAACTCACCGTAATGGAGGGATTCATGTTAGCAGATTAAACCACCAGCAGAGATGCAGACTACGTGAGAGAGGATGGGTGGGGAGGCGACGCGAATGCAGGGGTTCGGGATGAAGGGCTAGAATGCAATGCACGGCGTAGGCACCGAACAAAGCAGACGTGTTTGAGAGCCAGTGGATGCTTCAAAAAAGAGACGCGAGAAAACACTGCACGGCGTATGCACCGAACAGAGGTTCTGCGTGAAGGACGCCAAATCGTCCAAACTTGCTGGATTACTCTGCACGGCGTAGGCACCGAACAGAGGCGTCGAGATGGAAGCGGAACGTGGCGAACGTGGCGAAGATGCCGTGAAGTAGCAATGAATGGTGGTGGGCGGTAGGTGGTGCCTGCGCCGCACAGTGCGAGATGGGAGAGAAGAAAAGAGGGATTTCCTAATGCGGCCACTGCCAGAGCGGATCCCGTGATGCATAGAAAGGTAGGCTCTAAAGACTAGACAATTCGGCACGACGAAAATAAGTAAGATAGAGCAAGTATAATTATATTCAAAAAAGCTATATAACAACACCTGGAGATTTATGGTCAACGCTACGGATTTTTCGCCCTCCTTTTCGCAAAGCGTGCTATAACCATCTCACCCGTAACTCGCTTCCTATCACCGTGTCCTCATCCTCGTCCCATCTTCCTCGCCCTCAAACCGGCGATTAACGCGCACATACGTCTCACCCAGATAAAACTCTTCCTTGGCCTCCCCGTGCGAGGCGTACGTGGTCTCATGCAGGTATATCACTCACGACGCCGCAGGGCCGCGCTTCTCCAGCAGAGGGCAGCGCCGGGTGTCGCGAGCGCGACAGCGGGTGCGTGGGGAAATGCAATGGCGCGGCGAGGGACCCGCGGGTGCAAAGCGTGTCCGTCGTGAGTTCGAGGGCGGCGAGCGCCGAGGGGTCCATGGCTTCGAGCTCGAGGCCCGCGACGTGCACAGGGGGTAAGGGCCCGGCTAGGTGCATGCAGTGCAAGGCTAGGTTTGCGAGGCAGGAAAGAGCAGCTGTGCATATCGGAGGGGAAGAGGCGTGAGGAGGGGGACGAGGACAGTCTGAGAAGTCAGCGACGTCTTCGAGGGCGAGGGTATGGAGGTGCGGCGCATCGAGGGGGTCAAATACGGCCAGGGCTGCGGCGGCAGAAGTGTAGCCGAGCATGAAACGGGGAGGGATATGGGCTCGGTCGTCGGCGGGAGTCTGCGGAAATGTCGGGGAACGCGGGACCAGCCATTTATGACTAGGGGTGAAAGTTGTGGTGCAGCTTTGAGGAGGAAAGTAAGCTCGCGCACGGATGGCTGCACTAGTTCGAGAGCTCACAGGCTGTCAGCGGCGCCTAAGCTGCAGGGACCCCTCGAAGGGTGCCGTTGGTCATGGACGGAAGACGTGTTCGGCATCTACTACAGGGCATGTGCGGCGTAGGCGTCGCAGCGGAAGAGGCGCACGCTCCTGCAACTCTCTCATGGAAGTACCGCAGAGAACCACGCCTTATAGATGCTCCTCAGCGGATGTAATTCGGGAAACAAATCGACATACCGTCATCGTCAATCCCATTTGTGGTCCTGCGCGTCAATGAGAATGTCGACCAGGTAGTTCCGCGAGAGGAGATAGGTCGGGACGCAGGTCGTATCGAGACCTATGTCTTTGACAAAGTAGATCCCGAGGCAAAATCCTAGCGGGATCCTGGTCAGAACGGAAAGACTCTAATTCAAGAAACATAACCTACCGAAATGTGGTCAGGATTGAATCTTGTAAAGGTACTGAAGCCAGGGGTGCTGAAGACATTTCTTGAAGCGTCCAACGGTTAAGCGCTACGCAATCCAGATTTGGAGTGCATCAGAGTGGCGAGTCAGCTGCAAGACGTATACATCATGCAGTACAACGGGTACGTGGCCAAATACGACGCTGCACGACGTAGGCATCGTGCAGCGTCAAGTGGTGGCGGGAGGAGACAGAGAGAAGCGCCAGCTGCAGCGCTAATCAGTGGCTATGTCGTCGGCTGCCGCGGCCAGATTTAGCCTGTCACTCACCTCACTCACCTCCACCTGCACCGTTGTACGATGCCTACGTCGTGCAGCACCGCCTTCCTCCTCTGACTGCACGATGTCCACGTCGTGCAGCTCAATATTATCCGGACTTGACGCTCCTCCTCAGCGCTGCACGATGCCTACGTCGTCCAGTAGCCTTCTTCTAAATTGTGTCCCAAATTCCGCATGACATTCGCGCACAAGTAAAAGGAAAACAATGAAAATATATTTAATCCCTCGCTCTCTCTTTTCCTTTGCCATTGGACAGCAGTTCGAATGCGTCGTCAGAGACACGCAGCTGTTTCTCCACCCACAGAGGTTTGCTTCTCATCTTCTCCGCCAGCCAGACTTGGTCGTACATCTTTTCAGGCAATCCACTCGGCGGATTGGAAGTTCCAATTTTGTTTCCTCGCCGCCTCCAAGTCCGTGGGGCCCCTCCATTCTTTTGAGCGTCTGCGACGAGGTCGATGGCGTCCATGTATCCATCAATCGGGTTTGCGCGCCAATCGCACTGTTTCACCCCATAAACCACCTGCGGCTTGCCGTCCTTGATCTCAATCTCTTGCTCTTCCGAGGACATTCCATCCTTTCCTAATCTCACCACGAGTTTTTTGAAGTACCTGTGAGTCGGGAGGTCTGGGTCCGAAAGGTTTTTCTGTTCAATGGCATATTCGATGGCCTTGACGCGCCGCTTGTATTTCTGTTCGCGTCAGAACAACATTTATTTGCAAGACGAATGCAGACTCACTCGGTCTTTGTTCCGAGTGTTCTTGACTCTTCCATTTCGGTGTTCCTTCTTGGCTTTGATCCGGGCCATGGTCTCCGCCGCTGTCTCGTTATTCCCGTTAATGGTGCGCGGCTGCCAGGCTTTCCAACCTTCTTGGGCTTGTTTTAACTGATTGTAGAACAGCCCAACTATATACTCGTCAGAGACAGCGGGAATGTTCCAGCGATTCCGTGATTGTGCGGTTTGCACGCATTGCACCAACTTGTCGACGACTGCGGCGTTCCAGAGCGAGGTGCTCCATCCTTCGGCAAAATCCAGCGTGTAATCGTCTAACGCAGGATCTTCGATCCCCTCGTTGCACCGATCCACTTGCGGCTGCGATGCCGGCTTATAGCGGATAAAGTCCGCCGACCGACGCACTGAGTACTGACTACGCCATAGGTTGCGAACAGCACGCTAGATAGTTGTCAGCTCCTCTTTGCGCGGCATCGAGTTCCGTTTCGTACCTTCCAAAGGAGGTCGTGCTTCTTTGATAATTCAAACTGCTGTTCTGTAATGGCCTGTCTTCGCACTGTAGGGCCCCTCTTCACACTTTCTTTCCGCCGTCTCACAGCCAAAGTGGACATCACATCCTTGACAATTTGAGCGACCAGCGCTCTCAATTCAGGGAATTTTGCAAGCAGCTGGTCCGCCTCACCGTCGTCCTCGTCCTCGTCCTCGTTCTCGTCCATATCCCCTTCCATGCCATCCTCGTCTCCGTCACTCCCCTCATAATACTCGTTGGTTTTAGGTCTGAGACTGGTAGCGGGCAGTGGTTTAGATTGGCCTTGGACCACTTTGACCTGCCGCTGTTTGTGACTTTCCCTGCGTGTGGATTGGACGAAGGGCTGTGACGGTGGATAATTCCGTGCCATCAATGTGGCAATCTCGTTGTTCGCCTCCACCTAATTTCTTCTGAGGTAAAATTCAAAAGAAATTATATAAAACTGGGACTCACGTTGCGTTTGTCACGGTCTAAGAGTTGCTGCTTAAGGGCCTTGATTTCCGCCTGGAACGAATTCAATAAATGTCCTTCAAATTGAAAACTGTCGTACCTCCATTCTCTCCTTTTCAACATCGTCAGTGCCCCCGTTTTCCATATCCTCGTCTTCGTCCACAACTCCGGGAATGTACCCAATGGTATCGTTGCCCCAGTCGCTGATCGCCGTGACTTTTTTTGAGAGGGCCATCAGCTGCCGCTCCAGCTGCAGTCGATGCGACCTCTCGGCCTCGACTTGGTTTCTCAGCTCCACTCGATGCGCCTTCTCGGCCTCGACTTGGTTTCTCATGAAGGCGAATTGCTGTCTGCGATCAGAGCCAAAACCCATCATTCGAGACGGAAATGCGTACCTGCTCATATCTATTGATTTGCTGCATGCGATGAGAACCAAAACCATCATCTTATCGAACGAAAATGCGAACCTCATCGTAGACTTCGGGTGCGACATACTGGGTTTTCGCCCGATAACTTTGGTGCTGCTGTTGTCCGTCGTCATTGTTGGGCCGCCGGCGCCGAGATGTGCTTGTGCTCGCAACGGGCCGCCGGCCCGGAGGTTGATGCGCCTGCTGGTCGGTCACTGGTGGTAAAAACTGAACATCCTGCTGCTGGTTGTGGAGCGCATGAACAGCGGGCTGATGGGCTGGCTGCTCGTAGACGAATTGAGTGGAACGTTGGGGGTCAAGGTGCCCAGGCGAGGGTGGTCGAGGGTATGACAAGTACAACTGCGGATTTTCCGCCTCAAAGTTCATTCGGTATGTGCTGGATGACTGCTGGTCCGTGCTTTCTGACGACATGGAGTCGTCGTCCTCTTGCATTGGAATACAGACGTCGAGCACTAGCGAAATAAATGGAGCAGGGCGCGTCGTCGAGCGTAGGCACTCTAGACAATCAATGGATTCTGTGCTTTCTCTCCTTTTGCTTTTATAACCTCCTTTATTGTTTTGTGTATTTCCCTTTTGGTCAGTTCAGTCTTTTGTTCGCGTAGATCCCTGCGATTCCCATTGGCTACAAGTGTCGACTCGTTGTTTCCTTTTAGGCGAATCTCGCTATCATTGTAAACGTAGATATCCCATTAATTGATATGTTACATTTTTACGTTCGCGAAAACGGCAAAAGATATGTAAGTTTACATGAGGATATACTAGCACTAAGGTACTACAACTACCAGCTCCGCTGAAGATTCACTTTGGGCGGCACGGGGCGGCGCTCCTGGCTTTGAAAGTTGGCGATTTTTTGTGAAATCCTGAGTAGAGATTAACACGGCGTCTGAAAAATGGGAAGCCGTTGGCACTAACCTGGCCGCCACAAAATCAGCAAGTTTTTGATCGCTTGGTCGCATGTTGACGACGGATTTCTCATTGCGCGACGCGATGCGCATAATCAGGAGATCTCCACGGATATGGAGGAGGTGGGGATTGGCTGGAAGATGGACATGGCGCTTGAAAAAGACGCGAAAATTCGACGTGTGCCGGCCGTGCTTCAACACGATATGAACGTCATGGATATGCGACTGAACGGCGGCGCCATCGAATACACTTTCGACGCAGGCAAAGCGGTTGTCCTGGGGGTCGGTCGTACCAGCCCGTATATGCACTTTAATGGTGGTCGGCGAAGTGCCGGAGGTGGGGTATAATCGCGAGCGCAGGAAAGTGTCGTTGGTCTGGATAATATTCAATGCCGTGATCAAGGGAATACGATATCACTAACTTGGGGGTAGGTTGCAGGAATTCGCGGTGGTTGGGCATGGTGAAAGAGGCGAGGCGGATGAGGTGCGGGTGACACAAGCGAGGTGGGGTTGAAAGATTTGCGAGGACACGGAGAAACGTCGAGGCATAAATTGTGCCATCCCGTTTCTAGGAGGAGACGAATGGAGATGCAGAGACAATACTCACATTGAGGAGCACCAGCCTCGTCCTAAATCGTCAGGACGTCTATTGTGAACGGGCGAGCGCGATATCGCAGTTCTTCGGTCCACAGGCGATGCGCATTATTCGCCTTCAATCATTGTTTTATCGATATCGGGCATCGTGGACAAAAAATTGAGACTGGCTATTGAACGTCGCCGAAGCGGGTTATTGCCGGCTGGGGTTTATTGTATTGGCTTTCGGGATTAGTCGACCAAGCGGGGCGCGTTATTGTTACGGCTTGGAAACGGCTTGGAAAGTGCCGGCCACTCGTACTTGTTTGGTTCGGGAATTGATTTTGAAAAATCCCATCCGCGCTGCAAGAACAAAGGCTATGAGAGCGAATCATGGAGTGCATTGAGCTGCCCGACGTAGACATCGGGCAGATCGAGGAGGAAGAGGTCGCTGCACGACGTAGGCATCGTGCAGTGCGTCAAGGCGAAAGCCAAGTCCGAGAAGATGTCAGCTGCTGATGGGACAGCACCGCCACCGATTGGCGCGCTGCAGCTACCAAAAATAAGTGGCCAAATTGTATTTTGAGCCTGAGCACAGCCGCTTGTATGATTTTTTCTGTCGCATGTCAAAGGTATTTCCAGCTCACTCAGTTTTGATTTACGTAAATCGAAATCCCTAGCAGATCTGTGCGGACGCTCAAAAGAAACACTTTATTGGAGGGATAAGAAATCTGGGTAAAGCTGGAGCCAAAATACGTCGTGCAGCCTCCCTGATATGTCCATCTAATTATGAGGGAATTGGTTAATTTACATGGGACGATACACGATATGATGTTGTTCTATGTACAGACTTTGTCTTTCTAGACCTCGAGGAAGAAATGCATGGGGTCAACGACAAGCATCTGGCTCGGATTCCAGTGAGGAAGACGCGAGAGCTCCGACCAGCGCACGCTATGGTCTGCGGGCGGAGATGCAGGGAGTACGGCCGCAATACTGCTTGTTGCGTCGGCAACAGTTGCCGACGCGCGAGTCTCCTGAGATTCCTGCCGAGGTCTGGATGGTGCGTGGGCAGGGTTGGGACCATCGTCTGCTGTTGTCATCCCTGTAACGAAATTGGCAAGCCACTCGAGCTGTTAGATTGTTGATCAGAGACGGAGGGAGTGAGAGATTCGAACATTTACCTTGTTGGATCGCTCACCATCCGCAGACGCTATAGACGCTCCTAAATCGGCAAGTTCGTGCAGGGGTCCCGGATTGGGAGCCTGGCTCTTAGTTAGACAAGACACAAAACAGAAATGGTGGTTACCTTAGCGTTACTGCATTTATACTCTGCGCACTCAGTGTCGTGCCTTTTGTTGTTGTCGACGTGGTGTGAAAGAGGCCGAAGAGGGCAAGTGCGAAGTCTGTTCATCGTTCTCTCCCCAGCGATATCACTGGAAAAACAACGGCTGGGAAAGAGTTTTGGTTTCCCCAGCGTAATCACTGGAAGAACGATCGGGATGTAAAGAAATAGGTGGCAAATTCCGCGATTTAAATATCGGGAGGAGCCTTGTACCTAAAAAGGCAAGTGGAGGCGACCTTTGCCAACGAAATATACATGGGTATTGTTTGGGATAGCGCTCGTGTCGATAATACAAGGCCAAGTACAAGGACAGAAAACAGTTTATCTGCCAATGAGCCTCAATGAGCCATAGCACAAGCATATCCCGTACGGGATGACGAGACCGCGCTATGGAGGAGCCACGACGTAAACATCGCACAGCCTGGGGGAAGGACGCCACTGCACGACGTATGCATCGTGCAGCGGTCGATGGTCGAGGCGGAAGCTGTCAGAGCGAAGCAGCTGCTGATGGGATTGCACCGCCACTGATTTGCGCTGCAGGTACTTGACGCCGTCACGCTACACGATGCCTACGTCGTGCAGCCTTCAAATCGCAATAATAAACTGGGCTCAAATTGACATTTTGTCCTTGCTGGTAATTCTGAAAGTAGAAAGAAAAAATCAGACTGATAGATTGGTATACTGGCTACGCTTTAGCATTGTACTACAAACAGACTCGGCATGGTTCTAAGTGAGAAGTTTACGCAGAGTACGATTTTGTATTCTTGTTTTTTGCCTTTCGCGTCTTCTTTGCCGCCACGACGTCTGCAATTGCCACCTCCTCGGCCTCCACGCCGTCCTTCTTAGCCTTCAGATTCTTGAGGGAAAGAGTGAGGAAACCCTGAAGGGCCCAGTCGCCATCGAATTGAGCCAATTTTCCATGCTGCTTGTAGATCTGCACAAGTCTATTCAATAAAAGAGTATGGCCAAGGATGGATGGGTAGCTCACGATGGCCTTAAGTTTCTGCATAACACGGGGATCCTGATCGCTGTACGCCTTCAATACGTCGAGCCTTTCGGCGGCAGCCTTTTGGACAGCATCCTAAACAGTCGTCATTATCGAACTCACAGAAACGAGGATAAGAGGCCCACATACATAGATTGTTCTATAGTTTTCGCCTAACAACGTCTCGAGTTGAGACTGGTATTGGAGCTGGACACCCGGCGGCCTCGGAATCCTTACAAACCGGATTGCAGTGGATGGCGCAGGAGGGTAGCGATGGCTGTTAGCATCGTCCGAGCCAAGCTCAGTGAGAGCGGAGATCGTGCTGCGCGTGCTGCTGCGTGTAACAATCGAAGATCCGCCTCCGGTGGACGGATACGGGGTGCTGACTCGGCCCGCACGTGTTCTGCTGTGGCGGGCGGCTGCTGAGTAGCCGGTCGAGCTGCGGACCCGTAAGTCAAGACGTCGACCGTCGAGTGTGGCTCAGGGCCCATGATGTCGTGTGCGCAAGGAGAGGCATGAGCTGAGGAAAGGGGATGTCGGTGTCCTGGATAAGTACAGCGAGTGGAGCTGGAGCCGGGGAGTCCTGAGCGAAAATCTCAGTGACGTGAGTGTCGATGGGGGCGGAGACAAGCAGGGCCATTGGACTTGTAAGACGAGCACGAAGGACGACGATTAAATCGGACAACACGGCCTTGTTTCCCATTCAAGAATAAGGGAAATAGAACAAAAAAGGTGGAGACTGCATGGAAACTAATCTGGAGTATCTACCTCCACTAGAACTCGTTATTGTCGAGGAGTTTGAAATGCTGGTGATGGATTTTGGGAGAACGCTCCTCGCTGTTCTAGAAAGAAAAGATCCCGGCTAAGTGCAGTCCAAGTAGAGGTCGACGCCGCACGAAAGGAAGACGCTGCACGACGTAGGCATCGTGCAGCTTCAGGTCAAGTCCAAATGGATCAGTCGCATCAAGCACGGTCAGCTGCTGATGAGATTCCACCGCACCAATTGGCGCTTTTCGTCTGCTAATTTGAAGCCGCATTACTAGTTTTACAAGTGAGATCCTCTTTGGACCCTTGGCAACGGCCCCGACTTTGCTGCCACCATGAGTTCAGCTCCCTTACCCCTCTAGGTTAGAATGGAAAACAATACGCTCCAGTTGTTCATGATCACTTAGACGCATCATGCGCCGCCAATGTTTCTCATCATGATTATCGGGATCGCGATTGGACGCAGCCAACATGGAGAAACGCGTGCCAGCCGAGGAGACAAAATGGAGATGTAGAAACAATACGAGGAGCACCAGTCACATCCTAGATCGTGAACGGCGAGCACGACATCGCAGTTTTTGGTCCATAGGCCGATAATCATTGTCTTATCGGGCATCGTGGACGAAATGAAGATTGGCTATTGAACGCCGAAGCGGGTGATTCCCGGCTAAAGGTTATTGTGTTGGCTTCGGGATTAGTCCACCAGGCGGGGCGATTATTGTTGTGGCTTGGAAACCGCTTGGAAGCTGCTCCACTTCTTGGAAAAAAAATGGCGACAGCGGCTTCATCCGAGGGCTCTGAGAACGATTGCGGTGTGGATGCGACTGCCGATGTAGACATCATACAGTCTGAGGCTGAGGATGTTGGACTGTGAAGAGCCTGAAGACGACGGCGCTCTGGCAGAAATATTTTTCGGAGAGATGACACTGCCACCGTTGATCCGCGCTCGGTGGACGGTTTCCGAAAACAAAAAAAATAAAAGTCAAACTCGGTCAATTTTCTTTTGTTCCAAAACATTTAAAAAGGGAGCCAGAATTTGCCGGAGTTCACGATAATTTTCACCGGACCTGCATTCATGCTCTTCTCCATTCGCACCAGCGCAGACGACGCCGCCGAACAAAATCAATACGCTCTACATGGCGTCCTGCACGGAAACCAGGAAGCAGTTCAATGTCTAAAGGTTAACGAGGACGGGACGCTTCTAGCGAGCGGCGGTGAGTATTAGTCGGAAGTTTATGATGCTGAGTCACTAACACAAGCTAGGCGCGGACGGGATCAGGCTCTGGGACCTCAGAAGCAATATGGAATTGGACCGCCCATCGATTGGTGGCGGGCAGAGAGGTGCAACGACGGCGCTGCTCTGGATTCGCCGGGACGACTACCCAGGGGAAATCCTGGTTTCCGGAACACAGGGTGGACATTTGTGCGTCTGGACCCAGGCGCCAGAGTCCAATGTAAGTTGAACCTCATTGAGCTGAGTCCTATGTCGGCTGATGCGGATGACCAGACCTTCGAGGAGAAGCTGCCCGTACCCCAGTTATTTCACCCGAGTGAGATAACGGGTCTCGCCTTCGATTCATCTACCAACCGGCTTGCTGTCTGTAACTGGGAGCGCATGGTCCAAGTCCATGTCATGAACGACAAGATAGAACTTGGCCCGCTGTTGCCAAGCGGTGCAAGCAGATGCCAATGGCGATCTTTTTCGCAAGCGATAGAGAAGTCATCGTCTTCGCTAACGGCGAAATAAACGGTCATATGTGAGGGACTGTTTATTTACCTGGTGGACTTAGTCCTGACTTCAGGTCGACAGCATCCACTACGACGCGAACACCTTGGATACGATACGTTCTCGGGAGATAGGGACTTGCATGTATGTGTTGATGACTTTGTCTGTCCATGTCCGGGATCCTGACGTTGCATCCAGAGGGTCGGTAGATTATAACCACCGCAAAGGCGTGTTTTGCCTCGACGACGTGTATCATGGCCCCGCATTATTCAAAGCCGACACCGAAGCGCGCACGAAATCTTGGGAGGTTGCCAAGCCCAAAGCGGCCCAGAAGAAACTTGACAACATCGACACCGACACCGGAGTGCAGCAGAAAAATAGAGAGTATCCCAGACCTCGTAAGGTCTGCTTTGCGGAAGATTGCACTTCGGTCGTCAGCGGCAGTAGCCACGGCCTCGTCCACGTGTTTCATAGAAGGCGCGAAAACGTTGTCGACAAGCTCGACATGCAATCCGGTGGTCTCTGGGTCCAAGCCGTCGCAGTGAGACCTCCATCTCAAGCTCAAGTTGCACACTGACTCACCCGACTCGACAGGCCGCTGAAATCGAGGGCGCTTCTACCATTTTCGCCGCCAGTTCCAAAGACGGCCACGGCGGCAATCCAATAAATGTGTGGAAGAAACGGCCGATTATCAACACCACCGTCACCAGATCCAAGCGCCGCATTTCTATTTGCATGGGATTCTTGATCGCCCTCAATATCACCATTCTGGTGGCAGTGGCCGTCCAATTTTGGCAAGATCTCAGCAAGGCATACAGTTTTCTCAAGTTCTAATGCCGTCGGGCTTTTATATACCCCCGTTTTCATGTAAACGTACCGGATCCCAATTGATGTACAGTTTTTGAGAGCATTTCAAGAGATTTCAAGCGAGATATGAGCGAAAGAAGGGTGTGCTGAGTGAGATTTGCACGCTTTGACGGAGATCTACGCTGCATGAGAAAAGAAAAGAATGCTGGACGACGTATGCATTGTCCAGCTTCAAACGCTTGTCCTCCAACATGGGCGGAATTTGGAGTGAACAGAGCTTGGTGCTGAGCTTTACGACGTATGCATCGCACAGTTCAAGCAATCCGAGGCCAATAGGACGCTGCACGACGTAGGCATCATGCAGCGTCCTCAACGCCGCGGAACTTAGGAAAGACGCACTAGCCAGCCGGAAAGCACCCGCTGCAGCGCCACAATCAGTGGCTGTGCTGTCACATGCTCTCTTCCTTCATCGCTCAGCGCTCCGGCTGCGCGATGCCTTGGACTGTACGATGCCTACGTCGTGCAGCCCCCATCTTCTACACGCGCTCCTCCCCATGTTTATCATGGACAATGCTAAACGCATTCGTCTTAGTAACATCCTTGTATTCGTTGGCGAGACTTGCAACGAACTCGACTTGCCTTATTGGACACAATGCTCCGCTCCTAATACAAAAATTGCGGATTATTGTTCCATTATCCATTCCTTCCTTCTCCAGTGATTACGCTGGTGAAACGAGGACTGTTTCCTTGCCCGGCTGTTTCTCCAGTGATTACGCTGGGGAGATGGCGATGAAGAAGAGAACTCCATGCTACTGCGCTCTGCAGGCCAAAATGCACTACGTCGACAACATAGATATGGACGACCACCTGGAGAATCTAGCAACGTTTCTGGCTCAACGCGATAACAATGTTGCATCCACCGTTCAGGTAACTACGCACAGCGTTTCACCATTACAATACATTATCTAATTGAAGAGCCAGACCTCTGACGCTGAACCCATCGGACCTCTTACCGACTTATTAGCGTCTTTGAAGTTTGGCGAATCGAACGAGGTAAATACGCGGCGTCCCGTCATCGTATCTTTCTGACTCAAGACCTATCAGATCGAGCAGCTTGCAGATTTTGTCACGGGGCTCACAATTGTTGACAATGGGCCCGACCTCGCCAACCAGCCATCCAAACTCTTCACCCCCAGAGAGGAGTTCCAACAGAGTCGTACTTCGCACATCCCCACAGGATTTGATCCCACCGGAATAACTGCCGCGGACGCGACAAGCAGTATTTCTGCCCTATTCACCGCCTCTCCACCGTCCAATGCGCATGATGAACGGGTGACCGGGCTTGCCAATGCAACCCTACAGCTGATTCGCGACGCGGAAGCGAGTCTCGCCATTTCTCTCGAGTACGACGAAACAGATCCCACGGCGGTAGCCGAAATGCACGAGAAATTGAATGCCGCCACTGCAGTATTTTTCAATTGCAAACACACTCTAGATAAAATCAGGCGGAACGTTCCAGAGATGGCTGGAGCGCGAGCTGCACTCGGGGATCTTGACATGAAGATCAGGGAGATCGAAGAAAGAATGAAGGGTCTCGAGCAAGGATCACAGCCATTGGAGCGGCGCTGCCGCCTTTACCCTACGATGCATGTGAGTGTTCTACGATACTTTTATATCAATATACTCAACGTGTGCAGCCCATGTAGGGACACTCCCATGGATAAACTGGATGTAATCGCACAAATGTTAATCCTGCTCAGCGTCATCTGCCATGTTATCCTCGGGTCGCTGAAGATCCGTGCAATTTCATCATCGAACGGTCACCCTTATCATCAAGTGCACCATGTCGTTACATTTAACGAAAAAGTCGGATGGTTCCGCGGCTTATGACGCGAAACAAGAAGACATTCTCAGCAACTTCCGTCGAGCTTATACGTCGCCCTCAATCGCTTCCAAATTGATGGAAAGACTACATGTACGCAGTTTGTCCCTCGTGCCACCACACCCATAAGCCGCTCAATCCTGGTTCCGACATCCCGGAGTACCCTCCGCGTTGTGTAAGCCGCGTAGTCGAACGGCATGGGGCCAGAGTGTGCGACACTGACCTGCTGGTGATGCGTAACGGGAAATTGCGGCCAATCAAGACCTTCCTTTTCCCGTCGTTCATCGACCACCTTGCTATGGTTCTCGCTGACCCGGAGATTGTGGAATTGTTGAATAAAGCATGCGATGAAGCATTGTCGGCTCACGACCAACCACCTCCCCCTTTGCCACCAATATCTTCCAGGCCGAATTCATGAACAACTTTAGGGACCCGTTTCAGGGAAGCTTTTTATTGACAGGGAGGGCCGGATTCGAGTCCCTTGCGCCATTCACTTGGATTTTTTCCCCCCATATGGGGTGCGAACACGCGGAAACTCAGACCAACTTGGCGTTCTTTCGGTAGCCATTCTAGGTCTATCCAGATCATACGGTACAAGCCCGAGTACATCTACACGAGTCTCATATGCGGTCCAAAAGGTCCAAAGAACGTGGAAACCAATGGCTACCTGATACCCATTGTCATGAGGCTGTAACAGCCTGGGAACGAGGCATACATATATCGTCCACCGGGGACTCGCCTCTTACCGGTCGGCAGGTGGAGTTTGCGTTCGTTCTATCGGTCAATGATCTGCCAGCCGCTCGCCAAGTTTCGGGAACAGCGGGACATCAATCACACTTCTTCTGCTCGGTTTGTTCTTGCAAAGGAATCCCACAATGTATCGAACGGATTTTGAGCATCCCGACTGGCAACCGCGTGATGTCAATGTACTTCGCCAACAAGCCGAGGCTTGGCGAGACGCCAGTACGTTGGGGGAGCGTGATGCTATCTTCGCAGAGTATGGTGTGCGCTGGTCGGAGCTTTGGCGTTTACCCTACTGGAATCCAAGCCGGATGCTTGTTGTCGACGCCATGCATTGCATCCTCGAGGGCCTCGTGCATTATCACTGCCGCCATGTGCTTGAAATCGATGCTGAAAAGGCTAAGTCGGCAGAAAAACCTGCGCAAGCTTTTTCTTTCCAGTGGCCTCGGTACGAAGATGGCGAGGTCCCCGAACCTTTCAAACTCAAGAAGCGGACGATCTTCAGACGTACTTAAGCTCCACAAACTTCTTGAGACAGCTCTTAATGTGGGGGAGGGAAGGGCGGCATTGAGGAAGTGCAGATGTGGAAGGGTCTCAACAGCAAACATCTTGCCGTGCTCAAGTACTTGTGCTGGTCGCTTAGTGTTTTGCCCGAAGATGGGGAGGGTAGTGGGAAGAATCGTAGAGTGATTAAAAAGGATTATGTAGAAAAATTAATGGGATGGGTGAGAACAGATTTATTTCCTTGCTTGTACTTGACTGATAGTTATGATCTCAGCGCAGCACCCAGCCACTGCAGCCTCCCAACTACGAGTATCGACCCAAAACCATCTGCGCCGAGGATATCGATTTCATCCAATTAGTGATCGCCGAAACCGCTGTACCTTCTTGGCTCAATTCGGTACCCAGGAATTATGGCGAGAGCAGTGCAGGGTCCGTCAAAGCAGATGAATGGCGAATTCTCGCCACAGTTCATCTCCCTATCGCGCTGGTCATATTGTGGGGCCAACACTGGCCCGGGCAGAACCCCGACCACTACTACCGAATATTGGTCCATACCATGGCCATTTTTCAAGCTACGACCATCGTCTGTCGATACGGCGTAAATCGTGACCGTGCTACCGCGTTTCGTACCTTTCTGAAGGAGTGGCTCGATGGGTTGCACCAAGTGCACCCCATACTGAGTCCCACCACAAAAAACCGAATGCTCATGTCGCCTTTCACATTTACGACTTCCTTCTACTCTTCGGTCCTATTATTTCTTGGTGGTGCTTTCCTTTCGAGCGCCTTATAGGTATTTTACAAAAGATCAAGACTAATGATCAAATCGGGGGTGAGCATGGCAACGCTTGCAACAATTCTAAGCTGATTTAAATAAAAATAAAAAACAGGCGAGATGGAGGCCACTATCCTCAAATCATACATGCGTGGTGCTAACCTCCGAAGATGGCTGACCCGAAAAGATTGCCCTGAAGTGATTCGCCAATTCAAGCGTGTTTTTGACCTGGCTTTCTCTCGTCAGACCGTCCGAGAGTTGAATGACGCCGTACCCGGGAATGATCGGGAGAAGGCCCACTTCTCCTTCAACGGAGTAAATTTTTCTCGAGCGTCGACCCACCTCGGCAACAGCTTGATCATTTTTCGTCCTGATGGCGAGAACATCGCGGTTGCCGGAAGCATAGAAAAAATTCAGGTCATCAATAACAATGTGACCTTCGTTGTTCGCCGTCAAGAACCTCTCCCGACCAACAAGTTGGATCCCTTCAAACCATTTCCGCACTTCCCTGCAAAGACTTATTCTTCCAAAATGTCGGACGCCGCGCCTGACATCATTCATCCGAAGCGTGTCATCTCGCACTGTGCACGCTTCGAGTTCTCGGGACAGCGCGCTGTCATTTTGAATCTATCTAGGGTAATGTTTTTTCAACGAGACTTCACCATAACTGCCGCTGATTGCTATTATTCACAGGACTGATACCACATTTTTGTAACATTTTATAACACGTTCAATGCACCAAGTTAGCTTTTATTTCGGTCAAGTAAGATGGCAGGTTCTACGATCGAGTGAACTTCGCACCGCATGGTTCGGATGAAAAGGCCTCTCTAGATAAAAATATGCACCTCGTACGCACAGAGAATTCGCGCGCGGCACACAAATAACCTTGTAAGTATAATTACCTGCCTTTATATCTGGCGACGCACCGGAATAATTTGGATTAACGTCTACTTCGCATGCTCCCCGAATATGTGCGAGCAGTCCTGTGCTATCAATGACATTCTGGTATTGCCATTGCAACTTATTACATATTACATCACAGTGGACAAGCGGTTTTTTTCTTCTTTTCTTTTGTTAACCAGTCTAACTACTAATGTACCGAGCCCCCGTCTACGGCCTCAGAGGAGAAGAACCCTATGCCATTGTTGCGGCATAATTTGGGGGGACTAGGGCGCTAGGGAGCGTGCCGATGAAGCAGGATGCGACGGAGATGCGGGAGCTGCACGCGTCTTTCGGGTTGACTGGAAGGCGTTTGGGAGCGGTGATCGCGAGCAGCGGGGGGAAGCCAAGCGTGGCGGCGAGAGCGACGATCCAACGAGAACGAGACCTGGACGCCGCATGAGGAGGGCTTCGAGAAACTGGGTGCGCGCCGAGCGGCGAGACGTGCAGAGGGATGCCACGCTTTCGGCGCAGGAGGAGCGCGAGGGGAATAGGCTCCGCCAGCGTGCGCAGGCGCCTCGACATATTTCCACCCCACAGCCCCCCTCCTCCCCCACCGAAGGCAGAGACGTCCTCTGCACCACTCTTCAACTCGAGGCTTCACATTGCAGGCGCGCGCAGAATTCCGCTACCAACTCGTCCTTGCGGAACGTCGAGTACACGGGTACATAGATGTGGACGACGACGAAGACGACGAGCGGGGTGAAAACGTTTGTTTCAAAGCATCGTTTGACTTTGAAGAGGCTCACTCGCGCATACGTAGTCACTCAACCGCGCGGCAAACGCGCTCGTCCGGCTGGCCATGTTCACGGAGCACAAACGTGTGCCGTTGCGCCGCGACGAGATCTCGAAGCAAGGCAAGTCAGCGCGTCTGCATACGGTTGCAGAGGATTAAAACTGGGGTCATGTAGTGCTGGGTTCCAACACCCGCGCCTTCCCGCGCGCCCTCGCGATGGCGCACGACATCCTGCGCAACACGCTCTTGGGTGTGTGGGGCGGGTAGCGCGAAGATATCGTACATCTTGGAGAGGTAGATAGGCTGGATGGCGTCCATGAAGGAGAAGTGTCCGGGGACGAGCGTGCGGATGCGTTGCGCGAAGATGGCGTGTGTCTGTGCGAGGGCGACGAGCGCGTCGAAGAGGGAGACGGCGACGGAGTCGGGCGCGTTGTAGCACGATACCTCAAAGATGCGCTCCTTGTCCCCATCCTTGTCCCCATCCGTGGAGACAGCAGCGAATCGCATCGGGCGTGATCCTCACGCTCTTGAGGAGATCGAACACCGCCATCTGTAGCATCGCGATGGCGCTCACCGTGATCGTCACTGGCCCCCCAAAGCCCAGGAGTACGAGCGTCGGTTCCTCCACTTGCTGCAGCTCGTCGAGAGAGAGGAAGAGCCCGGTGCTCTCCATGAGCAACATCCATTCAATTCCTTGATAGTAGCGCTCAAGGCGGGATACTCCGCAAACAGGTGTGGCCCCTGCCCGTAAACACAAAAACAAGCGGGATGGGGTCTTTGGGTGTGAGCGTCGCGGGGACGGGCGCGAGCGCGGCGAGAGCGGCACGACGAAGTATTTCCGCCACGGGAGTTGGCGCGCACACCGTGAGAGGGCCGTAGCACACTCCTGCAGTTGTAGGATCATTCCCGTCTTGCTGGAGGACCCCACGCGCGATGGTGTCGACGGCGGTCGAGGAGGTGCCGCCTACCAAGAGCAGAATCGGCGCAGAGGGGGAGGGGGAGAACAACTCCGTTTTGGCCATCGGCGTAAGCTGGGAAGCGGGTGGAGGGGGCGCCTGGACGACGACGTGGAGTCCTGCTCCTCGTAGGCCGTCAATTTAAGGCGGAGGTGAAAGAGAGATCCTCCTCATCAGCTCGAGACCATTTCTTCTGGGACAAAATCAGAGTCCTGGCGTGGTGTTTTTGCATTTTGACCGACGGCGCGTAAAACTCGTAGACATCGTTCTGCTCGGTGCTGAGAGACGGTCAATTTCTGTGCATCTGCGGCCCTCGTCCTCGTAAATGCTGTCCAAAGAGGTTCCGGGAGATGAAATGCAGTCGAGGATCTGTGCGGGCTTGTGCTCTGTCGGAAGACATATATCATGGGTGGGGCGTTGCGGAGAGGAGGGTCTCAAGTGTTCGCCCCAAACGCTCGATCTCCTCGTGTGTCTGACGATGACCGAGTCGATGTAGTCGAAGGACGAGTCGAGACAAGCTCAAGCTGTGACCGTGACACTGTGACACCTCACTTTCGCCTCACAAAATGGCAGGAATCAACGCAGGAGACAATGTAAGCCTTTTACCTTGCTTTCATGCCTGTCTATTTACTTATTGTATGCTCTAGAAACTCATTTTCGAGTCCTCAGAGGCTGTGTCCGTCGTATCCACGTTCGGGGACCTGGGATTGAAGAAGGACCTTGCTCACCGCATCTTTGCGTACAGTGCGCTTTACTTGTCTACTGTGGTCTACAGGCACTCACCAGTATACTCTAGATTTTGGAAAACCCTCTGCCTTTCTGAAGCACGCTATCTTACCTATAACACTGGGCAGGGATGTCATTGCTCAGGCTCAGTCTGGTACCGATAAAACTACGACATTCTCCATCTCAATCCTCCAATCCATCGACGCCACCGTCCGCGAGACCCAGGCCCTTGTTCTCTCGCCTACCCGCGAGCTCGCGACCCAAATTCAGTCCGTCGTGCTCGCCTTGGGTGACTACATGAACGTCCAATGTCACGCGTGCATCGGCGGGACGTCCATCAGCGAGGACATCCGCAAGCTCGAGTACGGTCAGCACGTCGTGTCCGGCACTCCCGGCCGTGTATTCGACATGATACGGAGACGGAGTCTGCGTACGCGGAATATCAAGATGCTCGTGCTTAACGAAGCCGACGAGTTGTTTAACGAGGGTTTCAAGGACCAAATATACGACGTCTATCGCTATCTGCCTCCCGCTACCCAGACTGTTCTCCTCAGCACGACCCTTCCGCACCATGTGCTCGAGATGGCGACTAAATTTATGACCGATCCCATTCGCATTCTCGTCAAACGTGATGAACCGACGTTGGAGGGAATCAAACAGTTCTTCGTGGCGGTTGAAAAAGAGGACTGGAAGTTTGATACACTTTGCGATCTCTACGACACCCTCACGATTACACAAGCTGTTATTTTCTGCAACAATCGGCGCAAGGTTGTGCATTTGTCCTTGCGGATGTTGCGGCTACTGACTCCCGACATCCAAAGGTCGACTGGCTGGCAGAGAAAATGCGCGCATCCAACTTCACCATCTCGTTTATGCATGATCAAATGGCTCAAAAGCAGCGCGATGCAATTATGGCAGAGTTCCGTGGTGGAACTTCGTAAGCCTCTACTCCTTCACCATTTTTGACCTACACTAACTTTCTTTCAGACGGGTTCTGATTACGACTGACATGTGGGCGCGGGGTATCGATGTTGAACAGGTTTCGTTGGTCATTAATTACGACCTGCCAGAGTATGTTGACCGTCTTTACTCCCGACGTTTGCTAACAGGTTCTAGAAATCCTGCAAACTACAACCACCGTATCGGTCGGTCTTGTCGGTTCGGACGCAAGGGTGTCGCGATTAATGTAAGTTTTTACAATATGCACTTAGCATCAACTCAATTACCTCTAGTTCGTTACGGTTGACAATGTTCGCATCCTGCGCGCCATCGGTAAGAATTTTCAGCCTTGAGCTCACACAGCCAGGACTAAGGGTTCCCGAGAACACCATTATCGCATCATAATTGTGCGTCTGAATCTACATTACCGTACGTTCGCTGATCTCATCACCGCCCAGGACCCACTGCCTAACAATGCAGGGGAAATCCTCTAATAACTGTTTACTCAAACACGAGCGCAACAAGAGTCTGAATGTATGTGTGGTTTGTATCTGCTGTTTAAGAATTGTAATTGAATCAGTCTACGTCCTTCTAAGCCAATTACCCTTACTTGAAACGAATTCACAAAGTTCCTACTGCAAAAAAGAGCTGAACTCGCAGGATCATCAAAGAAAATGGCTCATAAAAACGGGATAAGTTGACCAAAGAGAGACGAGACGAATGACTACATGTATTTCGTTACTAGTTTACAATTGTACACAGGTTTGTAAATAATTTGTTTCAATTAAGCTGCAGCTCAGCTGCCGCTGGATTTTAATGAGTTGCCTCTGAATTTTATGCAAGCTGCAGCTGAGCTGCCTCCGAGCTGCAGCTCAGCTGCAGTTAGGCTTCAGCGCTCCTGAAACCTTAGGTTTCGGGAACAGGTTCCTGCGCGCCGAAACCGTTGCCGATACTTATTGTTTCGGGGACACCGAATCCGTTCCCGAAAACAAAAGTATCGGGAACGGTTTCTGGGGGGCCGAAACCTTTTGTTTCCGCCCTCCAGAAACCGTTCCCGAAACGGAAGGTTTCGGGTGGTCGGAAACCGTTCCCGAAACCTTCCGTTTCGGGAACGGTTTCTGCGCTGCCGAAACCAAAGGTTTCGGCAACGGTTTCAGCAGCACCGGCTCCGTTCCTGAAACTTTAGGTTTCGGGAACGTTATCAGGGGCCCCGAAAATTCGGATTTTCCGGAGTGATTTACCGCATCCCGATATCGCGTGCTCCCTTCTTTGTTACCATTCCGTATTCAGCCCCGAGAAGTGCGGATTGAAAGTGTCGTGTGCAAAGGTCCTCTGTAGTCGCTACTTGGGTGAGTCCATTATCATGTCTCGCTGTGTGCTTTGCCATTGCGGCGTTTCCAAATTAGGCCATCAATGATTCAATCTAGCGAAGCATCTGATTTCCCACTTTAGAGTCCGCGGATTGTCCGGGGGCACAAATTGGGCACATATTTACATCTTCAATTTATGGGTGTAGTGGTTTATCATTCGTGCTTTGGTAAGGATTTAGCGAATAAATAAGGTCGCTCACAGTAGTCTTTTGCCAGCCTTTTTGTGCATGGTTATCAGAGTTCAACCCGATGTTGCAAAATAGAAAGAGAAAAAAAACTTCCTCGCTCGGTGACCTTACAACGTACTAACCGTGAGTTTTTTTGGAAGTATATCCATAACACCTTCCATGTGGGCAATTTTTGGTCTCACCTTGACACACTTGAGATACACGGCCAGTGTGATACCTGTGGCATACCTGAAAGCCTTGAGCACATCGCATTGGAATGCAATGCCGCAGGCCAGTCATTAGGGTCGTTCACAGTAGCCTTTTTTCCTTCCTTTTTTACTCCCTTTTTTGTATTCCCAACATTTTTCTTCGGATTTTTTCCCCCTTTTCAGTTTTAACATGCAAAAAGGGTGTAAATTCAAAAAATCTAGGTCCCACGTGCGATATTGGATGATATCAGAAAAAAAAGGAAGCCAAAAAGGGCCGAAAAAAGGCTACTGTGAACGTTCCGGTTTTCAGCTCCCTTTTTCGTCCCTTTTTTGCTCCTTTTTCTCTCCCTTTTTTTCATTCCAGACATAACCCTGATCTCTCTTGACAAAAACACATATCTTTCATGCCATCTGTCGCTCCATGTATGGCAGTCAATCTGCACATTTATTATTTACGAGAATATATTGTGTTTACGTGAATTTTTCAGGCCATTTGGGTCAACAGAAATAAAATAATAAATGTGCAGATTGACTATGAGCGGAACTGCTACAGGAAAGGGACCAGCTGGTTGAAGGAGAGGCAAGCAAAAAGGGGAGCAAAAAAGGGTAACCATGAATGACCCTATTGATATGGTCACTCACTGGGCGAAAAAATATGCCCAATGGCCTAAATTGAACTGGGGCTTGGTCCTGGGCTGTAACCTGTTGCAATTCAGAACAGTCAATGGTGCCCTGATATCAGAGAAGGGGAGACTGTTTGCAATCATTGTATCGGTCACATGGAATTTAATATGGAATCTCCATGTAAGCAGAGTAATCACACATCCATAATCACAGACACAGAAATCCACAATCGATTGTTGAAGGCAATCAATGGGGCCTTGCAGCGTGACCATCTATTGCGCGATAAGATTAAATTTGGAACACTTGCACTCAAAAAACAATGTGTACTGAACATGTGGAGTAGCCTACTTCTAGATGAAGCCTCACTGCCAGACGACTGGATAAATGAGGGGGTATACAGCCCATAGTTGATAAAATTGGGATAGGTTGAATTTGGGCTGGAGCCCCACACTGGCGAACAATGTGTGTAATGGCATTTCCTCCTGGACAACTTCACTAGCAATGACTTAACAAACCAGCAGCACAAGCGGATGAGCTTGGAATGTTTCTGCAGACTAAGTTTCATTATCCCAAACACCCCCAAAAAAAAACTTCGGGCAGAGAAGAAACAAATTGGATGAAATCTCATAATACCCCTGTACTGTGTCCATACCTATAGGTCCAGAAGAACAATCCCCCAAGGATTAGGGCCACTGGGCCAGGGTTGAGCTGAATGTCTGTATTTCGTGGAGAACAATCTCGGATCGTCCACACATATCCTAACACCTATGGAAAAGTCACCCACTTCATATATTACTATTCAAAAAGGTAGCCTTTTTAGGGGCACATGGTGTAGTGGTTATCACTCATGCTTTGCATTTTTCGCAACTGTATGCGGTCCTGGGTTCAATCCCCAGTGTGTCCACTTTTTTCTCTTTTGGTATAGTTTTGTTTTCAAGTTGACTTCACTCGCGTAACATCGTAATGTGCTTTGTATGTAGCCCAGCTCTTTTTTTTGTTGTTGTTAAGGTAGGTGCCATCCACATCCATCGAGTCACGTAAACGTGACTGATGCGTGACAATAACGTGGGAAAGCGCAAATTTTCGATTTTAAAAACAAAAAAGTCCAATTTTTGTGTGTTCAGCTCTAGAGAACACTTTCCCTCCTGCTACAGGCCCCCTTACCTATTTACCTCCCTATCCCCGCCATGGTGACAAAACACATGTCAAAATGGGGGCTATTATATAGTCTATGATTTTGTTTCATTTTGTCACAATTACAACCATAATTCTCACCCAGGAACACAAAATCGTCCTTTCATTGGGTAAAGCCTGACTCCGATTTCGTTTCTGGACACAGTCTTATCGTGACAATGCCAATCGTCGACAATCAGTGTTGCCGACACAAAGACCATCCAGCCCGAGACATGAATACCATGCTGGAAACATAAGTTGGACATTACATGCAGACACTCAACAGGACATGGAGGATGACTACAAACCTCGGAAATGTGCCTGGTACAAGTGTAAGCTCACGAATACGGTGTGGGACATGCGCGCGGACTTTTGTGCGCACATCGTTGATCACATTGGCTATCTTCGAAACGACTCGCTGCAATACCAATGTGGTCTTCGACCCAAAGCTCCTTGGTGCAGGTGGCAGGAGTGCAGCAAAGAGGACAACAAGGACAACAAGGACAATGTCTGCGGCAAGACCGACTCTCACAACCTCAAAGCACATTTCGCTCGTGTTCACAGTATAAATGTCCAAGAGAAGGTCGACATCAAGTATTGCACCATCTGCACTGAGACGTGCGTACCCCACCTCACTTGCCCTAGTTTATTGATTGACAATTCCAACAGCTTTATTGATCATGATGGCGACGGCTCTCTCTGGCGGGAACACTGTGCCGAGCACTATGCTACCCTTTTCCTCCCATTTGAGACCAGGGTCATTTCGACAAGCACGGCATGCTCTTCACTCCCAAAGTTGATCACGCTGTGGACTTTGAGCACGGCACAGGTTTCGGCGGGGAGAGACCTGAGTTTCACGGACATTTTGAGAACCAGGTCCCTCTCTCACCCGCTTTTGTGCTCTTTGTGTGTACAACGAGAATCTCGACGTCGATGTGGCAATGCGACAGTAAGTTCTGGACAACTGCTGTTTTCATGTGTTCTCAATATGCATAGGTTTCATCGCTACAAGGACCTGCAGCTCCATCTCGACATCCACCGGCGCGAGATCGAGGATTCTGATGAGATGTGGAAGTGTCCCGTCCCCTCGTGCAGAACCCACCAGTTCACATCACACAATTTTCTCTGCCACATCATTATCTACCATTGACTGTCCATCTGCGGCTCCACCAGCCACACCCTTTTCCGCCGCTTGCGTCTTCCCAGGGAGGTTGAAGATGATATTCCCCCACCCAAGCGTGTCGACCTCGCGCACCTTTATGACGACGTGATGGTTGAGGACAGACCTGCTGCTTCCGCTGGCTCTACAGCGGGTGCATCTGGCTCTGGAGTCATGATGCAGGACGGTGTGACCCCATCTGCTGCAGGCTCGTCGGGTTTGGTCAACACAGACAGCATTGGCCACAGCGTAGGGCATCAACACGGCAGGTCCTTCCAGCTCCGGCGCTGATGTGGATGTCGCGATGACGGACTCACCTGTGCCAGGTCCCTCTGCCTCCGAGACCATGCCCAAGCCAAAGAGGAAGCATATTGCGACGGGAGTGCGTCAGACTTTGCTATCGCCCGTGCTACTGGCTGACTTCCCTTTTCAGGTTGAAAGGGTGATGCTCAACCACTATTGCGAGCTCCACCACAAGCAGTTCTGTGATATAAGGGAGCACATTCCTCAGTCGTGCACCGCAACGCACTTTAAGATTTGTGATGCGGAGCTCACTCGGCGGCAGCGCGGTCAATTTGGCCCACGGGTGGATTTTGCGGAGTGGTGTAAAACTGCGCCTGCGTTTGTTGTGAGTGTACTGTTCTTGAAGTAAGCTACCTTGATTGACGTGTGCGCAGCCTGCTTTGCAGTCTCCAGATTCTCCCGGAGAATTGCCTGCTGAGGCTGGGTCAAGTAAAAAGGCTCGGATAAACACTGTTCGTGTCATCTTTCCAGTCGCTCGATCCTCTTTTCATCTTACTTCTGTGGTAGACTTTCAACTTCAAATGCGCGGGCTGCACTAAAGAATACACCGATATCGGAAAACACCTGAAGTCCCTCCGCAAGGAAGGCTCCAGGTGTAAAGTCAAGCAGCGCGGCAACAATGGAGAGTTTAGGCCGGTGATAAACTTTGCGACGTGGCACGGTAACCCTGACTATAAACCTCCGCCCTCCCTTTGACCCTCCCTTCTACAACTCCGTTTTCGGCATGTGCTCCCTCCCCTCCTCCCCCCCCACCTCGTCTTTTTCGCTCTTTGTATTCTCTCTACCTGCAGCATGCGCCACCACCAATTATCTTGTCCACTCTCTTTCTACCACTGTCTCCATCCACATTCTTTTACTGCGACGCCTTGTATTGTCTCCTCTTGTAGCGATAACTTCATGCCTGATTAAATGTACTTACGATGAAATAATATGATGATGTACCACCGACTATGAAGGCTAGTAATAATACCAGTAAATAAGGCCAATAAAAGAAGCGGTGCCATGCATGTGACTTCTTCACCTTTCTCTCCTCCAATTCCTGGATGTGCCCTCAGGGGCTGTCCTGCTGCTAGACTGTGCATTTACATGTGGCCCGTGTTATATGTACAGCCTGTGTCTTCACTTGGGGCTGCCGAGTGGGGACCAGCAGCGAGTATGGGAGCCAATGTAGGCTGAGCATCGTCCATCCCGGGGGTTGAATGAGCGGACAGGTGTACGCACTTCCCCAAGACGACATGCCTGGCAAAAAACATGTAAACAGCAAAAACGCACACACACCCGGCAAAAAACATGTAAACGGCAAAAACACTCGAGTTGTGAGAGTGACACAGCCACTGCCCAGATTCTGGGCAGTGGCTCTGTTGCAAGTCCAAATATGGGCAATCAGTCAAAAATGCCGATCGGGATTTTGGCCCTGACCTTGTCAGGGCGAAAATGGATGTGATTTCCAATTGTATGCGGTCCTGGGTTCAATCCCCAGTGTGTCCACTTTTTTCTGTTTTGGCGTAGCTTTGTTTTCAGGTTGCCTTCATTCGCGTAACGTCGTAATCTGCTTTGTATGCGACCCAGCTCTTTTGTTTTGTTGTTACGGTATCTCATTTTTTGAATCTAACCATTATGCTTTCGCTGAACTCAAGTTTAGTCCCCGCTGCCGCCAACCTTTTAATATTTCGTCTGTGTACCTCTCGTTTTTGTTTTTGCTGCACACAGAACAGTCTATTGGAGTGCATTGCATACATTGTGAGCATTTCTACTAAATATTAATCGATAGCACAGTTGGTATAACAGGAATACTACGCTGGGCCGAATAAGTTAAAAGAGTCTCTCGTTAACCTGGACGAGGAGTAGACGGGGCATTGTCTCCTTCAAAAACCAGAGACGTATGATCCGCTACGCTGCTTGAACTCGTAATAGGAGGCTGAACGGGAATCTCACCAGGACTATCGTCCACTGGCTTCATCGCATCCACTTCGTGTCCACTCTCAAAGGTTCGCTCTATCTCAGGCACGTCGCCAAGCCATTCATGTAGGACCAGCTCCCCGGCGCTGATACGCCCATCCGGATCCAAATCCAGCATGGGGAGCAGAAAATTCGAGATGGCGTCCGCATCCGACTGCGGGAACAGGTATTTGTCGTGGAGAACCGACGACAGCGGCCATGGACGCAAGTTCTGGATATGCAGGAGTTTGCCTAGGATGAATGTGAATACGATGACTCCGAAGGCAAAGCGATGACTTACCTCTCGAATCGAAAAACTCGCTACTCCATCGCCCTGATTTCCGAACAGGGTCTGGTAGGTCACCGAGCAGCTCGATGATCTGGGCCATGTGGTCGTCGTCCTTCGTATACTTTGGTTTGCCGCCGGCACCTCTCGGCGCAGGAGCTGGATCGAAGAGATAATCCCCGCCGGTGAGCAGCTCAAACAACTGTAGCCGGGATACTGAGTGGCATGCATCGGGTAAAAAGATAGACTGGACACACCACACAGGCGATACTCCATATATCTGCACTCGTCCCCCACGCCGTGGAGCCAATGATGACTTCGGGACACCGGTATTGTCGCGTTTGAATGTCGTTTGTGAAATGGTGATTTGTCCATGTGGCTGAATGGGCAGGGGGGGAAACGCGACAAGGGAAACGATGGGTTAGGGATGCAGAAAATAGTTCAAGCGCGATATGCAAGCTAACCATTCCCCAAATCTGCGATCTTCACCGTGATCATCTCATAGTCGAGCTCCGCATCCACCTCTTCTACCCATCCCTCTTCGCCTTCTACCTTCTCGTTCTCGTCGCGACCACCCACATCGAGAGTGAGAGGTTGGTGCGAAGGGCTGGGAACGGGCATTGGAGTCGTAGACGCTGGTGCAGATTTGGACAAGGATAGCGAGGACATGCCCAGATCGTCGTCTCCGGCACTCTTCTCTTTCCCCTTCCCCTTCGCGTCGTCCGGAGAGATTTTCATCATCCCAAGCCCCCATTTATCTCCCGGCAGCTTCGAGCGCCCAGCGCTGCCGCTGGTCAACGACGAGAGACTGACGAAACTCCCGCTCGGACTTGTGCTGGGAAGTGGCTGACTTCCCGTTATATTCACGTTAATGTGGTGATGTCGTGGCCCTGGGGTCAGGTTTCCCCCGCGGCCAGTGGATGCAGGAACACCGGTGAGTTTCTGGATCGTAGGCTGATGGTGCGGCGCCTGATGTAGAGCGGGGGGAGTGGAGAGCGAGGCGGACGACGAGGAGGACTGCAGAGCAAACTCGGCCTGAATCACCGACTCAACGTCCGGGATATAGATGAGGACATTCTCTGGCTTTAGATCTATCATGTGCGAGGTGAAACGCGGCGAAAAACGCATATCGGAACATCTCACCTGTATGTATAACGCCGCAATATCGATGCATGTAGTCGAGACCCTGTAGGACTTGTTTGGCGATCTGCTTTACTAACGGTATAGAGACGCCTTTATTCTATGCCATGAAGCATCGTATTAGTACCTGGTAGGAGCGCGTTCCGACATACCTGGTGCCTCTTGATCAAACCCAACAGACTCTCGCCCAAAACCTCAAACACCATGCATACATGCGTCCCATTGGGTCCAATATGTCTGAAGTGGTCGAGGAAAGATATAACATGGGATTTTCCTGGATGTGAAGGCGGCGTAGTGGGATCGGAAGACGTCACTAGGCGCTGGAGGAGCTTTATCTCATCCACAGCTGTCTCAGTGTACCGAGGGGCGGATTTGACGATTTTGAGCGCGACATGTCTCTGCATCCTGCAGATGTAAGTCAATACGTTTATCCTCAAGACCAAGGAAAGCAACGCACTTCTCGTCGCGCGCCAGCCAGACAGTGGAAAAATGCCCCCATCCGAGTTTCCGGACGACGACATAACGGCTGTCTGAGAAAGAGTCCCCTATAGAGACAGGGTGATAGCCGCCAAGTTTGTATTCCTGCCAGTCCTCTTCGTCTTCAGCCATAGGGATGGCGAGACTGAGACAGAGAGCGGGCTATCTTCCATTCATTCCTTATCTCTACCCCGCTTGTGCATCCGGCGGTTCAACGTTCAACCATCAGCCAAGAGTGATATAATTTACCCTTTCCCGTGAAAGATGGTGGACGAAGCAGATAAGTATTTCGTGCATTACAAAAAGACGAACGTACAGGTCAAAGGGCTTTTACGGTGTAATTCTGTGTTCCCTTCAATAATTCGGCAGGATCGGCATCATGTTCTTGGAATTGATCAGATCATGGACTTGACGTTCTTGAATTCTCAACTCACACGGAACCAAATCCAAAACCACGGATTCCCACCAGGTTGGAATAAATGTGCAATTCTAACGACGTCAGATTGGATAAACTTGGTCGTCATTAACTCTGCAAGCATTCATTTAGAGCTACCAAACCGCAGAAAAAAATCTACCGGATGCCGGCGTGACGTACCAAATTCTGTAAGTCAATCCACACGACAAGATATCGGCTGTCCTCTTGAACTCTATCTCCTCAATACAAAAGCTGGCCTTGAATCGCCTTTTACAGCCCAGTGGACTATCAAATATTGCGGGGAACCGATCGTGGAACGCTGATGATATTTTGTAGGACGTCCACGGCCACAAATTCAGATTCCTCAGCGCAGAGACCGGGTACCCAGATAGAATTCACAGACTGCTGTCCTAGGGTTCAAGATAGTCAAAATCGACAAGCAACTTGAAGGCGCTTCGTTTATTCGAAGACTAGTTGAGTGCCTTCACCGACCTTGGGACGAGCGAGGGCATACTATACGCGCATATAACGAATGAGTGCCGCAGTGAGGGGAAGAGGATAGAGATAGAGGTCGACTGCGAGTCATGGATTAGCCGCGCCAATCAAATGCGAGCACGCTGGCCGCGGCGGTTTAACCACATTTGACTCGCACGATGCGCACGAACTTGTCCAACGCAAGTCGCGCCTCTTGATCGCTCTCGATGAGTATCTGCATCTGCTCATTATCCGTGCCATAGTACCTGTCTTCGGCGAACGGTATCTGCAAGATACTGCTCTTCACTGCCAAAGACAACAAGACGTGTTGACATTGTTCAATACTATGGTTCAAAATGACGCCTTCAAGGTGATTCTGAATGGTGAATATATATTATATACATATATATAATCAGGGTGATGATTCGCCCATGATTAGACTCGGCTCCTGTTCCTTTCTGAGAATAACTGGGGACGACGCGACGCGAGTGCAGTGGATCAGCTGATCGCGTTCCTCCTTGTCAAAACGAGAGTCTCAGTCCGTTGGTTTTTCCCCCTTCTTTGATGGTATAACCTTAAGGAATATTTATTTTGCCGAAGCTACTCTGAATGCTGGAGCAATTACTCATGTATCTAACCCAGCCAAGCCGTCCTTGAAGCTTGAGCATCCAAAAAAAAAACCGCCGGATAAAAGACGCTTTACTTGGCGCTGACTCCACGCGAAATTCCCCGTCGGCGTGAAATCAACGACCTTGCAGGCCCAGATAATATCTGGCTCATCGAATTTGGAGCATGGGACCGGCGCTTCGACATCCACGAGAACTCGTATGTAGCTTCATGCACGAAGCACGGTCTCTATGTCCTCATCCTTGTCTCCAAGCTCCGACTTCTCGGCCTCCGCACTCTCTGTGACACTGTCCTCGACGCTAGGGATCCGTACGTGCCTGTATTTGTACCACGCAACAAGCGTCACGATATTCGCGCCGAGCACAAAGAATACTGCAGGCCACACCAATCTTATAGAGAGGTTGACTGAAAGAACTATTAGCAGTGTGCAGGCCTGCCAAAATTCCACTAACTGGATGGCACGTCGCGGTACCGCAGCGCGATGCCGAGGCGGTCGAGCGTAGGCTGAATCGTCGACACGGGGAGCTCCGTAGCCCCCTGGCGGACAACGACTGTGCCGCTTCGCGTAAAGACGAAGTCCGCGTAGAAGGACACGGCGACGATGAAGCAGGCTGTGCTAACCAGCAACGCGGCGGCCTGGTGCCTAAGAGTGACGCTCGAAAGTGGTTGTTGTATGGGGCGGAATCGGCGCAGGACGAAATGTGGCATAATCTTAAATATGTCCTGCAGCATGATAATGACAATGTGGGAGGTCAGCATCGTCACCAGCTGAATGGCGACGAAGAGGAGGATGGAGGTCGTCCGTACGTCTGTAATATACGGTAAGCTCTCGGTAGGTCAGTGAAATCCGTGTTCAACCGACCCGTATATTCGAGCACGGCCGAAATACCCGGCGGAAGGTTTTCGTTGAGGAGTTTTTCGGAATCGCGATGTCTGTCCGAAAAAGGATCAGCTCTCATGTATATGATGCAGATAAGAGTGCGTACTTCGTCCAGATCTTCACAAACGGCCCGCCCGCGACGATCGCGAACACGAACGCCAAGGTCATGAAGCCCAGGCGCACCATCCCCAGCGGGAGGTCATTCTTCACGAGCCTCCGGACGATAGTACGAACATGAGCGTGCATGCAGGCGAAAGGTACGATTCCCTGCTCATGCCTGTCAAAGCATTTAAGTATCTCGTGGACGGGAATATAGAACCATTTGTTACATTCATCAATACCATCACCCACGGTCCAGAATGTGAGATTTTAAGTCACGAGTGTGGGATGAAATTGCTGGAAGGGAGTCGAATTGCTGCGCCGACAAAGTGATAGCGCACAACGCCGACAAAATGACCCCAACTAGTCGAACACGTGTTTTTTTCCGTCTTCGAACACGGATGTTCTGACCCGGACCAGATATGAAAAAAGACGCACGACAACCGACTCCTCGAGAGTAGATGAGCCTAACAAGGTAACAATACAGGCACATCGCGTACGATACAATCCTTTTAGGCGGATATAATATTATAGTATCTATTATACTGCAGAGCCGGTCGTCAGATCCTCCAGGCAGTCAGTATGAACGTACTCACATGTACACCCATTCTTCACGCGCTCCGACTGCGGCCCACAAGCGCAGAGAACCGATCCAGCCGATCCTCAAGCATTCCAATCTCCTCCAGCATCGCCGCATGTTTCCCCTCCAATTCATCGAACGTCGTGTCCTCCCACGTCGGGCTCCTCGCGACCGCTACGCGTTCTGCGCGCCGCACACTATTGGTGCGGGCCAAGGGCACACTCAGCGACGCGCCGCTACCTGACGCGCCCCCCAGCATACCACTCCCTGATGCGCCGCCGAGCACGCCGCTGCGCAACGAATGCGAGTGAAGCGAATGCGTGCCCGTGATCGTCGGCGTCCCGCTCCGCCTCGAGAACATCGACATCGCCGAGCCCGGGCGCGGCGTCGGACTCGGGCTCGGGGGGCCCTCCGACTCCTCCGTCTCCGTCTCGGTGCCCTCGGCTTCGGGCGCCGTAACCGCACGGGCGGGGCGCAGGCGCCCCTGCGACGACGACGCAAAGTCCGGCACCGAGACAGCTGGCGGGGCGCGCCTTGAGCTCGAGCGGGACGATGCTGCCTGAGGAGGAAGCACAGGCGCGAGCGCGGGCAGGACACGCGGCTTGCGCCCGCTCGCGAGCACCTTCTTGCGTGCGCTCATCCCGACGCAGTCCGCGAGCTGCTTCATCGCCTCGCGGTCGGACACGGGGCGGCGCCCGGTGCCGGCCGCGCGTCGGATGGTGCTGCGCGGCAGGGTCGGGTGCGAGCGCGTGTGCGCCGTGCCCGTGCCGGGGCGGACGGGCGTCAGGAAGGGATACGAGTGGAAGCCGGCGGGGGTAGCGGTCGTGGGGTGTGTGAAAAGCCTCAAATTAGGATTCGGGGTCGCGAGCGTTGGGGCGGACAGGCGCGCCGGACGGGGAGTCGCCATACCAGGGAAGTCCCCTTGGTGGCCCGCGATGGGACTGAAGGATCGGTCGCCTACCGGGAGCGCGGGGAATGCATCGTCGAGCGGGCCCCAGGAGAAGCCGATGAACGCGTCGTCTCGGGGCTGGGGGGTGAAACTACTACCAAGACTCCCCCGGCGCGGGGTGGCATTCGCATGCAGCTCCGGCGCCCCGGGAGAAGTGATCTGCGACGATTGAAATAGTGCTGAGAATGCGAAGGGTTGGGAATTGGAGTGGGAATCATCCTCTGCGGGTGGGAGCACCACCGAGGGCTCGGCGTACGAGAACTGAGGGAGATGGAGCAAGGGTGGGGCCGTTTCTGAGATCGAATAATTAATACTGTGTTCAGAGGGAACGCAAGCAAGCTCACCCGTGGCAAGGGCCGTCCAGTTAACCTCGACGAACGCGGGGTGGTCGTGGATCTCGTGAATGCCGCCGCGCCCCAGACGGCGGTCAGCATGGGTGAGGAATCTTGTGGAGCGGTGAGCGCCGATTGCCGATTGCATTACAACAAACCGGACATACCGACGTAGCAAATTCTGGAACACGGCTGAGACGTGCACAGATGTGTCAAAGCGGAGGCTTTTCTATAGATACGCGCGTCAGGAAGAGTCTCAGTGAGATACACGCAACGCGCCTCATGCTCTATGATCCTCAGGTACGTCTTGCGGATGTCCGTCGCGAAGAACGGCGCGACGCCATATACCATCTCGTAGAGCATTGCGCCGAGACTCCACCAGTCCGTCTCGAATCCGTACCCGTACGGCTCGTCCGCCACCTGCACCTGCGTGTCATCCTCCATCTCGAGCGCGACGAGCGCCTGCTCGTGCGCATTCAGGATCTCGGGCGATATGTAGTCGCACGTCCCGCACGGAACGAGGCGATACCGCCGCGGCACGCGCCCGCCTTCCAGCGGCGCGGCAGAGCCAAAGTCGATCAGCAGGACGTGCGCGTCAGGCGTGAGCACGAAGTTGTGCGGCTTGACGTCGCGGTGGACGAAGCCCTGCGCGTGGCACCAGTGCACGGCGCTGACGACCTGCGGCGCCCACCACGCCATGTCCTCTTCCGCGACGCGGCCATTGAGCGGGCTCGACTCGAGGACGTCCCAGAGCGTGCCGCCGTCGGCGTACTGCATGACGAGGCTGAGGTGCGTCGGTGTCTGGAACGCGCAGAGCAGATGCGGCGCCCACACGGAGTCGGTCGTGCGCGCACGGAGCAATATATCGCGCTCGAGTTGCGGGGAGCATTGCTGCCACGCGAGCCGTCAGCGGATTCAATTGGGCAGCGGAGGAGCGAGGTACGCACCTCGCGCACCCGCATTGCAAAGCGCCGCTCGACGGACTTGCGGACGTACATCCGGCCGTCGAGGTGGCATTTGACGACGTCGACCTGGGCTGCGTCAGAATACAATACACGTCCGCATAAGATCGTGAGACGTACCATGCCAAACTGGCCACGCTCGAGCGTCCCAACGAGCTGGAGGTCTACGTCCTGGAAGCGCAGCGCGTCGATTTCGGCCGTCTTGGCTGGGGCATTTCAGAGACAGCTGAGAAGAACGGCGCGTGTACAAACCGGTCTTGCCAATGACATTTTGGCCATGCAGAATCCGGTCAAGCGCGCGGCCTGCCTCTTCCTCGTCTTCGGTGGTCTTCAAAAGCACGCGCAAGCGAGCTTTCCGCTTGAGCCAAGGTGTAGACATGCATCAGGTCGCCAGAGGGTGATAATTCCAAGGAAATGGATGAGAAGATCTTTGCGCAGCTGAGTAACTTGGTCCGGCAGAATGTTAGGACCAACCTGTAAAAGATAATGGTCAAAAATCGCCAGGGAAGGTCCAAAATAGACCCGGAGCGCGGAAAACCCACTTGACCACGTCTCAGCAGTGAAGACACGCGAAAAAATTAGGATCTTTTTAAAGCAAATGAGGAACTAGGCCAAGAAGAGCGACAGAGAACCAACCTGGACAAGTCAAAAGTCAGCAATTGAAATCGGCAAAGAAATGGCGCAGAGACGGAAGAAGAGTAATCCTCACTAGACCACGTCTCAATACGCGACAAATACAGAACCCAATACAGTGCGCACACAGAAAATATGGTACGACAAGACGATGGAGTAATACAGCGCAAGGGAGAAGAGGAAGGTTCGGTTCTGTGTTGGACTGTGGCTTCTGGAACAAACAATCATGTTGGTCTGCGACTTCCGGGTCAAACAAACACTTTAACCTATCCTCGAATGTATCGAAAAGAACTGCCGTACCACCTTGCGGAATCCATCCACGCGCAACTGCAGCGTGAAGCGCGCCGCCGCGTGCGTTCGATGCGAATACGGCTGAAGACGGTCAACGATCAGACAGGCTTCCTCTCGAGAGCCATGATGGTGCGACGAGAGCACCGCGCCGAGCTAATGCAAAGCCTTGGGGAGACGCGCCGCTCGATGGACGCCTACGACAACGAGACCGCGGTGCGGGAGGAGAACAAGGACAAGGGTGGTGTCGCCGTCAAGAACACAGACAGAACGCATGAGATTTTGAATATTAATGTCCTCTCGAAGGAGGCGGAACGGCTACGACACACGTGGCACCAGGCCGCCAACCGCGACAGCCCGCTCGACCTGGGAGCAGTATCGTCTGATGTGAAGAACGAGACACGAAAGGATGCAGACGAGAAATGAGACCGCAGCAACAGTCGACACGTAAGGCAATATCTGCATTTTCTGCTGTAGCAATGCACTTATTATTCACCGCAGGCACCAGACGCCGTCACGCCTTACAGAATGGCGCGCAGAACATAACCGGTCTCGGTGACGGAAACATCAGTGCCCTCTGCTCGGCAGCGGGGTGGATGCTGGCGTAGGGTGGACCGCCAAGGACCGCGATCTATCGCGATGTATCTGCATCATTCCTTGCAGCTCATTCACTCTTGTTGGGCGAGCCACTCACAAGTCGCATGTCGCCCATGCTATTATACATTTCGGACGAACTCGAGCTTTCGGGTGAGCTCAGGCGGTCTTGAGACTCAAAGCGGGATCTCTATTGCCATGCAAACCAGAAACGAACCGGTCGATGCGCGCGCGAAGGAGGCTGCCTGAGGCTTCTCCTTCGCCCTCGCTTCCCGGGTCATTCCCTTCGAGTCTCCTCTCCCGGAGCAGGGCAGCGGCGATAGATGCAGGCGCCAAGGCATTCAAGGCAAACTGGCTCGTGGAGCAATCCACATCCACGCGCTACCACTGTATCTCCCGCTTCGACAGCGCCCGACCTCGTTCCGCCTGTACGACAACCCGAGCCGTCCTCAGTGCAGCGTACTTCGCACGACTCACATCGCCCTCAACGCGTACCTGTACCGCTTCCACCTCGCCCCCTCCCCCGACTGCGTGTTGTGCCTCGTCGCCGAGACCGTCCCCCACTACCTTCTCGCTTGCCCCCGCTTCCGCCGTCAGTGTGCATGCCTTGCCCTCATTATCCGCCTAGGGACCGCGCGCCTCTCACTCCGCCGCCTACTTGTCGCAAAGTCGGAGGTGCTCACGGTCGTGCGCGATACCGAGCGCTTCCCCCCGCTACGCCCTCTCCTCCACGGCGTTGTACCTCAGATCGACGATTCCGCTCCCTCTTTCCTTTCTCTTTTTCTTTTCCTATAGTACATACTCTTATCATCGCACTTTTCCTCCTCGCCTCTTGATCACGTAGATCACATAGCTTACTCCGCACAGTCTCGCCGTCTATTTCTGCCCCTCCCGCACATCCTCTGGCCCAGCTGGTTATATTCTGTGTACTGTGTGTATCATGCTACATGGGACCCCAAGCCCCCCCCCCCCCCCAATAATAAATAAATAAAATGCCAGGAATTCAATTGCAAGTTGGGGTCGCGGACAATTATGATACTTTTGCTTCTCATGTCTGTTTGAAGGACAAACTGTTTGTTTCAAGTTCGTGAGATGAGGAAGCTCCTGTAATGCTGCCGCGGGGTGGCGGTGCATCGATCAACTTCTTCAACCAGTCGGACCTTTGGCTGAAGAATCCAGGCGCATGTGGTCCTCATAAGAAACGTCAGCTACCGTGATTTGCCCTGATTTGCCCCTTCAAAGCGGATCCGCAACTGACTCCCATTCATATCAGCGCCAAAAGCGTCTTTTAAACCCCAGGTGTGCCAGTAGGTAAAAATTACACGGCTCCGGATCCCGTTCAGCCCTAGGAACGCCGCTTCCAGTAATTATCCCAAAATTTAGTTTTCTCCCTGTGTTCGCGTCGAAGACACAACTCATGGAACGCAAAGCCGGGATCGACCTTGTCTTTAGCGCCCTGGGCCTCTGCAGCGCCGCCCTGTCCGCGTATCAGTGGATGCATACGACGCGCGGCGGAGGAATTGCCCTCCCGCTCGAAAACGACTCCCGCGTAGAAGCACAAGGAAATTTAGACTCGGACTCGGAATCGAGTAGTATCCTTTCAACGAACAGCGTGTTCGACATCGCGACGCCGTACGACTTTATCGACGGGCACCCACTCGATGAAGCCGCCTTTTGGGCTCGCGTGGGTGTCTTTTTATTTTGTGTTACGGTAATACAAACTGGTTGAATTTATTTCTGGGTTACCTAGATGCATCCGCGCAAAATCTCCTTGCTTGTCGTGCTCTTTTCCGCGCTGGTGCTCTCGTTGGCTTCGACTGGGTATTCCGAGATTTCGAAGACCTCGTTCACGGCTTACCTCGCACTCCTCGCCTTTCTCTCTCTGCGCAACGCCGAACGCGCTGCGCATGTGCACTACACCACGAGTCTTGCCGTCCTCAGCAGCAGCGCTTTCCTCATACTTCTTGCCGACGCGCTGGTCCCTGAAGTCGGTTCCTCCGAGTTGACGGACCTATATCAGTATCAAAATATTTTTCTTGTGCTCTACCTCGCCGCCTCAGCCCTTGCACTCGCCACCCCCCGCGGGCCCCCGCTTTACTATCCGCCCCAGAATATTTACCCCACAAAATGATGAACTCGGACTCTACCGGCGCCCGGTGGAGAAGGAGAACAACGTCAACGGCGTCGTCGGTGCGTACCGGTCCTCCCTCTCCTCCAAATAATAAAAGTAAATATATTATATATACCTAACCGTGCCCCTCCCAGACGCCTCCCCTCTCGGCGCCTTCTTCTTCACCTACATCTCCGCGGTAGCGACCCTCCCGCCCGGCTTCGGCGTTCCCGCCCTCCCGCTGCTCACCGCGGACATGCGCGCCATCGTCACCTTCTCTCGGCTCCGATCCGGCCTCCAGGCGATGCGCGCATGGAAACCACCCGCAGGCATACGCTTCGGCCTCGCCCTCCTCCGCGCGAACGCGCGCCCGTTCGTGGGCGTGCTGTTTTTCACGATGCTGACCGCCACCGCACGCCTCGCCCCGTCGTATTTCATGCGCTTGTTACTCCTCCATCTCGAGTCACGCGAGGATGGTTCCCCGGCGGAGGCGGACGCGCGCTGGGGTTATCTTTATGTTGCGGGGCTGTTCGCGGTTGGACTCGTCTCCGCGATAGGGTGGGGCCAACTATGGAGTCTGGCGCACATCGCGGGGGTGAACATCGTGAGCCAGACGACCGGGTTGCTTTTTGCGAAGACGCTTGTGCGGAGGGATGTTGTGACTATCGCCGCGAACGGAAGTAATACCAAGTCGAAGTCGACGCCCAAGAAGGAGAAGGAGAAACAAACCGGCGGCGTCCCTTTCGTGCACAAGGCGCAGATCCTCACGTTGATGTCGCAGGACGTGCACCGCATCGCGGGGCTGTCGACGCATGTTTATACGCTCACGGGTGAGCCGCCCCCATTTGGGGTGGCTTGAATATTTGTCTTGATTGTTTCTTTGTAGATTTGGTCATCCAGTTAGTTCTCGGCACTGGCCTCCTCTACATCCTCCTCGGTGGGCGGTCTTCCAAACTTGATGATATTAATACTAAGAACGCTCAGGCTCCTCATCCCTCGTTGGACTAGCGTCGACAGTCATCTTTCTCCCTTTACAACATTTCACCGGCAATATAATCATTCGAAACCAGAGCGCGCTGATGAAAGCGAAGGATGAGCGGGTGGAGCTCACTAATGAGGTTAGTTCTTCCGATTAAAAGATAATTTCGATGGTGGATGAGATTATGGCTTAAATTCACCTAATAGATCCTCGGCGGGATAAGGATGATCAAGGTGCGAGTTCAATATTTTTCTATTTTCTGTCCCAGGGGGAAATCCGACCGATTTAATTTTTATTCAATTGAAGTTCATGGCCTGGGAGCGCAACTTCGAGGCGCGGCTCTGGGGGATACGCAAAAAGGAGCTGGCAAGGCAGAGAGTGGCGTACACTATGAAGGTCTGTAAATCTATCCATTACGAATCGTAAGTCAAGACAGGATGACGTTAACTGAACCTGCAGACCCTCTTGACTAGCGTTGGGTGCGTCTCTTCAATAATTAATTGTCAGTGACCCGGAGCCGATGGTAAAGCTTGTTTTCTGTGCAGGATCTTTACTCCCCTGCTCTTCGCTTTGGTTTCCTTCGGGCACTACACGGTCGTTCGGCACAAGACGCTCACGCCTTCCGTCGCGTTCACGGCGGTGCGTTTAATTCCCTCCTGCTGATGCCGATTGTCTCACCTTGAACTCCGCCCGAATAGATCACCGGTACGTATCTGCATAAACCAAGCATGTTCCTGCTAACAACGTATTTTAGTCTTCAACGGAGTGCAGAACGCCATTTCCTGCTTCCCCGAGGTACTGCTCGCAGGCTTGCAGGTGCGTATTCCTAACTCGGCGGTAACTCCCATCTGATATACATTTGCAGTGTCTCGTTTCACTCCGCCGGATCGACCAATATCTCGACAGCCCAGAAGTGTCCCTGCCCCCGTCCGCTTCACACTCGCACTCCGGCCCTCACACCAACTGTGATGCTACACGCATCGTTCTCTCCTCGGTAACCGTCAGCTGGCCTTCATCCAGAGAATCACATTCACAATCCGACTCGAGCACCCCTTTTGTGCTCTCCGACCTCTCCCTCGAATTTCCCGCCGGCGAGCTGAGCCTCGTCTGCGGGAAAGTCGGATCTGGGAAGACTTTACTCCTATTAGGTGGGGTGTTTCCATCTCTCTGAATTACCCTATGCTGACAGGATTATCTGTGTCTGTCTGTCTTGTTATACGCGCGCGTCTGTCTATCTCAACTTGAAGCCCTACTCGGCGAGGCCGAGGTCACCGCCGGAACAGTCAAGTGCCCGCGCTCGGCTCCGGATTTTTTGGCCAGTTTTGGGTTGGATGTTCCGAGTTCTGAGGACTGGCTTGTACATGGAGTTTGTGCGTATGTGCCTCAGGTAAGTGTTTTTTTGCGCTCTTTATGGCACTCGTCGTCTAACGTTCTCGTAAATAGACCTCTTGGCTGCGGAATCAATCAATTCGAGGTCAGCAAATATTGATTTTGTGGGACTTGCTAACAATGACCTAGACAATATTTTATTTGAACTGCCCTATTGCGCTGACCGTTATGCCAAGACCCTCGAAGTAAGGCTTTGTGATTCCCTTTCCCAACGGTTGAACGAATGTTCGCTCCATATTCAGGTTTGTGCCTTGATCGCTGATCTGGAGATGCTGGAATATGGTGATTTGTCGGAGGTGGGAGAGCGAGGTGTATGTTTCTTCTGCTGTGAATACAATTGGAACCTCAATTTTGGCCAGATAAATCTTTCCGGAGGCCAAAAAGCTCGAGGTGCGAAAATTCAACCAGTCACGTGCTTTGTGTTGAAATTAAGGACTGAACCACAGTGTCTCTTGCTCGTGCTGTATATTCGTGAGAATTCAACTCCTACATGGCAAAATTAACTGACGGGGAAAAAAATCAGACGCGCATCCATTCTCATCCTGGATGATATCCTATCTGCTGGTAAGTTTCCTTGTTGAAGCTTCGATTCTCGAAAGTGACGACCAACGCAGTGGACGTCCACACCGCGCATCACATATACCACACCTGCTTGAAGGGCGATATCATGCGCGGAAGGACTGTGATCCTGGTTTCCCACCATATCCAGCTCTGCGTAGACTATGCAGCGTACGTCGTGGCTCTTGACAGGGGAACAGTGAAATTCCAAGGAGCCGCGACCGACTTTCGCCGGTCGGATATTTTCCGGAGTCTGCTTCAGACGAAGGTTGTGTCTGACTCAGGCGCGCTGCCCGGTGCTCCTGCTACCCTTCTCTCGCCATCTTCGCAACCTGCCGACAAATCCTCAAAGGCCGAGATGATCGAGAAGGCAACAGGAAAAGCCCCGAAATTCGTCGCAGACGAAATCAGCTCTGTGGGCCGCATTTCTTGGGCAGTGTGGACGACGTACCTAGGAGCTAGTGGCAATTGGAACTACTGGATCTGGTTCACCCTGATATTGCTCGTCGCATCCCTGGGTCCCGTGTTTGAAAATGCTTATCTGCGCACTTGGACGGATGCCGGTGAGGGCGCGCCTCATGGGGCTGTCCATTATCTATCGATTTATGCTGCGATTCTATGCATCGGTAAGCCCAACGCATCCGAAGTATACTCATGATTAATGAGGTTACTTCGATGGCCGCAGACCTGATGTTTCGGGTGGCACACTTCCTTATACTTTGTCAGTCAGCTGCTGTTTGTTGGTATGAAATTAACTCAACTCGCAGACTCTGGTTCCATCCGAGCCTCTCGAGCTCTATACAGAAGTTGGTGGTTGATCGTTGCTGTATTTGGTTCACTAAAGCCGTTTACAGAACTCCTGGAGACAGTTCTCTTTTCCAATATTCGTTTCCACGACACCGTCGCCCGAGGCAGCTTGCTTAATAGATTTGGGAAAGATTTTCAAAGTAGTTTCGCTTTTTCGTCCTCCATTTTCAATGAGTTTGATTGGTTGACAGTCATCGATGGATTCATCGCAGACGATTTTGGACGTACGCTGAAATTAGGTGTCTCGGTCGTGATAACGTTTGCAACAATCACGGTTGTTGGAGGGCTTCCATTTGTATGCGCTGCTTCGGTTCTGGGGCTTATATATTATCTCCGTAAGAATCTCTAGATCCTTCGCATACTAACCACGATGACTCTTTCATTCCAGTTGGTCAGGTAAGATCACGCGCTATCCGTTCAAATCACCCTACGATTTCTTGATTGCAGGACTATGCCCACACATCTCGCGACATGAGGCGCCTAGGTCGGTTGCCTACATATCAAGATTTACTGTTTCTAATTACTCGTGAAAATACAGTCTCTACCACTACGTCACCTCTCTACTCCATCTACGACACCGCCATATCAGGAGTACTTGTCGTACGATCGTTTGGAGCCTCTACAACATTTTTGCGGGACTTAATGCGGTCCGTGGACGCAGTATGATTTCCAAGTCTCCTTCTTGCCTACGTTATTCACCGTTATCTAAGAATTCCTGCGCGTGCCATTGGCAATACGGATTGAACCGCTGGTTCTCGGGTAAGTACATCGCGATTTTGACAGATCACTTGGCAGTGCTTGTACGTGCTTGTACAAGGCGAATAAGTGGCCAAGTCGACAAGGCGACAAGCCATGTCCGAATTTAGACAAGTTTTTGTGTCGATTCGCTTCGCAAGTCCCACAAGTTCGTCAAGTGCGGACAAGGCCGCAAGGAGACAATGTATTCAAGGGGCACAAGGGACAAAAGTAATAAGCAAAATATCCAAATATACGTAGGGCAGTATAATGGACAGAGAGCCAGCGCGTACACCAGAAATGATGTACACTGAGGCATTTTGTAGACGTAGCAGTCAGAGAACAAGAGGAGGGGAGAAAAAATAAAAGAAAAGCACCGCGCTGCAACACACTAATCCACCTCGTCCTCGTCCGAACCTTTGACGGGGCTGCTTCCGAGCACCATGGTACCACGGTCGACATTCATGGCTGCCGAGGCACTGATCAAGTGCCCGTCTTCCTCCTGGATCTGGGTGACACAGGCTGTCATGATCTTGTTCCAGCGCCAAGCTTCCAACCGACGCGCGGCTTTAGTGAAATCTATGACATACTCGCCGACTTTGCCTTTTGAAAACGGGCCGTTGAGGACCTTGACCCCCGTTATGTGCTGGTTGAAAGCACGCTCGAGCTATAAACCCGTCAGATAAAGCCGATCACAAGAAGATGACAGAGTAAATACCCCCGCACAGATCATCGCGGCGGCGTGAATGAAGCGATTGCCGAAGTCTCCTTTGGACTTTGACGTCGACTTCACGAATGCGGTGAGTGGGCTAATGCAAAATTGGCTGCGGAATAGACCTGTGGGGCTCTGCACACACAGTCAATAAAGTAGGACGACAAGGAGGCAACTAGTATCCCACAATGAAGCCGGGGACGCCGTGTACGAGCCCACGAGGAGTAGGGCGCTCATACCAAGCCGGCCCGTTGTCGTCGATGGCCCAGTTCGCATATTTTGCGATCTTCTTGGGTTTGTTGATGTATTCGACGGTGTCAAAGAAGGCATCGACCAGCTTGACGGTCTGACTGCCAATTAGGTGTCGCTTGTCGCTGAGCCGAGCCATCGCCTAAAGACAATGGGAGTCAGCTCGAAGTTGGGAAGGTGAGCACGACCACATACTGTTACATATATCGGACAGCCTTTCTTCACCTTATAGCTGTTTCCGGGGAAAACAATGTCGAAAACCAGCTGTACAACCTTGACTTCCTCACCAAGCTCACAGATTTCCCAGCCTAACTGGCGAGTTCCGATGTAGTGATAAAAGGTAGGGATAAATTGGGTGCACCAAGCAGCGCGAGCGAATTCCGGGAGTCCAGCGACCTCCGAGTCCACGGCCATCGAAGCTTCAGCCTTGGCTTTAGGTGCCGCGTGCTTCAACTGAGGCTTCCCTTCACTCTTGATAGGTACATCCTTGCGCGCGTGGATAGGACGGTGTTGAGGTTTGGTAGGTGTCTCGTCCTCACTGTCGGACAGGATCTCAATGGTCTAAGATTGGATTAGCGGCATCAACAAAGAAGATACAGGAACATACACTCTTGTTTCGGCCAAAGCCAATAGGCCTCAGATCGTCGAGGTCGTCATCCGCAAGCCCGCCGATGGAGTCTCCAGCCGCCTTGGCTCCTTGCTTTTTCGTAGTGCCGACGGCAGTGACCTTGTTCCGCCAATCTTTGGCTACACCAGTTGGGAATGCTGCCTTGAGTTTCTTCTTGGGTCTGGAAGGGAAAGAGGATCGGTGGACAAGCTGCGAACATGATCGTGACTTACACTTCCAAATCCGATTCATCACCGCTCAAGAACCGCTTGTGACTCAACAACTTCTCCTTTGCTTGCTCGACCGCTGCTCGACCAGCGCCCTTCTGGCGGGTCTGAAGGCAGGTAAGCAAGACACTGCAATGTATTCAATATTGACTTACCTTTGACACTTTCGCAGGGAGAGGAGCAATTGGCGGTAACTTGTCCAAATTGTACCGGTCTGCTTCCTTCGCACGCGCCAGTTTTTCTGCCTTCAACGCCCTGCGAATTCTCTCGTCGGCCTCAGCCACAGCATTGAAATCGTCATCGTCAAATTCTAAGAAAGGGCCGTCGCTATCCTGCGAATCGAGCTCTTGTTCTTGCTCACGACGTCCAAATGTAGCCCCGACAACGGGCTTGTCCTTCTTCGTGCCCCCGCGCGACTTGAACATCACTGTGGCCTCCGCTGCACCCTTCTCACTGGCATCCTGAGCGACCTCCATCCTCGCCAAGGCCTCCAGACGCTCTTCATGCAGCCGCGCAATATCTGCCTTGAGCGCAGCAATTTCCTTGTTGTCAGCCTCGACTTGCTCGTGTGTACGCTTGGCACGAGGCTGGTCCGGCTTTCCGGGCTGTTTAACACGCTTGGCGCGGGCGGGGAGTGGGGAACGATGTGCAGGAGCCTTACGCTTCTTCTTGTCCGGAATGGGCGACTGGATGGGCAACAAAGCAACCTCATCATCGCTAGGGGGCAGAGGCGGCAAGGGTGAACTGTCAGGTGCGTGCTCCTCCTCCTTTAATATTTTTTTATTGAAGAAATATTGAGAACAGACACAAACGACGTACGGCTGCGCTCTTTTTAGAACTTGTTGCCTTGCGTGGGGCTTTGGAACTTTTTTTGGGAGCTGTCTGTCGAGGAGGCATCGCGAGTATAAATGGGACTGGACTCAAGAAAGTGTTGGATGTTTTTGGAGATCACGCTTTTCCGGCGAAGGTACTGTGTAGTTTGTTCTAGCTTTCGCTGATTTCTTCAACCAACCAAGTCCGCATTAGACCATGAACCTTCCATTCGGCGGACTTCCGCAGAGTTACAACTGCCCTCTGTGCCCCAAGAGATGCAGCAGCAGTGGCGGACTTACACGCCATTATAACATTCGGCATCGTCAATTTACTCCTGCATCGGAGGATGAAGATGAACACAGGCACCATACCGACTTACATCCCAAATTAACTGGTGTGTGCTTCGTCAATAATATACCTACCTCTCTGACCAATTGCAGCACGGCCATGCGATGCTGCCGGCGGCTACCTCCCCCCTTACTCACCGCCACCACCATTAGCCCCCCTGGATGGTCAAGCTCCGAACTCTTGGGAGCCTTTTGAATCACGCACGGAATTCGATTTTGCGCACTTCCATTTTGTGGAGGCCCAGAGCTCTGCAGGTGCCATCAACACTGCACTTGATCTTTGGGCAGCGCAGGTCCTCAAATACGGCGGCGATACTCCCTGGAAGAACGCGGGGCAGCTCTATGCAACGATCGACTCTATTCAGCACGGTGATGCGCCATGGAAGGTTCACAAAATTCGTTATCAAGGGCCCATACCCGCTGGAACTCCTCCCAAGTGGATGACGGAGACATACGAGCTTTGCACGCGGAACGTGCGGACGGTACTCCACAACCAACTCGCAACCGCTGACTTCAAAGACAAATTCAATTATTCGCCGTATCGACAATTTAATGGAGAGGGAAAGCGGGTTTGGTCCAACCTCATGTCGGGTGAATGGGCATGGAAACAAGCTGTACGTCACCCATTTTCTAGCTGTATCTCTTCTAACTCAAACCAGGATACCATTGCTCAAGATCCCTCTGCCCACGGCACCATGTTTGTCCCTGTCGTTGCTGGCAGCGACAAGACAACCGTCTCAGTTGGCACGGGCCATCAAGAATACCACCCGGTGTACAGTTCGCCAGGCAATCTCACTGGAATTGCTCGTCGGGCGCATGGGAACGGTGTACTACCGGTCGCATTTCTCCCCATACCCAAAAGTAAGTTGCAACCTCTCTCAAGCATCCTGAATTAATTTTTTCTACAGCAACAAAACGGCAACGAAAGACGGTCACCTTCCAGAAGTTTGTGCGACAAATGTATCATGCTTGTCTCGCCCGAATCTTTGAGCCGCTCAAGGCCGGGATGACGACCGCTGAAGTCGTCCGGTGTCCCGACGGCCATTTCCGCCGCGCTATTTATGGTCTTGGCCCCTACATCGCTGACTATCCAGAACAAGTCTGGCTTGCCTGCGTAGTACAGGGTTGGTGTCCAAAGTGAGTACTTTCCGAATCCCTTTGTGTATCACTCTAACTTATGCCCTCCAGATGCGATGCTCCACCCAACGATCTCGACGCCCCTGGTGCTCGCATGCGCAGCCACCGCAAGACCGACTTCTTGATAACCTGCTTTGATCCCGGTACGCTGTGGGATGACTTTGGTATTCGTCACGACATTGTGGTGTGTTTTTATTCAAATGGCTGCTGAACGATGACTCAAATCTGGCTTCAGCCTTTCACACATGACTTTCCGCGGGCGGAGATTTATGAGTTGTTATCCCCGGACTTGCTCCACCAAATTATCAAAGGGACGTTTAAAGACCATCTCGTTGAGTGGGTTATGCAATATCTCCACGAGACATATGGTGAAGCACGCGCGCTCGAGATCATTGCGGACATCGACCATCGGATTTCCGCAGTCCCATCATTTCCGGGTCTCCGGCGGTTTCCCGACGGCCGCGACTTTCACCAATGGACTGGTGACGACTCCAAGGCGTTGATGAAGGTACGTGCCATCTTTTCTCTCCATCATACAAGTCCTTGACCTCTCTTCGCAGGTCTACCTCTCGGCCATCGCTGGTCATGTCCCTTCTGAGATGGTCCAATGCATCTCTGCTTTCCTCGACTTCTGTTACTTAGCACGGCGCAATGCGCTTACCAGCGATACACTGGATGAACTTGATGTCGCTCTGGACCGCTTCCACACCCTCCGCGATGTTTTCATCGCCACCGGGGTCCGTGTATCGATATCTCTTCCGCGGCAACATTCAATGGTCCATTATCGCCCTTCAATAATCCTTTTTGGATCCCCGAATGGCCTTTGCTCCTCAATAACGGAGTCGAAGCACATCAAGGCCGTTAAGGAACCGTGGCGGCGCTCAAGCCGTTACAAAGCCTTGATCCAGATGCTGCGCACCCTCACGCGTCTGGACCGTCTAGCTTCCCTCCGAAGCATCTTCTCTGGCCAGGGTATGCTGCAGGGTTCTACAGCTTCTTATGCACTACGGATGCTGCGGGGAGAGTTACCCGAACCCCCGGCCCCGCCCGAGGATGATGAGGAAGACGATGACGGCGGCGATTCGCCCGGCCCAAAATCAATGTCGTCTATTGAATTAGCTCGCACTCCCGGTAAGCAACTCTCCCCTGCATATTATTATTTGGTGGCTTATATTTGTTTAGCACGTTCTTTCCCTAAGGACGTAACTCAGCTCGCGGCTCATATTCACCAGCCGCGACTGCTCGAACTCATACGCCGTTTCCTATTTGATCAAATCAATCCCAATTCCCCCATCCCATCCTCCCAGATCCCTCTCGATTCTTGCCCCTCTTTCAATGGCCGAATCGACTCCTTCCTTTCCGCGGTCGCGCGGTTCTACGCCCCGAGCGATCTGTGCGGGGCTGGTGGAATGTACCGAGAGCGCATTCGCGCTAACCCCAATTGGCACCAACAATATCCCCGGTACGACACTGTCTTTGTCGTGACAGATTCCGATCTCCAAGGGATGCAGGGAATGGTGGTCGGGCGGGTCCTCCTTTTTTTCTCAGTCACGCACCGGGACAGCTACTACCCCTGCGCCCTGGTGCACTGGTATAGTCCAGTCGGTAACGGGCCTGACGAGGACACGGGCATGTGGGTCGTACGCCCCGAACTCGAGCGGAATGGCCGCAAAAGTCTTGCAGTCATTCACCTTGACTGCATTGCCCGCGGTGCCCACCTGCTCCCTGTACACGGCTCTGCTTTCCTGCCACACGACTTTCACTTTTCATATTCATTGGACGCGTTCCGGTCTTTCTTTGTAAATCGTTTCGTAGATCATCATACCCACGAATTTTTACATGAATTGTAAATAATATTGTAATTCATTTTTTTTGTTCTCCTTGTGTTGCTTGCTGGGCTTGGGAGCTTGTCGACAAGCTGCTACAAGCAGAAAAGAGCCAAAAGGGGAACGAGTAATCTGTCAAGTCACTGATGTACGCTTATGGATCATTCCTGTATCCAGACGTGACACGGAGTAGTTTTGTCCATGACCTTCGGCGGCACCATCGTCGCCCTCGTAGGTCTAGTCATTTTACTCTCGCCTACAATCGATCCCTCCCTCGCTGGGATGGGGCTGGTATTCGCTTCCATGGTCTGGGGAGAAGTAAGTTTTGTTTAAAATTGGCCCGGCGGATTGACCAAGAATTATCGTTTAGTTGATGTACTTCGTAAGTTTCAGAAATGTCAAACTGTTCCTCGCTAACGGGCTCTAGGTGAGAGCTTTCGTTGGGCTGGAGCAATGTTGGGCTGGAGCAATGTCTGGTGCGTCCATAATGTTATAGCGTGCAATAGAATTGAAGCGGCGGACCTCAGGTCGCAGTAGAGCGCGTGAAGGAAACATCTGATTTGGTTCGCGAGCCATCGGAAATCATAGAGCCCCGTCCGCCTGCGAATTGGCCATCCACAGGCAAAATTATTTGCCAGGACCTCAGCGTGCGCTACGCGGTATGTCGGAATGCATTCAATCTGGTTTTAAATCCAACCTCTCTATTAGCTTGATCTACCTAACGTCCTTCATGGCATCAATTTCCAGGTGCTGCCCGGCGAAAAGGTTTGCTGTATGATATTTCATCAGTCTGGGTTCAAACGCCTATCCGTCAGATCGGCGTCGTCGGACGAACGGGCTCCGGGAAAAGTACCCTCGCCCTTTCGTTCTTCCGGTTTGTAGAAGCGAGCAAAGGGAAGCTGCTCATTGACGACATAGACATTGCTTCCCTCGGCCTTACCGACCTTCGTCGTAACTTGACCATTATTCCGCGTGCGTCGAAAAATACCGCAATATGTACATCTTGAAGCTTAACTTTATTTACAGAGGATCCAACCCTTATGAGCGGGACCCTGCGCACCACTCTAGACGTTTTTAACAAGCATGAGGATGCTGAGATCGTGGGTTGGTTTTAACACTCTCAGTCCCAGCCCTAATACCTACCCAGTTCGAAGCACTTCGTCAAGTGCACCTAATCTCGGACGCTCCTAGTGTATTCAACAACCTAGACTCGCCCGTCTCCCAAGCAGGCGCCAATTTTTCGGCGGGGTACCTATCCAAATTCCTCCTTCGTCAGAATTCCCCTCTCTTATTCTGGAATACAGCGAAAAACAACTTCTATGCTTGGCGCGCGCCATTCTGAGGCATTCAAAAGTTCTCATCATCGATGAGGTACGTCGTGCTCCTTCAATTCAAAACCCTCGTTGACGCGAGTCTAGGCCACAGCGAGGTAATTTTTAAAACGCGCCGCGATCCGACAAACTCACTGGATTCCTCCTGATAGCGTCGATTACGCGACGGACGAGCTGGTTGGTGGAACGATTCGCGAGTGAGTGACTTTCGCGTCCACCTAAATATATCCCGGAGGTCAACTTCTTCGTAGGAAATTTTCCGAAAGCACTGTCATAGCCATCGCCCACCGTCTGCGGAGTATCATAGACTACGATAAGGTGCGTTGGCTATGATTTTAACATGGTAGAGTATCGAATACCACTGAACCCAGGTGATGGTGCTCGAAGAAGGGCGAATTGTCGAATTCGACAGGTGTGGAATCTCTACCAATCGTCCGTTTTACCGCTGATCATAGGAAAGGCCAAGGACCCTCCTCGAAGATCCGAGCTCTGCGTTTTTTGCGATGTGTAAGGTAACAGGGCACGATGAATTTGCGACGCTGCGGAAGGCGGCAGGACTTTGAGGACTGTCCGAAACAATAACAGAGCTCTAAATCTAGTGTTTGGAAAAAATACAGTACAAGTCGTGTGGGATACATAGTTTGTGGGATACAGGATAGTGTGTAGTGGGTATACAGTGATGTTCGAGTTAGGTGGTACAACTGAGAATGTCCCCAATGAGAAGACCGAAAAAAAGAAGTCACAATGCCATGGATATCCCAATGAGCGCCGGCCATGCTATGAACGCCAGTCGGAATTTGGCGTTCTGATATTCCCAGGCTTTGCACGGATTTCCGCTGTTAGGCGAGTGGAGACCGGTGCCAGCCTGGTCGCCTTCCAGTGGTCCGGCCGAGATGGTCGTAGCAGCCGGAACCTTCGGGCCCGTCGGCGCGAGCTCAGTGACGATTGTAGTGGTCGGTAAGACGAGTGTGAGCAGAGGGTTTGGAGAGTTATCGTCGAGTTGTGGGACATAGGAAACGATAGAATCGGTGACGAGGGGGGTAATGCAAAAATCCGCCGACCAGATGTTCAGAATGGGATAACGGCACCTCCATATCATCACGCTAGACAGGATTGAGAAAAAAACCAGTGATTAACCTCACACCAGAAGGCGCACCGCTTGTAGCACGACTCGGAAGTTTCGGGGAAAGTCATATTGTCGGGGACGATTATAGAGTATTCCCGCGCCATTGGGGATACTCCTTTGGCAAGCGTGCAACAGATTTTCTATAGGGAGATTGGAAAGGTTTGAGGGGGAAATAATGAGAACGCACGCCATCTGTGGTGCAGAGGTCGATACTAAGCAAACCCATTTCGCGGAGAAGCGGACGACTGTGCGTGTCTTTCCAGGTGACTTTTGCGGGCCCAGGACTCATATTGGTATCGCTGGTTGGATGAGTTGGATAAAGAGAGGCTAGGGCGAGTTGGAGGTTGGAGAAGGCCAACAGGAAGAGGAGCGTGTATCGCATCGCGAGACGGTATACTAAGGAGATCATGGAATCTAAGGTCAAAAAAAAAAATGAGTGGCGAGTCTATATAAGAGTGACGTGTCCGAAAAGGATCTCACCACTGAGCGACTGTACGAGCCGGCGACGACTGGTGGTTAGGAATAAGCAGGAACACGGTAACGTGACTTGATGTGCATTACAGTAACACTGTGACAGAAGTGACAGCAGAGACGAAAGACAGTTTTCCGAGCTAGAGCGCCTACAGATACATCCAATGTAGAATACAGAATAGAAGATAGTCTCACTGTCTCAGATTATTGTGAACTAAAAAGGGACGGTTCCATAACAGCACTATTAATATGCATGGAAGCATGGAGATCCAGATCCTGCAACAGGAAAGTGGACTCGTTAGATACATACGGGCCAAAGAACGACGGGTTTACCTCTTGGGTCATGCAGAAAGCGGGACATGGAACATTGTTCTCAGCCCGCCACCCACAGCGGAACACCCGAGTATCTCCAGCGATGAACCTCTCAGCCTTCAAGCCGCCAAGTTCTTCATTCGCTTCGTTCAGTTGTTGTTGCAACCGCAAGATGTCTTCCTGCTTAACGAGGAGATCCTCCTCAAAAAATTCGACTTTATCGGCGAGACTCTCGTTCTCCAGCACCAGCTGACTGTACTTGGCGACCAACTCAGGATGCTCAGCCGCCCGTCGGCGGAGGTCATCGTCGTTGGTACGGATAGCCTGCTCCCGCAGGAAATTAGCTTGATTCCGCCAGTCCCTCGTTTCGGATGTGAGGGTAGCCTCGCGAAGGTCGAACGTTGCCTTGATCGTCGTGATCCCTTCTTTTGTCTGCTCCTCGGCAATCTTGACCCGCTTCTCCAGCTCCCGGTTTTCTGACCCCTTCTCCTCGGCGAACTGCGACGCCTTGAGGTAGTACTCCTGGAATAAGTCGCGCTGTTGCTCAGCCCCAGCCAGCTCCCGTCGAGCCGAATCGCGCTCCGCTTCTATGCTTTGCAGCGCGGCCGCACGGGAGGCCCGCTCAGCAGCCAAAAGTTCCTCAGCCACTTTCAATCGGTTCGCAAGGTCAGTGTCGCCCGTGGACGCGGAGGACTGTGACTCGAGGGTCTTGACCCGTTCCTGTAGTACGACGTTCTTGGCCCGTTCCGCCAGCAGCATTGCGCGCTCGTCCGCAAGCTCGCCCTCTAGCCGGATATTCTCGTTAGACTTGACATTCAGCAGTGACCTCGCAGCATCGAGGTGGCGAGGGTCGGCAACCTGGGAACGATCTTTAAAAGAGGATGGAATGGAGAGAGAGGTGGTAACGCACTGTTTCCACGGGATCCGACTGGGTTTCTGGTGTATTGTGACGAGTAGACGCAGTGGGAGGGAGCTCGAGGACCGCGTCGTCCGTAGGCTTCTTGGAACGAGAACGAGCCGACGTAGACCGCGACTTGGAGAGCCTCCCATTGGTGACGGGGGGCACGTCAGACATAGGCACGGCCGGGTCCGGTTCTTCGTGAAACGGGTGAGCCTGAAGTACAGGTGAGAATCCGTCAAGACTCAAGATTCATGGCAGGAGATATATACCTGGGCCTCGATTGATTGCATGCCGTCCTGAGAGTGGTTGTCCTCGTCTTCCTGTAAACGTTCCTGATCGTCCTTGTTCTCAGGAGATTCTTGAGCTTCAGAAGGGGGGTACATCTGACGCAAAGTACAGAGGTTAGAATCGGCAAGAAAGACATGGTAGACGAGACATACCAGGTTACCGTCTATAGAGTCATCCTGCATGGGGTCCTGAGAAAAATTGCCGAGGTCTTCCAGGCGCTGCTGCGATGCATGCTCCTCGTTCCACGCAGCTCTCTCGGGAACATCGAGATCATAGTGTCCATCGGCATCCGTTTCGCGATCTTCTGAGCGATACCTGGCGCCAATGGCAGAGTCGTCCGCTTCTGAGCGTTCCCCAGCACCACCGGCCGAGTCCTCGCCCTCTGAGCGATTGCCAGCACCACCGGCTAAATCCTCTTCCTCCGAGCGATGCCCAACACCACCAGCCGAGTCTTCATCCTCTGAATGATGCCCGTTCGCCATCTGGCCCGGATTTGAGTCGCCTCCAGCTCTGCTTCCCGCATCCTGATCATCGCCCGACTGATAAAAGGCCATGACGTCCTGCGTGTTCTCCTCCTCCTCTTGCCGCAGCTCCTTGATGTCGCACCGCGAATGTCTGAAGCCATTCTCCCCCGACGGCATGGTTATATCCTCCTCCGTGCTCATGCTCACGCCGACCCCCTCGCTCGCGCGCTGCTTTGGCTCGAGGATCTGGCTGAGCGTTGTCCGCTTCGCCTTCCGCGCATCATCGTATTCCGCCATCTTCGCGCGTCGCTCCGCACGCGCCGCCTCCGCCAGCTCTACGCCGCGCGCGACCACCCGCTCGTGCACATCTTCCTCCTCCTCGCCAGCCTCCTCGGCCGCCCGCTGCCGGCCCTTGCCCTTGGGATCGAGCACCCGCCTCCGTGCCTTCTTCCCCGCCCCCTTCCCCTTCTCCGGCGAGCTAAACTGCTCAATGCTGCTCACAAGCTCATCCACCTCCTCCGCGTCCGCGTCTTCCCCGGGATCGAGTCCGTCCGTGCCCCGCACCTGCGCCGCAAACTGCGCCGCCGTGATCGGTGGGATTGGCACCAGCTGCTTCGTGGCCGTGGCAGAGAAGCCATTGTCCCGTGGCAGAAATGACAAGGATGTTGTGGAGCGCGGCTTCATCTGCGATTTTACGGTCTTCCTGGGGCTCGGGATAACAACAGGCGACGGCAGCGGAGACGGTGACTCTGGGGTGGACTGTGTCTCGGGCACATCACCAACGCGGAAGGAGTCGGCGGGGGCTCGGCGTCCGTACGTGTATCGCGACCGAGGTGGGGGGGTGGGGGTCCGCGCGTAATCCGAGACGACCGGGGAGGGGACACGCTGGGCGGGAGGATGCGAGCGCGAGGGCGATTCGAAATGGTGAGAACGAGGATGTGAGGCGGAGCGCGAACGCGAACGCGACCGTGGCGGCATAGAGTCGCGTTCTTCCGAGCTCGCGGGGAGGAAGAGTGGTGTTTTCTCCGCATACTCTTGCGTCGGCGCCGCGAGCTCGTGGTCAAATCGGTCGAGGCGAGCCTGTGCGCGAGGTGAGAGCACACTTGAGTTCTCGGCGCGCGACAGCGAGTTGGTGCGGTTGAGGGAAAACAAACCACTTGGGGTACGTCCCGGAGTGGGATTGGGAGATCGAGTCAAGGGGGTTTTGTGGCCGAGGTGATCAGTGTCCTGGTCCAGGAATTTTTCGAGGTGTCGCTGGAGGAATGAACTCTTCTTAAAATGAGGACCGCCTGGTAACGGCGGCGAGCGATCCACTGATTTACCCTTCCCGTTGGTTCCCATGATCGGTCCCATATCATCGTCGTCAGATAGAGCCTCGGTGTGTTTTCGGGAAGAAGCTCGGGGTGAAGCATCGCCTTCTACCTTCTTCTCTTTGGGGCGCCTAGCGTTGTCAGAACTCGTGCTCTTTTGGTGGGTATCTGAAAATATTCTGCGCTTTTTCGCTGGTCGCGACTCGGGGACAGGTGGGGAGTAATCGCTATCAGGGACAAGAACGGGGGCCTTGGAGAGCCGACGCTTCTTTCTGTTGCCCGGAGTCCTCGAAATTGACTCGTACTCTTGTTCCGTGTCGTTGGATCGGTCATCGGGAACAGCTGTTCTGGAGCGCAAAGATCGTGTGCTGGTAGCAGCTGAAACTACCCGGCGAGATGTTGACGCCTTGGAGCCCTCAGAGATGGTGGAATTACGCGTCTTGGCATTTTTTTTTGCTTATGGGTAGTGAATTTCGATAGTCCACCAATACATAGAAACACACCCTTTCGCTGTAGCATCTCCTCTTTCTTCTTCTGTGCCCTTTTCTCCTCCCACGTTTGAATTAGATCATATGTACAGTCGCTCTTGTTGGTCCAACTGTCTGGCCAGGGTTTGCCGGTCTTCGGATCGAGACCACTCCATTTGATCAAATATTGGTCCTTCTTTTGCTTCAGAATTTCTATCGCGTCCCACAGGTATTCCGGATCGCTCTCACGAGGTGAGAGCTGCATTTCACGGTCAGAGAAGGAGTCGGCATCCGACATCGTAATTGAGCGCGAATTTCTGTGGCACGGCACGACAAGCAGGACTGGAGATCAAGAAAATACAACGATGATACGATCTTGCAGCAGTTCAGTAGGGAGCAAGGGCTAAGACATGAACCAGACGCGCGAGGCACGAAGGGGAAGAGAGTTTGGCCGAGTTTGGAACGGTATGCGTTCCAAACATCTGCACATACAGTAAAATGAATTCGAAGTTGGTCTCACATTCAATTGAGCTCTTTTTGAATCCACACTTATTCTGAGGAGTACAAGGTGGTCTCAGCGCCGTATTTGCGCATATTCCTACCCTCCAATCTGCAAAACCTGTCACTGAGTATTTGTGGATCAGATCGCCGAGTCGGTGGCATTCTCATGAGCTTTAGACATACGGAATGATCTTCTCAGAGTAGACTCTTGAGCAGGGACATCTCCCTCTTAATGGCATCCAAAGGGACTGTACTTGTAACCGGCGCATGTGAGATGTTTCCGAGACTCGTTTACTTGTCTTAATCATCGGTGCTACAGCTCGCGGAATCGGGAAGACCATCGCGCTCAGATTGGCTGACGATGGTTTTGATGTCGTCGTGAACGATATCTCTGCTAAATCGGCGGAACTGGCCCAGCTTGTCAACGAAATCGTAGCGAAAGGCAGAGCCAGTTCTGCCCATATAGCGGATGTATCTTTGGAGGATGAGGTCCGACAGATGGTTGAAGCGGTAGTGAGCAAGTATGGCAGTCTCGACGTTGTGCGTAGCTTTCTTTTTCTGCTGTATGCTCGCCCACAATAACGACCGGCAGATGGTAGCAAACGCAGGAGTTGCCAGTTACACTCCCATTTCTCAAAGTACGAGGCGAGTTTGACTATGCTCCCATTCTTATTGATGCACAATAGTGAACACCGACGAATGGGATCGCATCATGAATGTCAATGCGAGGGGTGTTTTCCTTTGTTACAAGTACGCTGGGGCTCAAATGGTCAAGCAAGGCAATGGAGGGCGAATTATTGGCGCTTCTTCGATCTTGGGAAAGCGGGGTTTGCTTTTCAAGTGCCCATATTATTTTCTCGGTGTTGACCATTAAACGACCAGGCTCTCAGTTCAATATGGCGTATACGGCATCGAAGTTTGCGGTTCGAGGTCTCACTCAAGCCGCCGGTAAGGGATATTTGATACCGGTGTAATATTATTCTTCATTCAAAATCTTAGCTCTTGAATTCGGTGCTCACGGTATAACCGTCAATGCATATGCGCCTGGGGCCATTGACACCGAGATGCGTGAGTACACCAGCTTTGAATAGCATACACACATTAATTATATGTGCACCAGTTCCGTTCGTTCTCCCACAGGATACCCCTCGTGAAGCCATGGTCAGCTTGGTAAGTAACTCCCATCATTTCTTTTTCGCTCATATTCAAGTTCTATTCAGCTCGAGAAATCGGCAGTGGGTAGACTCGGGTAAGCTGGCCCGATCCTCCCCAATCGAATTTTCATACTAATCTTCGGGCAAAGTACTCCGACTGATGTTGCCAATCTTGTCTCTTTCATTGCCTCGAAGGAATCCCAGTTTATTACTGGTGAGCCCAAGAAATTTGTTCTTGACGGATGAGCGGACTAACTTGCCGTCCTTCCGTAGGGCAATCTGTAAGCACGACTGCCTCTCACCGGCTGCAAAGTTGCTGACTCGACATTACCTTCAGATTTCGGTCAATGGAGGAACTTACTTCGATTGATTTATTGGATCATCTCATCTTGTCTCCAACTTGAACAGAGTATTCCTGGATGTTTCGCACAACGAAGGATTTTCCTCGGTTTATGAATTTAAAGGACCTTCGAAGCATATGTGGATATGCTGCAGGTCTTTTTCTATCTTCTTAGTATGTATGTTGCTCATTTGAATCGTCATGATATTCCCTACAAGTACATGGTGATAATACACAGAGTTGTAATTTCGAGTTCGTGCTCGCGTCGATGGCTAAACTGACCAACCTTCTTCTACCAGTGAATCAGTTTCCGAGGTGGACTACTGGCTGTTCCGAAATTCCCGCAAATAGATCGGATGGCGGACGATGCCATCCCTCGGCCAAACGAAACATTGGGTTGACTTCTTGAGCAGTCGAAGGCCGGCCGCCACTTAATGCGTTCGACACCGCAGGCTCCCAACTAATAATGATCAGAAGGCGACCTCAATATTTTCTCGAGTATACTTACTTTGCTGTAACGGGTGTATTCCAGCCGCATTTTCTGCAGCGCCAGACTGTCCGGGACTTGATAGGGATAATGGATATGAACAGCTTCTGGGCTTTTGCAGTCGACACCGAACCTAATGCGGTCTTAGCCTCAAACTCGCGCTCAATTTAAAGCTTACCTATTCGGTTGCACTTTGGGCAAATCCGGGCAGGTCTTGGGTCGCTATCCACTCGGAAAGTCATGGATGTGACTGCGAGGTGGTCACTGTTATTTCTCTTCCGCTGTTCAGATTGTAGAAGTACTTACACAAACCTGTTGTCTCTTGGTCAGAAAAAAAAAACACAAAAAAAAACTTTTCACTCGCCTGTCCGGGTCGACTGGGACATGCTGAAACTGAGGGTTTCGCACTTTGCCACCGACCAGCAAGTGCAAAATCCTCGATATTATAGCCATTTCTCACTGACATGATCCACGTTGCTCTTAGAGACAGCCTATCGTGTAGATCATAATCACGGCAGTGTCGGGTTCGACGGGGACGAGGTTCAGATAAATCATAGCGCTTCATCTTTTCGCCATCTTCGCACCAGCAAAGGAGTGATGAGAGGTTGTTAAGATCCTGAGTCAACCAACACGGAACGTGGCTAAAGAACTGGACGACGAACCTCCGAACAGTGTTAGCGTTGGACAGATAGACATCTGCATGCCAACGGAGAAGGCGCTGCGGGAGCCCAGCCGGAGATAGGGTTATACCTCCCGCTTCTGTCCGACATTCTAGATCCAAGATCATCCCTTCTTTTAGATCTAGTGGGGATTTTTTTTGACTTGTTCGGATTCGAGTAAAATGAAGAGCAGATCTTTGATCCCCCTAAAACTGCGATGAGCACTGCCACAGTTGCATGTTAGAGTTGAACTTGCGAACAAATCTCGAGCAGTTATTAAACTTGAAGCCCGAGCTTTGGCAGCATTCTTTCTGATAATCAAATAGAATTCGAATGGCCCTTATTCTGACACTCGCATGGAATTAGCTCGAGCAGGATGAGAGGATATTTCAGTGATTATGTTCAAGTGCACCCAATAATATACCATGATGAGAATCAAGCGAACGCGGTGTATTGAAAGAGAGGTTATGCACAGGAAAACCGTACGAGACAACGATGATACGGGAGAGAATCCGTATGCGGGTAGTTCTAATGAATAAATGATTTACGAGGGCGGGCTGGAAGATGCGCGTCAGTCGGCGATAAAATAAGCGGCAAGAACTGCTTACACAGGCGGCACAGACGTCGCCGGACCTAAGAGATGAAATCGCGACCATTAGTAGAGTTCGTTGGGGATCAATCAAAAGGCGTTACTCACCGGGCTGAGCAGTGAGGGTGGGGAAAGGGGCTGTCGCGCACTAACATTGGATGTTAGTCCAGTCACGTCTGTGAGGATGTCCATGTATCTCACAGCTTGTTCGATATCGTTCATTGAGAGGCCTGCGGGCAGATGGGGGGTGCCGACCACCGGCTTCGGGACAGGGATCACATCCGAGCAGTCGATGAGCTTAGAAACGTCCTGCCCAATGACGGCGAGCTTGGCCATTGCCGCCTTGAACTCGGACTGCATCTTGGCTTGTTGGCCTACAAACGACTGCCATGCGCACGCAGTGCGAGAGTCTGGTACTCCGTTAGCCAATCAACAGCGACAGCATCTGGAAATTAAATGCGAACCCCGAGCAAGCTACAAGATGAATAATGATGAGTAAATTTGCAACGCCGTATTAAAGGTGCCGCAAAACATACCGATGCATCAGAGTTCAGGCGGATTACTCCCTCGAGCGGCGATTCCACTTCGCCTGCGTTCCCACCAGTTCTAAAAAAATGAGCATTCCATTCACGCGGTCTTTCATGGAGCCTTACCCCGGGAAAAGAGTACCTCGAAGCTGAACCTCGATGAAAACCCTATATGAGATGAGGTGAGCAGGGGAAATAGAAATTCAGAATGTACGCACTGAGTGTCAAAGATTCCTGGAGTCGAATCGAACGGTGTGCTAGTGAGGGGCAGGTAAGAATGCCGTCACAGCTTGGGAAATGAAATTCTACCCAGGAATCTAACAAGGGAGCATTCAGATCAGGGATGTACGTCCATTAGATTGAAAAATTACCGTTGGGTCCACGTGGTCGGCAGCGGCAATTGTGTGACTGCGCGGATGTAAAACAGGGATCTTTAGAGGGCAACGATCAAAAACTTACGAGGAGAGTAAAGCAACAACCTAGTTCGCGTGATTGAAGTCGAATAGGGAAAAGAGAAGCGAACGACGGACCTCCTCTGGAGAAAAGCCAACCTCGGCGAACCTCTCCAAGATCTCGGTGATGGTGTCTAAAGACCAGATTAAAATAAGTATAAAACATCGCACCGACACGCCACCCACCAAACGGTTCCGGGACGAGGCCAATTGGGGACGGAGCAACTGGGTCGGGACGGCCGAGCAAGAACTGGAGCTGGGGAGCCCCAGGGCAGTTGCTGATCCCGACTGCACCAGCGAATTGGATCAGATCTCCCGCACTAATGTTGTGGCGAGCCAAGATCGGAGTTTGTGCGTCGACAATATCATCAGTGCCAAGATTGGCCGGGAAGTTGGTTTCCTAGTTGACGGTTAGATGATGGGATAGTTATATAGCACATCGCCTTACAGTGTCGCCGAAAAAGAGAATAGATCCGTCGGCACCTCCTCCACTGCAAACCGTTTAGCATGAATAATTGTCGAGAAATCACAGACGACAAACCCTGGGCAAGAAAATTAAGGCGACAAAATAATCAGTGATATAAAATAATTACCTTGGGAGGGAGAAAGGCCGATGGCGTCGTGGAATGTGAGTCGGAGAGACTCGTGCACCTAAATATCAGTCAGGTTCGAGTCTGGGCGCGTTTAGACCAAAAAACTAACATCTTCACCACATTCGCCATTGTCGAACAAGGTCTCTTGAAGATCGTCCATGAGCGGGAAGAGCAGGCAGCACGCTGCGTTCGCCGTGGTTTGACCGGTAGAGCAAGTCACCCGTTTAGTTACCAGACCTGACCCAACGCAGTAAGCATCGACGAGGACTGCAGGGACAATGAGCGCAACTGACCGCTTGCAAGGCGAGCGGTCGCGATAGCCAGGAGAACAGCAGAGAGAGTCTTGAGCGCCATTGAAAGCCGGAAGGTTCAGGTCTGAGGTCCCTGAGGACAACCTCATTTTCGGGAATGGCTTTATACCTTTCGCTGTTCCTAAAACGGGCCCGGGCTCGATCCAATACGAAACCTCGCGTTGAACATGATAACGAAAGCGAGAGATCATTGAACCGATGCTTTGGGGTAGGACCGTCGTTTCGTTGTTCCCGAGCCTGGTGGGAACATCAAAGAGAAATACCAGGCTTTCCCCTTGGCATGGGGAGCTCAGGAAGCGTAAACCGCGGGCCGAACTTGTTTGACGAGAATTTAGTAGTCGACCACCACATTGAAGAATCTGCAGGAAAACACCTACTAGGGTTGGAGAGTGAGACATGAGAGTTATGGGTTTTGAATCTTTGGCCAGGAGTCCTTCACAATATCCATCGCTATTAACCAGAAGTCAAATCAAATTGACCGGTAGGAATTCAAGATTGACCCGCTGCCTAGGCTATCAACGCTCGTCTTGGGTTGAAAACAACTTGAGAAAGCCCGGCTTGAAGATCATGAAATTATCCGCTATTTAGTGCCCACGGAATCCTTGATAACATTTTGAGCAGAGAACAGAACACCCGAGCGACGGCTTAAAATAAAAATAGGAAACCTAAAAATACGAACTGTGAGAGGAAGGACGAGAATACCCGGTCCGGAGAGGTTACGTATAACTTCTCTAGAGCACAGGTCGTCAGTAATTGGTAAAGGAAGTGGCTGGACCTTTCCAGCAATGCAGAAGTCTGAAATAGTGCGCATAAAAAACGGGTTAGGTTATCCATCCTGAATAGCAGGGATTTACGAAGGGAAGGATACCACAGTGTGGCTGTTCAAAGGTTCTGAACCGATTTTTTTGGTACGATAAACGGTCAAGCAAGTACCGAGAATGTTTCCGGCGTCAGGCTGAGAAATCATGTCTACATCAACTGTGATCAACCCGTCTGAGCGGTCCACACCACTTTGAGGTGGGAGAGTTGGAGCAGTGGGGAATAATCTCGTTTCAATGTTGAAGCCAGCGCTTCCAGAACGCTGCCGCACAGTGCGGCAGCGATCCGCCCTTCAGGACGCTGAATCGAGCACACTTACATACCCGTCCGCTAACCCCGCAGCCGGAAGCTGAAATGACTTAACGATGTAACGGAAATTGTTACCGTACCGTCGGTCATAACCTGCAATACCGGAGAGCCAGGATTTTGGCCACGGTTCATCCGACTCGCGCACAGGAATCTTTAGTCAACGATGCAGCCCGTGGGTCGGTAACCAGACTTACGGGCGGTCTCGTGTTTGTGGAGCACATTGCCGATAGAACACCTTTTGTGCGGTGTTGGGTACGTGAAGGCTCGCTCGCAGTTGGTTCAAACTGTGAACTCGACGATGAGATCAACAAAGAAAGGAATGAGTCGGGAAGTTCCGTCGGAGTTGAACAAATATTCCCACGAATTGCTCCTTGTCTTGATGCTCCCAAGTCCAGCAGGTCCGATGAGGCCACTTGTGCCCTAACCAATTTATCCTCAGGCTATATGCACAACAAGCCATTTATTAACCCCAACCCAAACAATTGGACGGGTCTGTAATTTTACGGAGGAACGAGATCACCAAACGCCGGAATATTAATCCTCACACAACAACTGGTATGCATTATCGTAAGTCTGCTAATATTTACCGCCAAGAACAAAGCGGCCCAACGGCAATGCCTGACATTGAGGAGGTCGACGAACCCCCTCGGCACATCAAAGGGGTAACTGGTGCCTGGAACGCCTCTCTCCTTCTTCCTCTTCCCTCACAGCCCATTCTCTGTTGAGTCTTCATACTAACCCTCTCGGCCGCATCCCCCATCCTTCATATCCATCTCATACTCGAATTCCTCGCCGCGGATGCGCCTCCTTTCTGCCATGCTTCTTGTGACGATTTCGCTGGGAGAAATCCTCAGTGCAAGTGCGACGAGCTTGAACCCCTGCTCAGCCGGCACGCTAGTGCACTCCCCAAACGACGTGCGAATATGTTTTACTTCTGCTTTGTTCGCCACATACGACGCTTACGACTGCATTTGTAGAAATGCGAATGCCGGCGACATAACGGCGTCATGGTATACCCTTCTTTTTCCTCCGGTTTCATTGACTAAATGAATACAGGGGCGCTTCCGTTCTGGATGTAGCGCAACCTGGGACGAAGGCGCGTGTGTGGTGCGTTACCATTCAATTGCCTTAGTATGTTGGCGTCAGCACTGACTCTGCTATAATAGCCCCTCTGCGACGCACCATCACCAAAGGAGCAACTGGCGCTAGAGACGGAGAAGGTTTGTTGTACCCTGATTAGTCCCTGCTCAATTAATCTTATTGATATTTCTTACTCTCGCCAATAGTGCCCAGTGGGAATGCGCGCCTGTCCCGTCGGCCCACTCGAGTACGAGTGTGTAAGCCCGGACCTGGACGTAGACAACTGCGGCGGTTGTGCCTCCACGGGCGAAGGCGTCGCTTGCGGCGACTACCCCGGTGTCCGGGGCGCAGCCTGTGTTGAAGGCGTCTGTGAAGTCTGTGCGTATCTCAGCGTTTTTCTTTTTATACGTCCTTCTTCGTGTTATTAATGAATAAATCGGCAGATTCGTGCGACCGATACCACGGATACACACTTCTGGACGGAGAATGTACCCAAGGTCGAACCCGAGCCAAGGGCATGGGCGGTTCCAGGCCGGAAGCCACTGATAACCTCCTTAAAGTCCTTTCGCGGTCTCCCGTTTTGTTTTTTTGGGGCTATCTTGACCGGCGTCACTCCTTTTTCTTGGGTCCACATACACATCGCTCATTTGAACTCGGACATACTTTCATTTAGGGAATTAACACGCTCATTTGTACTTACTGGACAACACACCTACCCTCTTAATCGGGGAGTCACACACTCATTGGTCTCCACAATATTTACTGCATCTTGCATCGATTTATTTAGGGGATCAACACGTTCATTCGTATTTACTGACAACCACTCTTATTCGGGGAGTCACACCCTCAGTGGTCTCCACATCTCGCATCTGCTATACGAGACTTAGAAGGGTGCCTCTGCACCTGTCATTACTATACAGTAAGACATATTTTGATTTTACAGGAGTCATCCGCGCTATTTTTGACTAACAAACTCTACTCTGTGTGCAGAAATTTCCCTTCGAAGTCTCCGATAGCGGGCGGCATGAGCTTGTATCTTCAGGTACATTTTACAAAATAACGAGCGGCGAGGACTGCGGACTTCGGCATCTCCAAAGAGCTCCAGAACGGCCAAAAATAATGCAGAGGACTAAAATTAGCTACATGCTCGAACTAAAATAGCACACATACCCAAATTTACTCTAAAATTCAAAATGTCTATCGTTTTTGACCTAGTTCGATTTAATTTTAATTAATTCTGTTCAACCTTGATTTCCGCACAAACTCCAGCGACAGTCCATAGAAAAGGGCGATACCTTGGTGCTTTTGCCGTGCACCGGCATTTCCGCAGTTCTCTGTTTCAGACCTAATTTTAGAGCCTAGCTCGCCGAAGAGAAATGAACGAGCAGAAAGAGAGCAAGGACTTTTGTGATTTTTGACTTGCGAGCAAGAGTGGGTCCCGATCAAAGGCAATAATATTCAAGTTGAACTTCAGTGCCGGCGCTTAGCGCTTGTTAGCGCACGCGGCGCTAGTGTGGCGCTTAGCCTAATGACAAAAGGGAATTACTTAACCTACCGATGGCTGTGCAGACGTCATTTCCCTGCTAAGTCCCTTCGGAGCATTGTATAACTCTCTTTCTCTCTGACCACCATGTTCAAGAGTGCTGCGACAAAGATCGCGCACAATTCAACCCTCCCTGCGCTTGCGCTGTCGGGAAATAAGGATTTACGACCTTTGCAAGACCTCATCACGGCAGAGAAGGTCGTGCTTGTATCGTGCGCAATTTTTGTTGGCGTACCAGGAAAGCTGACGGAACTGGGGGGTCTCACAGACTACAGAAACTTAGTGTGGATTTTACTAAGGCGAGCGAGGCCCTGAGAGTCTGGGGTGGAGGCGAGGGGGACGATCTCGGTGTGCGTAGCACTTGATTACATCTCCTTGGATTTCTTGCCTTGCTTTCGTACGGACTGGACTGACTGGTCTTTTGGCATTGTGCAGGACATCCTGGGCGCATCGACCACCGTTCTTGCTCATTTTCAGCGGCACTTTCGGCGTATGCTACGAAGGAACACGCCATTCGAGATGTAAGTATGGTCTTCATTACTTTTTTCCGTTCTCTTTCTTTTTGGAGCTCCTCCTACGACGATCCCGGGATAGGTGGGCGAGACGCTGAGTGTCATGTCGCATGCCATCCATGCGCCAAATGCCATCAAGGGTCTGGTCTGACAAGGACATGGATCGGCGCTCGGCATCCAGCCTAGTCTCGCCGTGACGCCTTGGCTCTGGGCGTGGACTTAGAGGCCTTCATAATCGGGCAGGCTGCGGTCCTACGAGCCCACTCACCTTGGCGGTCGTTTGATCTGTCGCGACGCCCTGGTGATGTCCGCACTCGGGTCTTTTCCAAGGGAGCGATACGACGTGTCCGTGGGGTCTATATTTATCTCGGGATAATATGAGACTGCATATGCACTCGATGCCCACAATTATTCCCAAATATTTTCTACACCAACCTTACTAATATTCCCTCTAGCACCTCAAAGCAATCCGCACGCGCGAAGAGGCCCTCGATGAGCTCAAGCGGCGGCGCAAGGCCACGCTCGCACGCGCCGACAGCGCCGAGAAGAAGCTCAATAAGATGGGCCCCGAGCACAAGAACCTTGCCCAGCAGACTGACATACTCAACCAGCTACAGGCGCAGATTCGCCAGATGGACAGTGAGTACATTGATTAATTCATGTATCCGTCTACGACGCTTTCCAGATGACATCATGGTGGAAGAGGCCGCCCTTGGCGACTTCAAGCGCACCAGCGCCCGCGAGTTCATGAGCCTCAAGTTCGGCGGGCTGATGGAGTGCTGCGAGAAGGGGTGTGTCGTGGCCGAGATCGGGCGAAGCATCGTTTCTGTGAGCTTTCTATTCTGTCCAGTCCTTCTGTTCTCTCGCTTATTCCTTTCATCGCCGCACAGGAAATCTCGGAAGAGCCTACACCCCCGGGCCTCTCGCGCTCAATGTATACGGGGCGCCAACGCACGGAACAGCGTGTCGCCGATGCGGAGCGTTGCGTGAACGAGATCGTGTTCTCGGCGCTGCCGCCGTCGGCGCCGTCCAACGCGCCGCCCCGCCTGAACACTAACTTCGGCGACGGCGATACCGGGAGCATGGACATGAACAACATGAACACCCCAGGCGGTCTCAGCATGCAGAATACCGGAATCAGCAGCATCGGCATGCAGAATACGGGGATGAGTGGCGGTGGGATGGAGGCGCAGAGCCCGTACGAGGGTGGTCCGGGGTCGGGTTTCCTCCCTCCGCCGCCCGGTGGGGGATCAGGCTTCCTCCCGCCGCCAGCGGGGTCATACCTCCCGCCCCCAAGGCAGTCAAGCTTCCTCCCTCCCCCAGACGTTGGCGCCGGGTTAATGGAGGGCGGGGCATCACCCGGCGGGTCGTACCCGGTGTCGTCCCAGTATGTAGTGACGGGCTCCCCAGGCGGCCCGTTCTCCTCCTCGCAGGGCGGGTATACGCCGAACTCAAGTGCGGGCGGGACGTACCCGGCGCCCATCCCCGCCTACGCGCCATCCGCACCGGGTGGAACGTCTCCTGGGGGCACTACGCAGGGCGGCGTCGATGCAGAGGCGCGCGACGACGTCGGCGTGGGGCTGAACAGCATGGGTGTAGGCCTCGGCGGCGGCCCCGAAGGCCCGGCTGGCGGACGCTTCGCGACGTTCCCCGTGCGCGGGCGCGGGTACTCGCTGCGCGACGACGGGCCCGCGGGCGCGGGACAGAGCGAGTCCGGATCCGGGTTCAGGCCGGGGCCGGACGCACCGTCACTCGGCGCGACACGGCGGCAGGACACGAGCGGGAGCGACTTTATGGCGGCGGTGCTGGATGCGGGGGAGTTTGGCACGCGCGCCCGCGAGCGCGACCAGCCGCCATTGCCTCAGCAGCAGCAGTCCTTCCAAGGACAGTCCGGGTCGCAGTTCTCTCAGCCGGGCCAGGGTTCGCAGTTCTCGTCGAAGCAGCAGGAGCGCGAGCAAGAGATGGAGCGGCAAAGACAGCAGGAGGAGGAGCCGGCGCCAGAGTACCGTGATTACGAGCCGACATCGCATTCGCAGGTGTTCGAATACCCCGGGGCGATGCCGCCGGGCCCTCCACCGGGCGCGGCGGCACCGGTCGTCGGTTCTGTGTGGGCGGGTGACAGTGCCCCTGGTAGCATGATGCGTAATCCCAGCAACCTCACAGTGGAGGAGGGCGGAGGCGACAGGCAGTCGACTGTATCGGAAGACATTGGACTCGCCTATATGAGCATGAATGATGATGAGGCGCCGTTGGAAGGGGAGGGGGAGAAAGAGCGGCAGGCGCGACTGTCGAAGCATGTGCGGTTTGGGAAGGAGACAGAGTTCGTGGAGCCGCGTGGGTATTCTTCGCTGTTGGTCCGAGCTGCGTGCTGAGTTTTTTTAGCTGAACCGCCGTTTATGAAACGCCAGGAATCGTCCTCGTCGTTGTCGACTGCGAGCCGCAGCCGCCGCGTGCCGCCACCGACGTTCGACCCTACGGAGGAGGAGCGTGCGCTGAACGCGGCAGCGGCGAGGGAAGTCAGCCGCGAACTCGATGCGCTGAATTTCAGTCCGCCACCTCCTGCACAACCCCCGCAGGTTCAGGTGCAGAGCGAGCCTGGGTGGGAGTATGCCTCATCTCCGACCCGTGAGCAGCCGCCCAGCCCTCCGACGAGCCGCGACACGTCGTCATCGCCGCAGCGCCAATACCAACCGCCCGCGTCGCCCCCCCAGAACCAGTACCAACCGCCCGCGTCGCCGCCCCAGAACCAGTACGCACCGCCGCCGCCGCTATCGAACCAATATGCGCCGCCTCCCTCGAACCGTGAGCCTTCGCCGCGGATCCCTCCTGCATCCTTTTCGCGCAAGGCGACGGTCGACAACTCACTTCCTCCCGGCGCGACACACCAGCGCGGGCCGTCGTGGGCATCCGATGCGCAACCGACGCAACCCGCGCAACCCACGCCATTCGCCCCCACGCACCATAACACGCCGTCCTGGGCGCTCACCCCCGCACCACCCGTGGACGGATCCGGAAGCCCGTCGTCGTCGTCTCCGCGCCTCGACTCGCCGTACCGCGCGCCATTCGCGAATCGCTCGACGTCCTCCCTGAACTCGCAGGTACCCCCCGGTGCGCGCACGATCTCCGCCGCGGCGTTCCGTCGCCCCCAGAAGACAGCGTCCGGCGACGTTGCGGACACGAGCCCGCTTGCGCTGAAGAAGCGGCTGCCGGCGAGCCCGTACCCTCAGCAACGCGCGGGATCGAATTTAAACCCGTCGCCCCAGCCGCAGCAGCAACCGCCACCGCCACCGCATGAAGACGATACGTTTGACTATATCAGCGCATACGACCGTGATTCGCAGGCGTTCTTCGACGACGGAAGCCCGATGCAGGCGGACTTCGATTATGGTCGTCTGGGAAAGATCGAGGTGGTTGGAGGCACTCCGAAGAGTCCAGGATACTCTGAGGGCCGTTTCGCGACGCACTTGGACGACCCTGATGGTGTGCGATGAGCGGGGCGGGCGGGATGTACCAAAAAAACGACGTGTACATGTTTATGCTGTATGACGCATTGTCGTGTACCTAACTTATTTGCGGGGTGCATGTGTAAACTAGCAATTCCGCCCTTTTTCGTTTTTCGTTTCCGCCGACACCTATTGGATGCCTGTCTTTCGCGAATCTATCTCATTGGTACTCTACACACACTCCTGCACCTCCCGTGCTATAACTGAGTCTACGCTCTATACTTGCGGGCAAGATCACCTCGCGACTTCGCCACATACTCCTGATCCTCGAGGCTAAGCCCAAACTCATATTTTGCGAATGTGTCCGCTGCTTCAAGGCACTCGCGGTCAATTATTTCAGCCTTCACAGGCGAGCGAGGAGTGATCTTGCATCTAAAAGAACGAGGCTTCGCCGTAAGTCCCTGCACTCATTGTTAGTGCCATCCTCTTTCAGCATATAATATCAATTCACCGGATAGTAGTCCATGGTATCCAATTCGATAGGGTTTCCGCCTGCGTCGGTGGCTTTATCGAAGTTGAATGCCCAGAGGAGGCTCATAACGTTGAGGTTCTGGATGGGTCGGTGAGCCCCAGTAATGTGCGTACAATCTGGTGATAGTACATACTATCGTGTTATAAGCCACGTGGATGCCGGGGCAGATTCTCTGTCAAAGCAATTGTCAGAAATAAAGTGGAAGTTACTGGTACTCACGCGACCAGCACCGAAAGGGAAGTTTGGTCGCAAGTCGGTGCCGTCGACGCCTGGCTTCGTCCCGTTCTCGCTCAGAAGATATCGGTCGGGAATAAAAGTCTCCGGGTCATCGTAAAGGTCTGATATTTGAGGGTCAGTGGGGAGCCTGAAAGATGGGGGGACAAGCTTGCCTGGGTCATGGAAAATACCCCCTGTAAAGTTACGATGAGCGTGAAAGGCCGTGATAAACTTCATTAACTCACAAGCGTTGATAAAGATAGTGGCGCCTTTGGGTATGAGCTGTCCTTTGTACTTCGCGACACTCAGTAATCCATCTTGGTAAAGAATGGTGGACATACCTGCTCCGAAGCCAGTGCACAATGGGGTATGAGAAGAGGTGCAACCGGCCGGTATCGATGAGTCTAAGCGAAAAGGCTTCCCGTTAAACGGCAGTAGAATAAATGTTTGACGGCTCACTTCCAAAATGAGAGCACGAATATAAGGCATATTTTCGAGATCATTCAGCGTCGGCATCCGATGTCGCCAACGACACGGTCAATTTCCTCGTGCGCTTTCTTTTGCGCTTCGGGATGGGCAACCAGGGCCAAGACGAGAGACTGCAGGTAAGACGTGGTCGTTTCCGACCCAGTTTCGATGAGGATGCCGCTGAGGTATCTGAAATCATCATCAGTAAATTTTGCACCGTGCATTCACGGAGATAAAAGCCTGACCCAGTCATTTCCCGATCCATTCCAAGTTCTTCTTGCCTGCTTATTAACTCTTCCACGAAGCTCCCGTTTCCCTCACCCCTCCGCAGCCTCTCTTGGGTGTCGTCCAAAAGGCCGAAATATAAATCGCGCTGCATTTTGCGCACATTTTTACAGTCTCGTTTCCACTTGGCGAAACGCTCCGGAACGTATTTCAAGATTGGAAAAAAGTCCATGGGCGGCGTAGCACCCGCTTCCAAGAGAGTCACCCATTCATGCTCGACCTTGAAGGAGGCAACAGTTTCCGGGGTCTCGAAGCGAGGGGAGCGCTTGCCATAAAGAACAGAAAGAATGACTGAGCTTGAGTAGCGCTGAATGTGGGAGTAGAAGGACTGCAGACAAGGAGTCAGTTATCATCGAAACTGTGTTTCTGTCGACATACCTGAGGCGAATGAAGAATATCGTAAATCAATTGTACAGTTTCGGCCTTCTGGATGGGCAGGAGACGGGCAGAGGCTTCAGGGGTTAGAGTAGCGTGAGCTGCTCTGCGGAGAATTCTCCACTTCTCGCCTAACAAAGTGTATTCCATCAGAGGGAAATGTTTTTATGCCAAGAAAACAAACCATAGCGGGCGAGCACTAGGCTTAACCCTTGGGTTACGACCTCTGCAAGATGGAGCGGAGGCCTGTCCGCCGTCGACGCGCTCCGTTTATCCATCAATTCTTTGACCGCGGCTGCATCAGTGAGGACGACCGCTGTGCCGGAACCCAGCTTCAGCTAAAGACGCATTAATGATTGACAATGAATGGTAAGATGATGATATCCTTACCGAGTACACGCCGCCGTATATCCGTGCCCATTCTGTGAATCTGTCGGGATATGAAAGGTAAGTAGTGAGCTGAAGCGCGTGGATGTGCTACCAACTTGTAGTGAGCGTATTTAGTTGGCAATAGGTGCAGATTCCCGAGAACGGGAAGAGTCGGTGGGCCTGGAGGTAGTCCCGGTTCGCGGGCTCCATATTTCCTAAGCAAAAGGACAATACACAAAACTCCAAGAGCCAGGAGCAGTAGGATAGCCATGGGAGTCGGAGGGAGAGGTCACTTCTTCGAAACAGATTTCGGCAAAAAAGAAAAGAAGAAGCCAAGTTATCTGATGGTCGTGGCACTGAATATGACGGCCAAAATCTGGTGTCCGCCGCGCTACGCGCTCCAGGGGATATCAGATGTGAAGCCCGCACTTGGTATGCTTGCCTCACAGCCACAGTAGCTTCCTGTTTTGGGAGGTTCGAACGCTCTCATACCTTTCAAACTTGAAGCACAACATCCGTTGGCCGAGGTCCAAAATCGACTGACAGAGAAAAGGCCATCCCATCCGTACTGTCTCCGCGGAGCAACCGCGGAGGGAGAAAGTTGTTGGCGGCTAGTGGCCATCACTGGCACGTAAAGATGCCGAAAATGCGGATCGTTTGTTATTGATGCGAGAAAGTCGGACTTCCTCGTTGAACAGTTCCGAGTTCCAACCATCCTGGGATCTTTTGGAACTTATCGAGGCGCATACACCCCGTGGAGGACCCACCCGTTTTGGCTTCATACTATTACCCAAGGTTGACCCAAGGCATCAAAGCCATTTCGAAGTTCGGAATGGATGCATCTTTGATAGACGGAATTTCCCTCTGTTGCCCGTACAATGCATAGGATCGCCACTGGCACAAAATCTGACGGCACTGAGATGAAGATGACTGCAGTTTCTGTTCTTGGGGCGAAATCTGTAAGCCAACAAGTCTTTTCGCAGCTGAATTGACGATCCGGAATTCCTCAATATTCAAAAAAAAAGGTCGCTTTGCCGTCGAGATAATAGAGTCTACATTTTATATCTGCCTTGGCCCCGCGACTTCGCAACATAATCCTGATCCTCTGGGGTCAGGTCAAACTCGAACTTCGAAAACATATCGGCTGCTTCAAGAAACTCGCGTTCAATTATTTCGGCCTTCTCAGCCGTGCGAGGAATGATCCGACACTTGAAGGGACGCGGTTTCGACGTGAGTCCCTGCACACTGTCATTATCCTTTTCTTGAGCACAGAATGTAATGAATTAACCGGAAGATAATCCATTGTATCCACCTCGACAGGATTTCCGTTTGAGTCGATGTCTTTATTGAAGTCGAATGCCCAAAGGAGGTTCATAACGTTGAGGTTCTGAATGGATCTGTGAGCCACATAGCTGTGTCCGGACAAAACATACTATTGTGTGTTGAGCCACATGAATACCAGGGCAAATTCTCTAAAAAATCGTGAAATAATAAAATAAAATGTAACCTTGGGGTACTCACACGACCAGCACCGAAAGTGAAATTTGGTCACAAGTTGCTGCCGTCGACGCCTGGCTTCGTCCCATTTTCGGTCAGCAGATATCGGTCCGGAATAAAACTCTCTGGGTCATCGTAAAGGTCTGAAGTTTCGATAATTCAGCAGAAACCAGAACGTTAGGAAAATTTAACATGCCTGGGTCATGGAAAATACCCCCTGAACCGGGCAATGATGAAGGGGAAATTCGGCAGCAAATTCAACTCACAAGCGTTGATGAAAATGGTGGAGCCCTTGGGTATAACATATCCTTTGTACTTGACAACACTCAGCGATACATCCTCGCCGAATTACCGATACATACCTTCTCCGAGGCTAGTGTGTAGTGGGGAATACCAAACGGGGTCATGGGGCGGAATCGATGCGTCTAAAGATCGCTTAAACAATCGAATAATGATCGAAAAGATGGGCTCACTTCCAAAATTATAGCACGAATATAAGGCATATGTTCGAGATCATTCAATGTGGGCATCCGCTGCTCGCCCACCACGCGGTCAATTTCCTCGTGTGCTTTCTTCTGGGCGTCGGGATAGGCCACCAGGGCCAAGACGAGTGACTGCAGGTAAGATGTGGTCGTCTCCGATCCAGTTTCGATGATCACGCCGCTGAGATAGCTGAAAATCGACATCAGTAAATTTCGTATCTGATGTATGGATCCGAAATTTGACCCAGTCATTTCCCGATCTAGCTCGAGTTCTTCTTGCCTCTCGAGTAACTCTTCGACGTAGCTCCCGTTTCCTTCACCCCTCCGCAGTCTCTCTTGAGTGTCGTCCAAAAGGCTGAAGTATAAATCACGCTGCATTTTCCGCACCATTTTACAGTCTCGTTTCCACTTGGCAAAACGCTCTGGGACATATTTCAAGAAGGGAAAATAGTCAAGAGGTGGCGTAGCGCCCGGTTCCAAGAGGGTAACCCATTCGTGTTCTGCCTTGAAGAAGGCAACAGTCTCAGGGGTCTCAAACCGAGGAGAACGCTTGCCATAAAGGACGGAAAGAATGACTGAGTTCGAGTACCTTTGAATGTGGGTGTAGAAGGACTGCAGACAAGGAGTTAGTTAACGTCGAAACTGTGCTCCTGCCAACGAACCTGAGGGGAATGAAGGATATCGTAAACCAGTTGTATACTTTCGGCCTGTTGAATAGGAAGGTGACGGGAAGAGGCTTCCGGCGTTAGAGTAGCTTGAGCTGCTCTACGGAGAATTCTCCACTTCTCGGCTGAGAAAGATTATTCCACCAGCGGGGGATTATTTATACTGAAAAAACAAACTATAGCGGGAAAGCACAAGGTTTAACCCTTGGGCGACAACCTCTGCAAGATGGAGTGGAGGCCTGTCCGCTGTGGTCGCACTCCGCTTATCCATAAGTTCTTTGACTGCCGCCGCATCAGTGAGGACAATCGCTGTACCGGAACCCAGTTTTAGCTATGTCAAGGCCGTGCTGTCGTAATGGAAAAATGCTTAAAACAATCAACAAGCTTACCGAATAAAAACCGCCATATTTCCGTGCCCATTCTGTGAATCTATGGAGATCATGAGAGGTGAGTCCGAGTCACAGCCCACGAGTCTCACGCACTTGTAGTGCACGAATTCAGTTGGCAATAGGTGCAGGTTACCGACGATGGGTAGAGTCGGCGGGCCTGGAGGCAGTCCCGCTTCACGAGATCCGATTTTTCTGAGCAATGCAGCGATGCACAGAACTCCAAGAGCCGACAGTAGGAGAGCCATGATAGCCAGAGAGGCTGCTCATCTTGTGGGTTCCTTATGAGGCCCTTAAGTACATCCGTGAGTTATCCTACCGAGTAACAACCTCAAGGGGTCCACTTCTACGGTATTTTGAAATGGGGTTGCATTTGACGCAGTTTTACCCACTGAACCCGAATATGGTGGTCCCGAAGCGCTGGGTGAAGTCGTCGTGGAGCTTGAGGTCAAAAGATTATTCCCATATCAGGCCTGATAACAGCTGATATGATGGACAGCCACTCCGAAACAGGGAATTTATCACGTGTCCCGGTTCAACGCGTGACTTGCTCAATTTTTTCCTCCTTCCACATTACACTTTTTCGAGATCTAAATGCTGGGATACATGCTAGGTAGCATTCTAAGGCCTCCCGCCTGAAAAATCACTGAAATCGGTTAAAATGGCGTCTATATAAGGCAATTTCCCACGGGGGAGGGGGGAGGGGTCCACCGACCCTCAGAAAAAAAACTTTTGTAGGTGATATCTTTTTCTCTTATCCTTGGACCCCCTTGAACAACCTTCTAGTCCTTCATGCATCACGACAGGGTCCGACAGGCAGGAATTGATGATCATGATCCCGATGCCGCGCCGCCTCCTATGTCGGCAAACCTCTATTTCTTCGGCATTCTTCAAGCCTAGCCTTTTTAAACCCAGCTATCTCGACTCCGTAATTTCATTCCGCGAGATCCGCTGCCGCCACACTTCATAGTACGCAGCCAGAGGGAGGCTTCGCATTTGCAGTGATTCGCCCCTCGACATCAACCCTTACATTTCACAGCTAATGGCAGCCGCTTGTCACTCTCTTCATTCGGGATGCGGACCGCTGCTCGCCACAATCAGCTTCAGATAACCTCACAAATCTCCCGCATAAATGGCCACCGGGTGTTGACCGGGTGCAGTTATGCCAACTCAACTCAGGTGCCCGGTGAAGACCATGAGTGAAGGAAGTTTTCAAAAATAGATTCTACGCGCCTAATTTTCTCCATAACCAACAGTTGTGTTGGGATCCAGAGCCATATTGCTGCCATGTCATATACGGTAGCCGCATAACGCCGGTACTTCAGGACGTTAAAGATTTGGTCCAAGTCCTTAAGGCCGCCACGTACAAAGTCTGGGTCTTCCATTTAGACTATCAAACGTCACTATTAGCTCACGCGGATATGAGGGTGCTGTACCAGACGATTTGATTCATCAAGTAAGTAGTGTATTCAGCTATTCCGAGGCTTGATTCACATTTCCCGCTCACAGTTTCCAAGCCCTCGACGGTTCGGGGCCGCGGTACCGAACAAGTGTTTCCCCCGATACCATGCGGGCGAGCACTTGCCTTCCCCTTAGGTCGGGTCACAGAAAAATTGTGAGCAAGTGAGATACACCGAAATGTAAGGCTGCTGCCACCGAAAGATCCAGCGGTGTGGCATATTTTAAACCGTGAGAAACTATTTGAGCCGTGATGGTTATGGCTGCAACCTGCTTCGATGAGTAGAAGAGCATCAAAAGAAGGTCTCATATTCTGTTATTTTCCGCTGTATGAACTAATTTAACCTCAAAACACAACCGCATAAACAGGGTACGTGCACTCAGACGCCTCATCCGTCTGATCAGCCTGAGCGCAACATCTGATCCAAACCAGCGCCGCACTGTGTTTCATCAGTTCAAAATAATCCTGTATCTGGTCATGGCATACGTAGAAAGATCATCAGGCGGCGGAATTAGAACAAGATGCCATGGCAGACAATCATCGCAGGCGAGCATTCCACCCGCGGGTTCCCAAGCTCATGCTCGCGTCATACCGCCCGCCAGCTTGCTCACCAGCGAGGAATTTGAGGCGATAAAGGGCCTAGTTGTTGACCACCTTCGAAGATCACAGAGAAGAACCGTCTGATATGACGGCTCCGGGGCCATTTTTCAACACGAGTTTCCCGAAAGGGAGGACTCGAGAAATATATATTGGACAGCAGGGAACCATGCTGTGCTATCGTTGATATCCATGTGCGCGGTACCACATCACTTTCATAATTTCAAGGCATGGGAAGGGCCTGTATGGAGAGCAAATGATAGGAGACGGAGTTATATGTATGGCAATCATGATCCAATTTTCGTACCAAGATTTTGTTAGCATCAGTCAAGTATAAAGGACATGCTCCGCTGCATGTGGCTAATAGTGTTAAAGCGAATCCCTACCCGGCGAGGGACAAAGCCAGTACCCACGACTCAATCCGCATGAGCAGTGTGGAGTAGACTGAATAATGCTTTTTTCTGTGGAAGCGAGGTTGTTCCGGAAGATGTTCAAATATCCTTATTCATTGCCTCAGGGCGGTTATCGAACTTATACAGGAACATCAAGTGATAGAAAACTTTGGGATATTACTGGTCGCGCGCAACAGGCAACACTATTGCGGAGCCGAAACGGGCAGAACAGACCGTAACATTGAGGCAGCGACTATAAATCTTGCATAGAGTCAGTCAAAGTAAGTTCCTCCGTTCACCGAGATCTACAAAAAAGAGTCGGCGGAAGTAATGCACAGGAAAGTTGGAACTGCACGCACGCTTTGCCCTGTGGATCAGGAACTCAGCTGCGTTACTGCGGATTCTTTCTAAACAATGGACGGACCTGTGATAAATTGGGATTCTTTGGATGCCAAATATGAGACAAGGTTAGCGACATCGGTCGGATCCCTTGATCGAGTCAGCCCTGCCATGCACCTCTGAGAGAAGGGGTCATGATCATTCACCCAATACATCCCATCGGAGTTCTCGCCTTCAGCTGAGAAGTTTCAGACACAAATCAGTGGATCATGTACCTCATAGAATGAAAGGCGCGTACTGCCTGAAAATAATTTTCTGGTGTCCCTCCTGAGGCGGCGGCGCTTCCTGAGGCGAGTAACCCCACTAAATCGCAGAAACTGTTTGTGAGGCGTAGCTCTAATTACAAGTAGCGCAAAGCCAAAACATACACATAGCGGTGTCGATCCCCCCAGGAGCGTAAGCATTGACAGTTATGCCGTGGGCCCCGAGCTCCTGCGCTGCAGGAAGCCAGCGAACTAGATTAGGCCTTATCATCGAGAAGCGTAAGCGGGTGTACTTACCGGCTGCCTGGGTCAATCCCCTGATAGCGAATTTTGAGGCGCAGTACGCGCCAAGAGAAGGTACGCCTGGAACCTTTGCGTAAGCACACCAGTCCAGGGGGGACAGCACACGCCTTTCTTCGCGCAAATGGATGCGGCGCCGATAATTCGCCCTCCGCGCCCTTGCTTGATCATCTGCATTGCAGCGTATTTATAGCAGAGGAACGTGCCGCGGGCGTTGACGCTCATGACAGTGTCCCATTCTACCGTTGTCGCTAGAAGATTAGACATCAGTTAGTGTGCGCAAGCCCGCACCTCCATACTCACTATCAACAAGTGAACTCCACTTTGCCACTCCTGCATTTGCAACCATCTGCAATGCGGGATATAATTGAAAGTGCATTCCAAAGGAGGAAGAAGGCACTCACGACGTCCAAACCTCCGGTGGGAAAATGCGCAGTGACCTGGTCGATCATGTCCCGCACCTCGTTCTCGACTGATACATCGGCGATGCACGCTATCGCCTCGACGTTCATATTTTCAATCTCCTGTACCACCTGCAAGAGACTCGCGATATTGCTCGATACATCATTCACCGCCACGGAGAATCCGTCAGCGGCAAGCCGGAGGGCGATGGCCTTCCCAATTCCACGCGCTGGAAGAGGGAGCTAATCAGATATCATTGCACGGATAATGAGCGGGTAAGTAGCACCTGCACCGGTTACGAGCGCGACCCGCTCTGGGCCGTCTGATTGGGAGTCGGAAGACATAGCAAAGAGGGGGCACAAATTGGGTAGCTACGTGGATAGGTGGCTAGCCATGGGAAGTGACATCATGGAAGATTCCACAGGGACATAATATTTAGCACAGGCTCGCACCTTCTTGCTCAATTGGTAACGTTGCGCTGGGGTAACCAAGGCAAGCGGGAAAGAAAAGTATCGATACCGGTCGGAAGTGGAACGCTGAGAAAGTTGACTTATAAGCAGTGAATTCGTCGCCACATCTGAGAGCAGGTCGATTCTATGACTCGTGATTATCCATTCAGCTGTAAAGCGAAAAAGCGAAAAAAAAATACCTCCGCAGCAATAATGTCTAAAACACAGGTGTGTATCGTACTTACCAGAAAACACAGGAGTTTACTAACCGAGACGCTAACGCGATGGCCATGCGTGGATCATGGAGGGGCGGACGTCAACTGAGGCCGTCGGCGTTAATTTTGGCGACCTAAAGGTTTCAACGTTCTGATGATTATCCCTCCTCAAGTCCCCCGCCCTGATTTGATTCGGTTGTCACCTGCCAGACGGTGGTCATGTAGGTTGCCGAATTCAACGAAATTGACGCCATGGTCGAGGGAATGGAATAGAGTGTTACATAAAGGTAAGTCGAATGAGGCTCGTATTGGCCTAGCAGCGAACCCTAGGTAGGTTAATGTGATTTAACCGGACGCCGGGGCCTGCAGAAATGCCCCAATAGGCGTCAGTCCCTGCGGTGATTTCGGACAGCAAACGATGAGCGCAGTCTGATCTCCAATTGTGACGAGCGGCAATCCGGTGCACGATATGTCTGGTCCTGCTCCTTGATGCTCCTTGGGCGGGTATCGTAACAAAGGCAGACAGTCCAAATTTTAGGGTCTGCGAGAGGCGAGAAATGATAGGTAGTCGGGCGCTCAATAGTTCCGGAAAGAGACTGGCAAGTAGAGCATTTTCGAAGTCATTGTGAAGCACCATCATTTTGCAACTGTTCAAAGAAATAGAAGGCGGTCAAAGCCGTAGGACCTGACAATAAACTGCGCAATTAAAATGTGTACTGCAGTTCGTTTGTTAGTGGGCGAGTGGCGACAGAGGTAACCAGCGCACCATGTATATTACATTCCTGGCTTCAAGCCTCAAGCCGCACTGCCCGATCCCCACCATGAGAATATTTTCCGGAGGAGCAAGAACGAGATGAAGAGTCCAACTACAAGAACAACAATACGCCACGTCTTTAGTCCGCCAGCGCCTTCGCCGATGCCAAACGCTTGGCCTGCCCGTCGGGATGTTTGCGCTAATGAAGCGCCAAAGGAGTTGAACCGATCACCCTATATACATTTAAACGAGGGTGTAGGTGTATATGGATGGGATCACACTGACTGTATCGTCCAACATGAGGTTCTGGCGCTCTACGTCGTCGTGGATGTCCGTCGTAATCTGTATTGTATTCTGAGAAGAGAAGGTAACCGGAGAAGAATAGGACCCACTCCGCGCAGAGTGCGAATCTTGGAGTGCAGTTCATCAAGTCGCTGGTCATTCTGGGATTCGTATGTGTCCTCGACACGATCTCGGGAAGACGACATGATAGTGCACCTTGTTTGTTCCTGCTTTCGTGGGCTATGTTGATTGATGATCGCAAACCTTATCCTTCAATTTCTTCAGTCGAGGAGTCCCGTCTTTCTTTCAAGTTGGCAAATCCTCATCATCCCAGGGAGCATTAAGACCACGGGCTATGAAATGCATGTCATTCTTACGTGCGAGGCTGGCAGGAAACTCGATTCCTCGTCGGAGGTTCGTCATCGGCGGTGTTCTTAATATCCCGGAAACATTTGCTGCCCTGGGCGCAAAGGTGGTACTCATTTTCGACGTCAACATCCAGCCTGGAACTGCATGCATGATGACGCTGATGGCACTCACTGGATCTCTCCGCTGTCTTGAGATTCCGTCGAACAAATTTGCTCGTATCAAAACTATTAGAAGAATACCACTTTGTCTCGAGCTGAAACTGGACTACACATTTTCCGTTTCCTGGCGGCCATGCTCACAGGCTGATTTGTGGCACAGTTGCCCCGAGGAGCTTAGATGCTTGGCGAGAACCGTCCATGGCTGTGTCGACATGTCAGAATTTGGTTCGAAACCGCCCGTGCCTCAAATTCCGTTGGAAGTATGTGGTTCTCTGGTGCTATCTCCTCATAGCGTTTGACAGATCGACCAGTGCCCACAATAAATCAGGGTTAAAATTAGACGTCGTCTTCCCATCTTCGCAGCATCGCTGGTGCTGTGCCCATAAGCATGTCCTTTCATCACCATTCCTCATGCTATGACAGCTCCGAGTATAAAGAAGCGCCACCTGGCCTCACCACAAAACAAACTTCCCCTCTCTCAGACTTCCACATGTATCCCTACTTCGCCAACGAATACATTCTCCTCGAGGTATGCGCAATTACAATCAACCCGCTGCTCGGCTAACATACAACATAGCACGAGCTCGGACGCACCGAGTGCCCAAACCTCCAGCGCTATTGGTGCGCCTCGACCAACCCCTCCCTCCCAGTTTACTCCGAGAAACCCCGGACTATATCGTGAGAACTCCGACCGCTCTTCGGGGTTAATTGCTGATGCCGTGGCCAGCGCCAGGTCCTCACGCAGCTCGATCAAGGCGGAGGTGCAGCCCAAGCCGGCCAAGACACAAAAAACCGCTCCGACGCCGCGGGCGAGCGAGTGCGTTTTTGCATCTCATTCCTCCCGCATATACTGATGAAGAGCAGGCTCGAGACTACGAGGCTTGAAACCACGCTGAGCTGCCTGGCGTCGCTCTTCCAGGGAATGTACACCTCGACGCTCTGCCGCCTCATGTTGGAGTGAAAAAAACGCAGAGAGCTCACTCCTCCTCCCTCCTACCCCGACTATCTATCGTCCAATCACTTTATAAGAACATTCTCTGCTCACTCTGCTCGCCCCTGTACTTAATCGTTGGTCCTTGTATCCTCCCACCCGCCGTCTGTCCCTTCTGTATTCATCCGGACCCTCCCCTCCGATTACACTCATTCCCAAATTTCCTATCCAATATTTAGTATCTATCTAAAATGTATGTACCACCAAAAATAAAACTACAGTTCGGGTTCACAACATGCGTCGAAGACGGAGAGAACCGCACTTTAAATGACATTTCAGTGATATATTCCGTCAAAGCATGGGAAGTGCACCGGCTCAAACTCCAGCCCAGCTCCCATTCTCTTCAAATACACAGAAATCTGAGTTTCATTACACTGAGGTAAAAGACTCGAATCCGATCGCGATAATTAATTATTTAACTCGGCACCGGAGCAATGGCAGTGAACCGCAAATCGCACTCTATCATAGACGACTTCCATCAACAATGATATCGAGTAATAGTGAGCCAGGTACCCTTGTTCCTGATCTCAACAACAGGATTTTGGCGGTTCCACGTTTTGACCAAGTTGTCGTTCAGTCGTCGAATCAGATCGCTGATCATTGTCAATGACAGGATAAAAAAATAGTTGAGTCTGGCCTCGACGCTGCTTTGACACGGCAAATCCATCCGTTCGCATGCATGGCCGAAACGGCCATATAAAAAAAAACACGGAAAGTTCACAAGCATGTTGCGGTCACTCAGTCCAACCTGACCGCGAACCATCAACAGTTGATGCTCAATTAATATTATAATAGGGGCTTGCAATTCAACCTGCAGAGAAAGTGGCATCTACGGATCGTTCCCGTTGTAAGTTTAAGTTACCCTTTTTCTACCTAAGGAAGGCGCTCGGATTATTTGACGGCCGCATCCTTGATTATCGATATTAGTTTAATTGTCACAAGGCCGAATAAAAATACATGGATTTCATGGTCAGATTACGCGTAAGTCTCAAAGAGATGATGGAAAGATAGGCAGTCACTCAATCGAAAAACGTACCCCCGTTAATCGATATCTGGATAGACAAAATATGTCAGTATCACTGCGTTTGAAAATTTGTATAAGACCAACGGTTTGTCCTATTTGAAGGCGTAATTAATCAACATCCACAAGAACGAGCTTATGCGTACCAGTAATAAACTGAGACTCTTTCGAAGCCAAGAACGACACAAGACTGGCAATGTCCTCCGGAACTCTGGGTGCCCGAATTAGTTTAGATTTCAGATTGGGTTGCATATAAAGTTGAACTAACCCGACTAGTTTGAGAGGCGACTTTTTTTTGACCTAATTTCGAGTGAGTTAATTTTCACGGAAATGTCGAGCGGCTGCTGACCATCTCTAGTCTCTCCGTGCGGTCTGCGTCTCCAATAACTGAGGTTTATCAACGTTAGTCATTTCCCTGCAATCGACAAGCGACACGCACGCATGGGGGTGTCTACGGATCCCGGGGCGTAGGCATTCACAGTAATGCCGTGTGTCCCGAATTCCAGCGCTGGCGTGCATTCAAATTGTTCGCAAGGCCACTTTGCTTCAAGAAAACTCCCGTCGACGTACCAGCAGCCTGCGTAAGACCGCGCACCGCAAACTTGGAAGCGGAATAAGTCGCGAGTGATGCGACAGCTACATACCCAGTGAGCATTGGTGTCTCGCGACGTCGCAAATTCAGCTCACCCCGCTTCCCCGCAACGGAAGAGGCGCCGATGATTCGCCCACCGCGTCCTTGTTTGATCATTTGAATGCCTGCATACTTGTAGCAATGGAAAGGACCCCGGGCATTGACGCCCATAATCCTGTCCCATTGCTCTGCGGTAACTAGGAACCATAGTGCAGCATTAGAAAATATTTGTGTCATTCCGGTAAAATAACCAAGTACTTTCAACAATGGGCACATAACCAGGCCCGACAATCCCGGCATTCGCAACCATCTACTGGGATGAGCGTCTCAGAGTTGAAATTGAAGACACGTACGACGTCAAGGCCACCGTGTTGCTTGACAACCTGTTCAACCATTGCCTTGACCAGTTCGTCCTGCGACACATCCGCAATATGCTTCGAACTTGCCCGTCCCTTCTTCCGAACCTCGTCTACAAGCGTGTCGAGTTTGTCTGAATTACCAGAGATGTCGTTGACAGCCACATCGAAGCCGTCCTCTGCCAGCCGCAGCGCAACCCCTCTGCCGATTCCTTGTGCTAGAGTGAAATAAGCAAAGCGTAGTGCTGGAAAAGCGCTCTTACCAGCGCCAGTGACGAGGGCAATTCCTTTACAAGACATGGCAGCCAGAGAAGAGCAGGCGGTCAGATGTCCCATATTTATAGTAAAGAGTCCGGCCCGGAAATGGTAATTCTTGCTCACTCCAATCCCGCGCGCGGCGGAAAGCGAGAAGACAGTGAGAATCAGTATTTCTCGTAGTTTATGTATGCTCACCCGAGGAAACATTTCAAATTTTCAATGGCGAATTTGGTCGTTAGATGCTGCGGTTCCCATTCACGGCGAGGTCTGTCAATACGCAAGTTCCACCAACAATCGGGTAAACGTGAAGACTTGGGAGAATGCCAAGTTCAACCTGTGAGTCAGATATGGTGAGTAAGCGGCCCGCTGCGTCGAGGTCTCTTGCTGTCCGTATTAGGTAACGCAACATGGCGCGACATGCTGTGGGAGCCCGTCGCTGCGGGCCGCATCCTGTGTCAGCGTATAAAGGCCCCTATCTGCGTCCTCAGGTCAATTCCACCGGGTCGCAGCGGGCCATGGTCCAATTCTCGTTCGGTCAGCGGCCGTATTTAATATGAACCCCGCAACATAATCAAGCCTCAGTTTCCCTTCCATTAACGGGTAAAACGATGGCCTCCACTCAGAAAACTGCTCTCAACGTCGTCATGGTGCGTTAGTCTGCCGCTGGAAACAGTTGAATTCACTGTGCGACGCGTTTAAGGGCGCGATGTCCTTTGGCGCACCCGGATCTGAGGGTGCGCGCGTGGATAACGTGAAAGATCTCGAGGCGGTCATGGACCTGCTACTCAAACACGGGCACCGTGAGGTGCGCGCACTTTTTTTTTCGCTCGATAGTAAGATCCGCTGGTGCTTAATCACCCTAATAGATCGATACGGCCCGTATTTACGCCCGGGGCACGAGCGAGACTATGCTCGGGAAGATTAATTGGCAGGAAAAAGGCATACTGATGGAGACGAAGATCTTGCCCTTCTACCCCGTGCGTACATGCCCATGGCATCCGCTTTAATAATTCATTGACTTGTCTTCGAACGACAGATCTTGCCTGACGTTACTGCCGCGCATTCGCCTGAGGTGGGCCCCCTCGTAGTTTCGCTGTCTGGTTGGCGCTGATGGACCGGCATGTAGGGTCTGCGCGAATCACTCATGATGTCGCTCAAGGCCCTGGACACCAAGTACGTGTCCCTGACTCGTGTACGCCCGTCGATCGTTCACTTCAATTTATTCTAGACAGCTTGAGATTTGGTACCTGCACGCGCCTGACCGCAGCGTACCATACGAGGTAACACTCAAGGCCATCGACGAGCTGCACCGCGAGGGTCACTTTCAGCGTTGGGGAATCAGCCACTACATGTCGTGCGTTCAATCCGCCCCCACGCAAAATTTGTATACTCACGCACGCATACCCGCAGGTGGGAGGTCGCCGAGATCGTCGGCATCTGCAAGCAGCACGGGTACGTGCAGCCCGCCGTGTACCAAGGGATATATAATGCGATCCACCGCGACGTCGAGCCCGAGCTTTTCCCTGCGCTGCGCAAATTCGGGATCGCGTTCTACGAGTTCAACCCGCGTTCGTCTTTCCTCTGGTTCATTGCACCTTTGCCTTTCTGACGTTCTGACATAGTCGCGGGCGGCCTTCTCACCGACCGCTATACCTCTATGGACACAAAGGCTGAGAGCGGGTCTCGCTTCGACCCCGAATTCATGGCCGGAAAGGTGGGATTTGTGTCTCGTCCATGGTGAGCCTGCTAAAGTCCTTGTAGGCCTACCGCGGCAGGTGGGTTTGGGCTTTCACTTCTCCGCACTCACCGTTTCTTTTATACGTATCCCCTTTCCCCAGCACTCCATCCCCTCTATTCCTCCCATTTTCACGCCTTCTCATCCCCGCATGTGTTTGACCAGGTACTGGAAGCCCGAGTTCTTCGACGCACTCGCGGCGGTGCGCGCCGTCGTGACCGCGCACGGACTGACTATGGCGGAGGTTGCGCTGCGCTGGGTGTCGCACCACTCGCTCATGCGCCGCGCCTGCGGAGACGCCATCATCATCGGAGGCTCGACCTTGCACCACATCAAGGAGGTAGGGGCGTCAATGGTACCTCTAGATCCACTCACCGATGTCTTTCCTTGCCGCAGAACCTCGTCAATCTCGAGAAGGGACCCCTGCGTGAGTTGAACTTCCCATTTGAATTTCTTCTCTAAATCGTATTCTGACTGACTTGCGATTTACACGCACAGCGGCGGAGGTGTTGGCAGCACTCGACACGGCGTGGGCGTCTGTCAAGGCGAACTCGAGCACCTATTATAAAGCGTTGTAGGTGGACGGCGGCGGACTCGGACATAGACACAGCAGAGTTGGAATCGGGGTAGCCCTGGTGGAGTTCGAGCCGGAATGTTCAACCTGAGATCGAATTTCATTTTTTGCAACCAAGTGGACCTGAGTTCAGACTACCGGCGTCAAGTCCTTTCTGAAAATGAAGGAAGTGTAGTATGTGGATGCACAATGAAAAGGACGAACGAGTGATGCAGGTTGAATGTACGTCATCAAAGTTTCCACATGGCAAGATCCGGCTGAGGTTGGCAGCCTGCAAGTTGGGGGTCCAAAGTCCGCAGCCGAGGCACAAGTCCCTTGAAGCTTCATACTGTATCTTGCCCGAAAGAATTTTTCAGATCCGACCTCGAAAAGGTATTTGTTAAAAGATCTTGTCGTCCCCAATTTCTTGTGCGGTTCAGTTGGTTTCGACGAAATTATGCAGGCAGACTCTTTTTAAAGCGTCGCTTTGTAACCAGTTTAACGATTCAAGTAAGGTCCCTGCTGACGAAGTCGCCACTTCCCAGTTCATCAGAAATCGCAAAACTCGGACCTCAAACCTATACTCGAACAGGCCGACACCTAAAATCGCCAGTAATAACAGTTTCTGTATTTTCAATGTCCAATGAAGTGGTGCGGGAAGTGTTCAGATAGCGTGGTAAAGTCGTACCTATTAAAAGCAACAAAGTGAGAATTCTGATCAGTAGTTCTCGGATGCCCGCACGAATATCTCAACGGCAGCGGCATACCGGTTCAACTATGCCTCAGGATGCGCCGGTATGCGGTCTTCCAGGGCTTCCCATTGGCACCTGGTCTGACGGGCTTTCTGAGGACGGCTGGTCTGTCACTTATCTTCAAGTCGAACTGTCAATGTCATGTCGAGCCTCCATCCTCCACCATGGAAGGACTTCGTTGATGAACTTGCTGATCATTGATCAACGCCTCTGCCTCCTTCTGTCGCCCACAGAGCCAGAGCTCCTCTGAGTCCTCATGGAGTTGACACTCACCTCCTGGTCTTGTCTACTACGCCATTGTCGAGTTTGGAGCCTAGCCAAAAATGAAACTGTTTGCGGCCGAAATGCAACTAACGGTGGACAAACTCAGCTTTGACAGTGGCCATCGCAATTTGAAGCCTGAGGCCATCAGCGATGCTTTCTGGATCATAAAGGGCTCACACGACGCCGCTGCTTGCCAGTTTTCCCTTGGCTCCCTCATCCATTTTCCCCACCCAGATGAATCACCCGTACAGCAGCGCCGCCGCGGTCTCCATGTACGCGAACGAGGTGTGTTCATCTCATGTAAATGGCGATCCGAGTTATGACTTGCGTGAAGCCAGGTGCCGCTCCGAGACACCCTTACCCTGCCCCCACTCGGGCCATCCCACCAATTCCATCGCACGATAGCAGCTGGAAGACAGAGAGCACCTACAAGGCGCCCATACCGCACAACATCGGCGTTGGCGCGGATGCAGCTTCTACACGCCAACGCAGGGACTCTCAGTCCTCGCTGCGCCGCTTCCGCCTGCCCATCGCGGATTTGTACCAGAAGCACAAGCCCGCGCCCACGCCTGTGTCCTGGTGGACGACAGGCAACTCTCGGCGCACAAGCAACTTCTCGGCGCGCACAAGCAATGAAACGATCGTCGCTCCGCCAACGATCGCCCCACAACCGAAGTTCAAGACGACGGTGATCCGGTATGAGGGCACTGACGACTTGCCTATTCTGCGCCGGCCGGCACCCGTCCCGTATGAGTTGCGCCCTTCGGAGCGTGCGGCGGAGGCTAAGAAGCACGACATGTTTCGTGCGAGAGTAGCAGATATTCTGTGTGTGAAGTTGAAGTAGCGAATATTGCAGGAAGGTAGCGGACATTGTACCCCATATTGTGTGTGTATGAATATTTAATCTGCGAAATGGATTTTGGACGCCGTTGTATTGGGATTTGATTTTTGGGCGACTTTTGACTGGTCGAATCCGAACACTTCGAATTGGGTATCTATCAAGCCACAAACCCGCGATAACTTGGATGAGGGTTTTGAAACACGTCGAACTGGAGCCCACAGAAGACGGCTTGAGCTTGGCAACCCGACTCTATGGCGAGACAGACATCCAGATGGACCGAGGCCTGCGGGAGTCTATCAGAGTGTCTGGCAATGAAAGAAGGCCATACCGAACCGACGAAACGCGAGCCCTACGAGCTGTGTTTATTTATTTACTGAAAGATCGCAGAATGATGACGATATTGATTCTGATTTCCTTTGGCCTGGTAGATTTTTGGACACTGCGAATACGGTGAGCTCATCGGGTGGATCACATACATCCTTTCATCGTGGGTGCGTGAGCGGGCTGAGTAGGAGCAGATGAATATAATCACGCACCAGCCTATGCTCTTTCCCTTTGACGGTCACCCAGCGTGGATTCTCTTTCTGTCTCGTCTCGGCACTCGACTGGACTACAAAAAATAGCCACAGTCACACACCCGGCCGGCGTTCAGTCCGGAAGTCAGAGGAGCACATATGCCAGGGGTGGGTACCCGCAAATCGCGAGAAGTTGCGTGCGACCAGTGTGTGCGACTGCACACGGAGTTGTGACTTTGCCCCATGAAGTTTTTTTTTGCTTGGAAAGAAAAAGAGAAATGGTTCAAGAAGTTCGGCATTTTGATCACCGTCCCGGGCCCGAAGCGTGTGAAGCCAGACATGATGGCATCATTCAGACGTCACTCCTTGCTCTGGTTCGTTTTTCACCGAATCCCCACCAAGCAGATATTCTGAGCTCGTTATGTTCCTCTAATTCGGGCCACCGAGATTGCGCCTGAAACGCTAGTACTCACAAATTTCAACAGATTTTTCGATTGAGTGGTTGACTATCCACAATCCATGGCCACGTACTTGTGCGAACGGATGGTCTTGTGGCGGAATCAAGGACGCTAAATAATCCGAGGGCTTCTCTTTTACTGTAAGCGGAAAAAGGGCAACTTAAATTTGGGGACGATGCGTAGATGTGGATGGACTGCCTATTCGAATATATCTCGAGACTTTGAGAGAAAAAATCACTTTTTTTCCCCTGCACGAGCTATGGCTGTGGTTGTGAAGCCTCGAATTACAAAGTTTGCTTGAAGTAGCAGCGGATCATCGATTTTTATTAACCGCTAGGCCATTTGGTTCTCCCAAAAGGTGATATCCTCCTAATATTAGGACCGCTGCTTCTGTGTCCACCCAGCCTAGTTGCTGCGGGGCCTAGTTATGTGCGGGTCGCGTGCCGTCACAGTGGCGCGTCCTTGACTCGGAATCTCCCTTTGGTCGGCTTCCCAATCCCATTGCCAACTAACTCAGGGTCTCGGGAGTCCCTTCAAGGTCCCCGCCATCAAGATTAAAACATTGGTTAGGTTATATTACCTGCCAGCGTTGCTCTCTACCCTCGTTGTGACTGAACTGGTGCAATTGAATGAAATCACATGATCGCGGTCTGTATCCGTACATTAATTTTACGTTACCCGTCGCGAATGTTACCACTCTTGCTCCCGACCAACATGAACGGCGTTATTCCTCTCAAGTTTCCTCGCCTCATTACACTCTTTCTCGCCTGGGCATGGTCCCTGATCTCTCTCGCCATCTGTATGTTCCTCCGCGCACCTTGTCCTAAGGCTCATCAGACTTCCAGGTATAAACGCCTTGGTCAAGTCCAAAAAAGACAAGAATAGCATAACGGACGAGATCCGTCCTCCAACCACAGTCTCCATCGACACAAACGGTGCGTAAATTCCCGCAGCGTCCCAATCGCCCGCGAATCTCACCTATCCATCTTGTCTTGTCATGTTCAGATGTGTCCCAAGCCGGCGCCGTAGTCGCCACCGTCTCTACACTCATTCTGGTGCTGTGCACCCTCTACATCGGCCTCATGGTCGTCGACTCCAACGCCCGCTCCGGCATCTCTACCCGCACACTCCCGCTGCAGTACCTCTCCCTCGCGTTCCTCGCCGTCTGGCTCTTCGCGACGCAGATACCCCTCTCGCTCTTCGTCTCCACGCGCTCCGTGCAGGTATCTGCCTTCATCAACGGAATCAAGATCTCAGACGGCTTCGTGAAGACTGTAGAGCGCGCACTGGGCACCAAGACGCGGTACAAGGACTACGATTACTGTGCGTTGCGTCTCCCTCTCCCTCGCTCTCTTTTACAACCATGACACGGTATTTAATCCACGTACAGTGAACCTCCTCGCAATCTTGCCCTGGTTCGCCTTCCTCTTCACCCTCGCCGCCGCCGTAGTCAGCTTCCTGGCGTCGTCCCATGCGCGCCGCGGCAAGAGCGGGTACAAATCTAAGGCAGCGGCGGCAGTGAATACTGAATCGAAACCATTACCAGCGGCGCCGACCAACGCAGCGTGATAACCATGTTCATGTCTGTGAGTAGTGTAAAGGCTGTAGGCTCCTAGATGTAAGCTGTACTTCTGGTAATGTACTGTAATGTGTAATCTTTAGCTTCCGGTGGATGAGATGGGCCATCATGGGCGTTGTCTTAAACCTGTAACAACTTGAAATGAGCCCAGATTTTATTTTCGGCTGCCAACGGGAGAAATAATTGTCTTTCTAGTTCTTCCAGTGACCGAGCCCGAGGTCGATTCAACCAGGAACACCAAAGTCCAGGCGGGCGGCAACTCGGCTGCAGCTACGGTGCCGCATTTCGATCTGCAAAATGGTATGTAAGAAAAGGAATATGCCCTTCCGATACGTGTCCGTGTCCGTCTTTGCTCACTTCTCACTGCGGTGAGACGATCGGGCAGAATAGGGAGCGCAAACTCAACGCATCAATATATGGTGATCGGCATGCCTCGGTATTGATCGGCATTCCTCGGTTATCCAAATTTGAGACAGCGGCCTTCACCGGCATCTCTCGGCATACTCACTTGGTGCGTTTTTTTATACGGAACGAATTTCGCCACTCACTGCGCGGTGCTTCAGTCGACACCTACCGAGGTAAATATTGGCTTGGCGAATGCGGTGGGGCTATGTGCTACTGTAGATGGGACGAGAGTGAGCTCGAGTAATTGACCAACGCCGCCCGCTTGAGAATATCAGAGTTTGCACCATCCCGCCGCCCGCTCCCAACACCCCCAATGACTACGGTGTATTTTTTTTTATTGCGTCCAGCTTTGCATACTCTGGGCCGAGAGAAGCTCGTCTGGAAGTTTGACTCGGGCGTTGGAGGATGCGAAGATATGCGGTCTTTCTATTCGGCCTCTGGAAGAACTTGCAGATCTTGATAAAAATTTACACGTTTGCCTCTGCTGTTAGCTGTGCATCTTGTCATGCATGGCGAACAGCTTGGGCTACTTTACCTGTAAATGAAGACCAGCTCCACGGCTCGAAAAAAAGAGGGATGGTGAAGAATGTTGATGAAACCTCCTGAGACGAGATGCCCAAGGATCTTGGCAAATAATTGAAGAACATTCCTTCCCCCCACTCTCTATGCCGTCAATAATGCTTCAGATTGTCAAGTCTCAATGGGATAGCTTGCACGCATTAAAGTCGGATTTTCATCTTGCCGATCATTTTCCAGATGCGCCGATACTTTTATCCGTCTGGAGCCGATTTACGTTCTTCCGAAGCCGAGAGGACGTCAACCCCTGCTACTTCCTCCGGGTAAGAAGGGTTGACTTGATATTTATATCGGTACAAAAATACACCAAAATGCCCACCTTGCTTCATGGAGAAAAACCCTGGAGCTCCCAAGAGACCAGGTGGACGGACTTGCGAATTGAATCCGAGGTGAAGGAGCAGTGCAAGAGTGAATTTCCTCTGCGCGCCGATATATGGATAATAACTGGGAAAATGGATATGTGCTGTCGAGGGAAAGCACGCTATTCTTGAACCTGATCCAAACCCTAAGCCACGGTTTCGGTGCAGAACGGCTTTTCTCTTTAGGACGCCGCAGAAGCGTCCTTATAGAATGACTAAAGTGTCAGGCACCGCAGAAGCGCGCGGATCCTCTCCGGACATTACGGCGGGGATCGACGTTGAGTGGAGTAACGGAACAAATGAGATTAGATTAGATGTCGAAGCTTTGGATCAGATTAGATTAGATTATCGGATGGTAGAGAACAAATAAGAATTAGATAGAGTATTGTGGATTCGGGGACAGACGCGAAGCAATGGCGAATAAAATTAAAAGAATTCAACGTACAGACGGAAACAACACCTAGCTGGCCTGAAGCCGACGAGGTCCGAATGCCGGTCGTAATAAACATTATAGTGCGTGCGCGTCCCTCGGCATGTTTTGGTGCAGGAGCATTGTCCAATTAGATTTGGGAAAGATACGTGGCATTTCCGCCACTACTTCGTTGTTTCAGACTAAAAGGTGACACAACGGTTGTAACGAGTGGTCGGAACAGGACCGGAAAGAATAGGGTCGACTTGTGCTGTTATCCCAGTTGTTTCATTTGTTTGAAATAAAGATGGTTAACGGTGACGCGGCCTTAGTAGTCGTACCGGCAGCACGGTTTGTCAACGGATAAATGCGGAGGGGGCTTTAACTGGGGAAGAACGCGTAGTTGACTCCTGAGCCTTATTCGGCGCAACGCACAGGCGAGACAACGGACTCGCATGTAGCTGTGTGAAAGCGTGCTGCGGTTGCGCACCAGCCGCTCGGGACAGATGCGACGTTTCGCAGCGTCGAATCGGCGGACATGCGCCTTGAGACTGCCGCGTTTTTGGATGCCCGGTACCGCGAGGTAACCTCGCTACTCGATGTATTCTGCAACCGAAATAAGGGAGCGCGTCTGGGAGTGCTGGGGAAGTGAACACCAGTGAACACCAAGCCTAGGTAGGTAGGTAGGTAGAATTACACGGCACGGTCCCGCTCGTTTGGTAAGAATCTTTGCCCCGGCGTCGGCCAAAATGAACGGTCAACCACTCACGGTCCAGGAATTGAAACGCTATGTATTCCCACACAACGATCAACAACGATTAACTGCGACCGAACTTGATGGGGATCCAGGAGAGCTTATTTGGATTGATGTACACGCGTGGCACAAAGTAGCACAGTAGGAACAGTAGCCGCTTTAAGCCAGGCTGTAGTAGTAGTTTAAATCATCCGCTAGATTCTGCGGGGGCGGCTAAAAATAACGAAGAACGCAATTGGCGGCGGGTTATCAAGATACGTATTTTCGTTCATGTGTCCGCCAAGATTTGCCCAGATAAGTGAATTGGTGGAGTGCTAGTATGATACGCTTTTTGTGCAGTTCTTCGAGAAATCCAGGTCGCTTATGACCGAAAAAGAATAGCTAATCCGGTTCCAGACAGGTGCTTGATAAATCATTGATTAGCTCACAAAGTGACGAGAGTCCTAGAATGGGTTGCAGCTGAGAAGAGTGATTCAGTAAACTCAATTGCGTCTAAAGATTGAATTGACCGCAATTTTCTTGAACCGGTGGTGTGGACGTGTCGCATTCTTGGCCATGGACAGCCTCGGTGACATCGGTTGGAATCGAGTTAGAACTACACATCGTCAGCAGATGACGGTGGCAGCTTGTGCTTTGAAAATCAGACATCATCGAATCGAAGTAAAAAACAGTTGTTACGGGCCTGCCGCCTGCAATATTGATCTCTTGAAGGAGTGTATCGTCGAGTTGACCCTTCCTCCACCTGGTAAAGACACGATTTTGGAAGCGTGTGGCAGAAATTCACGAGCATCTGCGACACGCAGTCACTGACCAGTAGGCTGATGAAACGATACAAACACCGAACACGACCTGTCGGAGGAGGACAATTGCTTGCGTGAACAGGCGCGAACCTGACAGGCCATATCAATTGCTAAGCCATCGAACATGATTTCTTCCTGGGCCGTCCTGGGAAGACTGTTATAATAATACGTACCACCAGTTTTTCTAGGTGAACGCCACGATAGACCGCTCAGCAACAACCTGTGTTGTACGCGAGCGATCGCGAGTATATAGTACCAGAATAAATCGGAAGCCGCGTAGACGAAAGTTCCCATCCTCTGGCGGCGGTATATTTATTGGATGCTGCTGAGGCTATTGGGAATTTAGAAGGTCAATTGAACTTGAAATGTAATCAGATGATGCCGGCGGGACAAATTGCGGTACAAGATACTTACCAAGATACCGCATGGACAAGGTCGGGTCCTCGGTTTAGGTTGGTGCCCGACTCGATAACCGGGATAGAGAAGCGGAACCGCAGCCGCCAGTAGCCGTCAGTACCAGTAAGACTCTGAGAATAACAAACCGAGAAAATGGACAGATCGCAGTCGAACTTTCGAAGACTAAAATGAGGCTGTGCTTTGTTGTGTTGTGTGTTCGTGTTTCCTTTCCCACCACTCTCGTCGCCCAATGGATATGGCGAGTGTTGTACTTGCGTCCGCCGACTTGACGTTCAATCAGGGTTGTAACGGGTTGCGAATTGCTCTCTACTTCATTTCAATTGTTTCACTTACTTCAACTTCCGACGTTCACCCACGGATGATTTGGCTGATCCTTGGGCTTATCTTGGCACTTCAGGCTTGCTCCACGTTTTTCACACGATCTCTGGGCTGCTAGGACTCGGGACATAGGACTTCTCAGGACTTCTCGCCGGTCTCGGCGGTTTTATAAGGCAGAGAAGTTTGCGGATAACTGGAAAAGGAAAGAAAGAAAGAAAAAACACACGAATCCTGCAACTATTGTCCCCGGGCCCTCTGTATTTGATTGCCTGTTTAAAACAGAGAAATATTTGGGAATGCAAACGTCCCTGATTTTCCCATCTTGGTCATCTGACGGGGCTTAAATCTTCAGCGGTTCCTTTGCTTCGCTTAGAATTAACCACTTCTCAATTAAATGCGGCCCGGTTCATTCACACGGTTTTCTTCCCACCGTTGCTATTTGCCGCCAAGATCAAACCCGTTCTTTCGTCTTTTCATCTCACCGTTTCATCAAACGTATGCGAGCTTGAACCGAAAGCTCTTCTTTGATCTCGGATGCGTCCTCGATCCAGCCCTTCCTCCGTCGTTTCAATCCCTGCGCTCGCATTGGTTTGTTCGGAAAAGACTCGATTTGGTAACAAAGGAACGTATAAGAGCAGTCGCAAAATGCCCTGGTCTTTAGGGAATCAAACTTGAACCTTTCGGGATCCAATGGCTTCCAAGACTCTCTCTGCTCTTCTCCTTGCCATCGCGACTGTTCGCCTCACCAGCGGTGCGTTATGCTTAGGATGCTCCAACCGCACACTAATAGTGGGCGCGTACTAGCTGCGGTTTCGAAGCGCGTCACTTGCTCTACCGGTCAGACGACCGCGAACGCGGCATGCTGCGTGCTCTTCCCGATCTTGAATGACATCCGGACAAACCTTTTCAATAACGAGTGTGGCGAGGATGTCAGTCCAGTTCTTTATACGTTGGGTAGCATCGACTAACATACTGCTCAAGGTCCACGAGTCGTTGCGGCTCACATTCCACGACGCCATTGGGTTTGGACCCAGTGGCGGTGGAGGAGCTGACGGTTCGATTTTTTACTTCGATCCAGTCGAAACGGCATTCCCCGCGAACAACGGTATCGATGATATCATCGACACTCAAGCGCCCTTCATAAACAAGTATAATGCAACAATTACCGCAGGCGACTTGTTGGTTCTTTTCTTTCATTCATTCCTTATGTTCACCACCATCGTACAGCATTCAGTTTGCCGGTGCTGTCGGTGTCAGCTTGTGTCCTGGAGCTCCCCGTCTCGAGTTCCTGCTTGGTCGTCCCAAGGCTACCGCGGCGTCGCCTCCGGGCTTGATACCTGAGCCCCAAGACACGATCACAACCATCCTGGCTCGTTTCGCTCAAGTTAATTTCTCACCCGATGAGGTTGGTTCTATCATTATTTTTTGTACTTGAATAACTCGATATTCAGGTGGTGGCTTTGCTGGCCTCGTAAGCTTCCTTATTTTGTGTGGCAATCTTTTTTAACAATCCCCGAAGCCACACCATTGCCGCTGCTGACCATGTGGACCCGACGGTAAGCATATTTTGGATTTCGACTGGTCTGTAGCTCATTCTTCCTCGTTAGATCCCTGGGTAAGTTTGCAACAACCCTCCTGGGCCATATAATCCTAAAATCTTGATAGAACACCCTTCGATTCTACCCCCGGCATCTTTGACACCCAGTACGCACAATTTATTCATTGATCCCCCACCTATTAATCATAAATTTGTTAAGGTTCTTCATCGAGACTCAGTTGCGCGGAACTGGTTTCCCAGGGTTGGTCGCACTTTTCACAGGGTCCTTTGAGCAATTATTGATTTTTTGCTCAGAACCGCGGGCAATGCCGGAGAGGTGGAATCACCTCTGAGAGGAGAAATGCGTATCAACTCTGATGCGTCGGTCCGTCGTATAATTTTATGTTGGTAATGGCGACTAAATAACTCCCTAACTTATAGCTTGCTCGGGGTTCGCAGTTATTTTTGGTTGCTGCTTTTCCCAACTAAATCTCTCCTGCTAGACTCTCGCACGGCTTGCGCATGGCAAGCTTTGGCTGGTACGTCCACCTCCCATGCAAACAACTACCTTCTCAACTTGTTTTTGTTTGAAGTCGGCCAGGCTAATTTGCAGGCTAAGTTCAGGGCGGCGATGTCAAAGATGGCCATCATCGGCCACAACAGAGCAAACATGGTTGACTGCTCGGATGTAATTCCCGTTCCCAAACCAGTGGTTGGAACACCTCATCTTCCCGCTGGCAAGACGATGGCCGACATCGAGCAAGCTGTGAGTCTCGTGCACCCCATGCATATATAGCTCCGTTGACATGGAACTCAGTGCGCTTCGTCGCCATTCCCCTCCCTAACCGCGAACCCTGGTAAGAATATTCTCCCGAGTGTGAGACAAGTCAATGCTCATCCATCTCTCTTTCAGGCGCAGCCACTTCTGTCGCCCCGGTGTAAGATCTCACCCTATTTAATTCACTACCTCTGCTTACCTTCTCCCTGCAGCACCTCGTAAATACGAGAATGCTCCGCATGCGGTCATTTCGAGGTCTGGCATAGTGTATTCCTCTCCTCTGGGTATTTTAGCTAGACTACATCGCGTGTCGTGTATTTTTTTTGGGTTCAAATCTTCAATCATAAATGTATTGGATGTTCATTGGCTGTGGCCAGAAATTCATCAAGGAATATTGAATAGAACAGGTTCCTTCCAGCTTTGTTCTGACGAACGGCATGAGTGTATTTATTGGAGGCAGGGATTCCCAGTGTTGATCGGAGATCAGAGCGAAGTTGATGCTTCCAAAGACAGGACCGAAATCTACCGAAAGTCAACGAAACGGCTAAGCTCCTATTTTCCGAAAAAATACTGCTGTAACGGCCACGATGGTGTCGGTCGTGTTGCCCGAACCTCCATATGTCATGGCTGCGGTGAACATTAAAATTACGATACATTTTGCGGTTGAATTTCCCCACCAGAACCCGCCTGAAACAACAAGAGACACTCCGGAAAATCCCCAGTTTCGGGAGCCTCGATAACGTTTCTGAAACCTAAGGTTTCAGGAACAGAATATCTGCTCCCAAAACTGTTCCCGAAACCTTTGGTTTCAGGAGCACAGAAACCGTTCCCGAAACAAAAGGTTTCGGGAACGGTTTCTGCAGTTCCCGAAACCTTTTGATTTGGGAACGGTTTCTGTGCTCCTGAAACCAAAGGTTTCGGGAACGTTATCGGGGCCCCCAAAACTTCGGATTTTCCGGAGTGAGAAGAGCTTCAGATGGTGATTGCAAGCATTATTCAACTCGAAGCTGAAAATTTTGGTTGCAAATTTCAATCGTCACAGAGAAAATTGGTCCAGTTGTGTTGCCCAAGCCCATCCTCAATGTCACGGCGGGTCGGCCGGTTGCCTGTCTACAAGTATTTACAGAACCCCTGCCGCTTGGCGAGATTCAACAGCGATGATGTAATCGCAGCTAAGTAAAGACTTGCGTCGATCGAAGTCTGAAGGAGAATACTGTACTATTACCAAGTGTTCATCCCGTCACCCAAGGGCTTCATTTTGGGGGTGTTCATTTCTCGGCAATCATGGGATTCGCGACCTTCCGTCACCGTCAACTGGCCACTTTGTTGAGGGTCGTTAGTAGGATTTATAGGTGTAGCCATGACGCTGTAAAATTTTTAAATTTACTTTACAGGAGATCCTGAAAATAATGACAATCACGAGATTTTTTTTTTCGCGCTTCCCAAAAAGGAAATCCTCGTGTATCGCTTCTTTCTGGCTCTTCTCTCACCATAGTCGCTCGAACTACGCAGGAATGTGCCTAGTTGGGGCCGTAGGACACCCAAGCACGCATGTCGGCCATATTTTTGGCTCCCGAATCGACCCAACAACTCAGTCGGTCGTTCGATCCGATCCCATCTGCACCCATCCTCTTCTTTGTTCACGGAGACATGGGCCTGTGTCATTACCGAATCTAAATTCACACAAGCCGCATGACTCTGGGCAGAGATTGGGTAGAGGAGGAAACTTTGTCTGCCACGGAGGACTGCAGAATTTCGGAAGTAACGTGTCTCGGGGTGCGTCTAATACCTTCTACCTCCTCACTCCCTGCTCATCGTCTCCCAGCAGTGATTATGATCAACACCTCGTCTGAGCCTCGCCGCTGCCCGACGCATGTTTTCCGTTTGAATGTTGGCAGTTTGTCCTACAGTTTCGGGCTCTTTGGCCGCGCCTCGCATTCACCGTCCTTTGAGCTGCACAGGGCCTTGATGTGCCTGTTTATTTTGGACGTGCCTGCGTCGATCCGACCTCCCTCTCACTGGCCAGTGCCTTTGCGGTCGACAACAGATGCGCATACGCTACTTTGCGGCATAGGCATTGCGTGCATAGACATCCCCCTCGTTCTACACATGCTGCGGACTTGGATGCTGTCGACCCGTCTTTGCTGTCGCTCCTAGCTCCTACCATCCTCCCGCTCTCGCACTCCCCCAGCATAGTCGAGTGGTCTGTGCGCTGCATCAGGAGCATCACGCTCCCCATGCCATTCACCAAGTCCGCCAATGCGGCGGGCACTGGCGCGGGCGCGACGGAAGAGTGGATGTCGCACGCGAAGGGCATTGAGCGTGAGTGGCGCGTGTGGTATTGGCGCCGTGACTGCTATGGGATAAACTCGAAAGACCGTCTGCGCAGCTCAGTAGGCGTGCGTGTGACCCCGGCAGAGCCTGTGTCTGTTGACGCCCCGCTGCAGGCCTCTGCTGCTCTCGGATCCGGCGGGTTGAACCACAGGACATGATCTCGTAGCACGTACATTGCGCCTCGTGGAATCCATTCGCGAGATGTTGCTCCATGTCTCTTGATCTCGACGCTGCTCACCCTTCGCAGCTCTCATATCCCGCCAGGGTAGACTCGCACCGGGGTCCCCGCCATAAACTTGATGCGTGCGGAATCATGGGAGGATGCAGCGGTGTCTCAACTGCTGGAGAAAGCCATGCAATGGCACGATCTACGATGACGCGCCGTGGATAACAAAGCATTTCTGCCGCGGTAACTTACTTGCTTGCTTTTCGTACTTAGAGCATGAATGAATGATCTGTTTCACGGGTAAAATACATCAGAAATGTTGCGATGCATGGGCGACACTTCCCACAGCCTCATAATATGTTGCAAAAGGTGTCGCAGCTGCAGAAACGGCCAAAGGAGGGAAAGATTAGGCTTGATTTCCTTTTTGGGAAGCGCGAAAAAAAAAATCTCGTGATTGTCATTATTTTCAGGATCTCCTGTAATATTCAAACGTGCCCTCTGAGTCTGACACAACGGGTCACGGAATTTGTTTGAATTCGCTGACCCAGCAACGTGACCTTGAGTCCGGCTTTGTCAAGCTGTCAGCATCCCGTCTTCATAAATGCCGCCATACAGCTTTTCGTTTGCTCGTTTGCTCTCTCTACTCCCTCCGGATAAAGCTTAATGGAACAGAAAAATTCTCCCATTGAAATTCAAAATGTTAAGCAATGGAACGAGAATCTACGTGGCTCAACCGCGGCTGGAATGACTGTTTGGTCGATTTCCATGCCCAATGGTGCCAGCCGTGCAAGGTATGATTCCTCAAATTCGAAATGTACTTGACACTCATTCGGTTAGGCCATAGCTCCTAGATTTAGCCAGTTAGCTTCGCAGAATCCCCATATCCGGTTCCTGCGTGTCGATGTCGACCAACAGAAGGCCATCGCTGCAAAATACCAAGTTACCGCTATGCCTACATTCATTGCGATCAAGGCTGGCAAGCCCGTCGATATGGTTGGTTGTCTAGCTTTTTTCCGACTTGTCTGACGATGTACAGATACGGGAGCTGACCCTCAAGGTCTTGCTCACCTGGTATTCCAACATGGCGGCCCAAACCCTCCTGTTCCCCCACTCCCTGAGGAGGCCGAGGCAGCCAAGGTTTCTGGAAACGTGGGTCATTTTTTTTCTTGGTGTTTAGGTTTTGATATTTATTTTCTGCGGCAGGCTTTCTATAAGGACGGACACTACGCAGAGGCTATCGAACAATACACTGCCGCAATTTCCGCAGCTCCAAATTCTGGTGCACTCTATGGCAACCGCTCCATCGCATATCTGAAATTGACACCCCCGAATCTGGACCTTGCCCTTGCCGATGCGGAAAAAGCGACGGAGGTCGAGCCGAAATGGGGCAAAGGCTACGCCAGACTAGGAGAAGCGCTGCAGGCCCTAGAGAAGGACGAGGAGGCGGTCAAGGCATTTGAGAAGGCTGTCGATCTCTCACAGGGTCTTGCGAAAACAGAGCGAAGAAGAAGCTGGAAGCGGTGAAAAAGAGGCTCGGCTGGCATTAGATCCGGTCTTGTTTCTGGCATCCATTGTATCTATAGGGCTGATTGTATAGTAGGGCATGCAATGCATTGCTACGTGCTGGTCTGACTGATAATCGCACATTACACTCGTAAATCTTGGATCTTGGCACATCAGATTTTGAGCGTGAAGTGAAATTGAACAAGTGTAACACCATTCAACATCACGTTTACTTTTTCTCCAAATGTGTTACGACGTTTGGCACACGCTGCCGATGCGAACCGAAAGTGGCGAGGTCAGAGCCGCAAACAAATAATATCGGACATGGAACTCAGAAACCCGTCGTGATGTACGTATGTCCTTGAGTTGGAAGTTTATCCCCTACTCTACTGAATTCCAGATCATGAAATCAAAAATAGTTCAAGCCCTTCTGGTGAAGCGTGGAGGAGAAGCACGGCGACCACCTCCGTATCCGCATCCAGCGAACCAGGGAGAGAGAGATGGGCGAGAGTGCTCTTCTCCGATGAAATAAGAGATGCCTCAAGGACAGGATGTCAGTCGCGCATCGTTGTTGGTTTGCTGAAAAAACGGTGAGCAGCGGGGTGGTGTGGCTGAGGAGCGGGGCGAGCGAAGCTATTTTTTTTTTCATCACGAAAACCTCTTAAATTCTTCGACTGGGCCGAATTAAATTTTCGACTTAGGGGTGACCTGTTACAGTATGAGTGTTCTTAGTGTTGTGAGCTATTTATTGAAGAATTTCTATTGGAATGTAGGACTCGGGTAGGTTTTTCGAGAAAAAAACAAAACAGTTTTCAGAGAGAAGGCGAACAAAACGGACAAACTGACAGCAGTGGGGTTCGAACCCACGCCCTTTCGGACTGGATAAACAGGTAAATCCTAATTCCAGCGCCTTAGACCACTCGGCCATGCTGCCGTCTTATTGGATCTCGCAGAAAATGGGGAAGACCGAACAAGAACATGGGCCCCAAACCTTGAGAAATCAAAATACATTCAACAGATTCTAAATGGAATGAGTTATAGATCCTCGTTTTGCTCCTTAGACCACTCGGCCATACTGTCGACTCTGTATTGGTTCCATAGAAAGTGATAGTGACAGAACATATGCAATGTCGAATTACCATCGAAATAAATACATTTAGATGGTCTTACTGTCATATATGATTGCCTAAAACATAGATGCTTACACTAGAACGAAAGCCAGTCTCTCTACGGGGTGCAAGCTTCCTTCCCAATCGGGGTCGATATAATTTGTTCGGCGTAGTGGACAAACAATGGATCACGTGGTGGCGTTCCTTCTTGAGTCTTTTGCAACACACCGCAGACCACACTATCTGCCACCATGCATTTTTCGACGTCCAGCCTGGGCACTTCAGGCTATCCTTCAAGTGGCTTTCGTTTTCGAGTCAACCTTTGCATCCCAGCATCCTCTCTTGAATTCTGCGGGTGGGGCAGTCAGCCCTGGGCACCGAGGCGCGTGCTGGACGATTATCACAATAACTTCATGTCAACTGACAGAGTGCGTAGCTGGGATCGATACGATGAAGGGCTATTTACACCTCTTGAAAACTTGAATTACTATCTGAGACGCAGTTTACTGTTCTGAGGCATCCTGTGTTCCCGCATCACGGCGTCCGTATTAAAAAATCTTCTTTCTGTGATGAAACAGTCCAGTAAGTATATCTGGGGGCTGTTGTGCTTCTATGGTTCAGCTCACCGCACAAAATGCAGAGCATACACCGGTTACATTGATATTCAAGCTCGCCATATTTTTTTCTATTTCTTCGAGAGTCGAAATGACCCAGACACGGACGACGTAATTTTCTGGACCAATGGGGGTGCTCAAAGTTAATTGAGAGCCGTATTTTAACCCGATTAATTGTTTATAGGACCAGGCTGTTCGTCGTCATTGGGGTTATTCATGGAACTAGGCCTGTTACCCTGTTTGAACCTTTAGACGTTAATTTGCTTATTCTATCAAAGCCCTTGCAGGATCTCATCCAACAGTACCACTACATTGCACCCTGAGAGTTGGAACACCAACAGCAGTATCTTTTTTGTGGATCAACCTATCGGGGTTGGATTTTCTTACGCGGATTACGGCGAATTCGTTGTAGGTTGATAACCAATTATATCTGAATCTCAAACTTAATTTAATTCAGAGCACGACGGAGGAGGCTGCAAAGGATATGGCTGCCTTCGTGTTCATATTTTTCGAACACTTCTCAAAGTTCAAGGGCCGCCCATTTCATATGGCTGGTGAATCGTACGGGGTAGGTTGCATTTTGCTTTCCATATTTCATCGCATAACGGAGTTAGGGTCGCTACATCCCTGTATTTGCAGCGGAAGTTTACGACCAAAATACCAAACTGGTTGAAGCTGGCTTGACTCCAATCAACCTGACTTCCATTATGATCGGTGCCTTGGTTCCTCTGTGCTGTTCTGGTCTTGTTGATTTTTATACAACTTCAGGGAACGGAATCACAGACTTTTATCATCAGGTTTCATCGGTCTTCGATATGCAATGTACTGCGGCGTCGGTTCCGCCTATCATGGACATTGCGTGCGTTTGTCTTATGAATCAGTCATTGCCTATAACCACCGTGATGCAGTACTTGTGTCCAGATGAAACAAATGGTGACATCCATTCATTCAACCGAGGAGCTCTACTGATCCTGCTTAGATTCCTCGATGTCAAAAGTGGCTGAAAAAGTCGTGCTTGGATCACTTTGATCAAATTGATTGCCGCGCAGCCATGGATTTCTGCGGGTCAGCTCGAGGTCCATTCTGGTCCACAGGTCAGTATTATTTTCAACCTACTGCATGCAAAAAAAACTGGAATTCAATCAGGAATGAATCCATATGACATTTCGCGAGAATGTGAGGGCGGGCTAGGTGAAACTCTTTGTTACCCCGCGATAAGGTAGGCCTCCATTTAATCCCGTCTCAAATACATATAATCCTTGTGCCCCACGTATCTCGACCGTCCAGAAATTCGCGAGATGCTCGGGGTTGATCCCTCGTTGACCTCAAACTTTTCGTCTTGCTCAAATGCGGTTGGATATGCGTTCTACGAAACACGATGAATATCGAAACACACAGTATTATGTGGCCGCATTACTTGAGCGCGGTGTACGGGTTCTAATCTACGTTGGAACATACGATTGGATATGCAATTGGGTCGGAAACGAGCGCTGGACCTTGGCCATGGAGTGGAGTGGACAAGAAGAATTTTCTCGACAGGAGTTGAAACCGTGGGGTGGGGGAAGGGAAGTCCACAGATCGGTCTGACCCGGAGTGCAAAAGGTTTGACTTTTGCGACTGTTGAAGGGGCGGGACACATGGTACGTCTCTATGAACCGGGTTGAATATATCACAATAAATTTTTAGGTGCCATACGATAAGCCGAAAGAATCGTTGGAACTCGTTCAACGTTGGCTCGCAGGTAGGGACTTTTAAATGAGGGCGATGTCGTCTACGCAGAGTCTACGTTTGTGTTCAGTGTAGAAAGTTGGTTTGTTTCACACGGGGAATCCAAGGCTGCGGTACAGCAAAGAGCCGTCTGAAATTCAATGACGACAAAAAAAATGAGCGGAATTGGAGCTCGACCGAAGGGTCGGAATGACAACACTTTCCAGAAACACCTTGCACCTTTGATTCTTTGCCTTTGGCGCATCAAGCGTCTATTACCGGGCTCCCGTCCTATGTCATTGCATTAAACCACCTGGCAAAAAAGCTTAAGACCTTTATGGAACATGATTTTCTTCTTGGCGTTGGTGAAATTTCTGAAGCGAAACGAACTCCGAAATCCACGGCGGCAGAAATTCACTCGCAGTGCTCGGAGATGTTGTCCATGCATTTCAAGCAAGCGCCGAACACTGGCATTATTTAATTTAATCTGTACAGCATTGAAAAATGAAGGTCTTCACAATGTGGGCAGAATTGGCCGCTCAACGAGGAGATGGAGAGCCGACGGAGCATCTACGGAGGAACATCGAAAGGTCTTGAGATGGTAGAAAGCACGGGAGATGGAGGCATAGTCGCGAGAGTGTTGGAAAGGTGTACTGACTCGGAGTGAAGAATGAAAGATAGATATTAGAGAGATGTTCATGAATGTCGGAGTAATCACTATGCTATAGCCAAAATGTCGAATACAATGAAAGAGACATAAAGAGGCGTATGGCGTAGGCGACGGTGGAAGCAGCACGAGAGTCGATAGCCTTCAAGTTGGTGCGCGAGCGACCAGTTCCTCTATGGCAAGTTCTTCCCGATTGGGGAGCTGAAAGATATATGGCAATCTTCCGACCGAGGTCTATAGCATCGTCAGACTGCCACGCATTTACCATTTCTTGGAAGCATTCAATTGCCGGACGTTTGATACAGAAGGCGTCCCATGTTTGGATCCCAAGCCTTCGTCCTCCAGTGGTTTGTCATTTCCTGACTCTATTTACCCCACACGACTCGATTTTCGAGATTTCGCGTTTCCCAATCTATGGGGGTCCACGGGCTTAGCACTTATATCAGGGAAAACCGGAGGCTTTCCACAACGCACTGCACTTCCTCCGATGAAGCGCCACAGGCGTCCGATCGAATTAAAATTGTTGTGGATGGGTGGTCGTAAGTGCGGTCGAACCGATTTAGTATGGACATTTCTGGACAACTCCTGCACCCATCTAGGTTCATCTACGACTTATACCGCAGCTCCGGTATTTAATTTTACCTCAAGCATTTCATTGGATCTAACTCATACTTCAGGTCTGCCTTGGGTATATGGTGGACAGTATGCAGCTTTCGGGAAGATCGTAACTGCGGTAGTCAACGCTTGGGTTAGCGTGGGTTTTACTATTTATTTTGTTTTTGACGGTTTGTATGCCCACTGTGCATTTTCAATGTCCCTCATATTTTGTAGGCGCCTGTCCTGGCCTCAAATTTCCGACACTGGTTTCTCGTTTAGCTCAATCGAATATCTCGCACTCTCTCATCTTCTTCCGTACCTCAGCAGCCTCGCGGTCTAGCCCTCGGTTTTTAAACGAGTCGAGGATCATCCCGCCTCTTTCATACACGGCGTGTCTCGACGCTCTCAAAGCCATTTGTCAGACTACCGACACCGTTTCTATTCACTATGCGGACGAGGAAGGTGACCCATATGCGGTCGAGCTCGCGGGCAGACTTGGCGCGTTTGTCGTCGGGACCGATTCGGATTTCGTCATTTTAAATTCGGAAGGATACCGTGGATATATACCCCTGGATGAGATGGTGTGGAATATACCCACTACCAGTGAACCTACGGTCGTCGAGGACGACGATTTTCAGCAAGTTCGAAAACCCAAGACCAGGAAAAAGGTCGTAAACCCCAGCTCTGGTCGGGGTATAATCCCGCCGGATTCCACCTCCGGATTATCGCTGTCGTTCACCGCATATAGTCCCACGACTCTCGCGTCACATCTAACCTACCTGTGACTCTTTTACCTCTCTTCGGCGCGCTGGTGGGCAACGATTTCTCGAATCAATCCGCCTCTACCCGCCGAAATGTCCAACTTCTATTTTTTGAACGACAGTTATCTTTGACGCAGCGCATAAATCGCGTGGCGGCAACAATGCACTCTATCCTTTCGGCATCTGCTCAGAAGGGGAAGCAAAAGCAGGTCGAGGGCGTTATGGATCTCATTGATAGGACCGTAAACGCCCTCCTTGTTCGATCTATTTCGTCGATGGGTTCTGGGGAAGTCGAAGCGATTGTAGAGCGAATCGTAGTGGCCACCCTCCAGTACGCGCCCGAAGAACGAAGAGGATTCCTAGATTTTGGCCCACAGACATATGCGCCCTGCACGAGGCTGATGTTTGCCCGATTTTACCCATGTTTTCTAGACTGGTTACTGCGGAGGCATTGTTGGAGGAACGGGAGAATGACGACGAGCTCTTGAAACGGAACGAACTCAGAGGCCAATATCTATCGGCGTATAGAGACGGACAACTTCACGCCAAGGTGTTGGATATTTTACATACAGGAACCTCGTGGCCACGACTTTCTTAGAAACCCCCGACTTGGAGACGGTTAGTCGGGTTTTGGGCAGACCTATTCGGCAATGGGGTTACGCGATCTTGCATGACACCGTCGGACTGCCGACGCCTCTTCTGTTGAGGATGAGACGACTAGCGAGATTGATGGCTCGACATTCGACGAGGAGGCGGAAGAAGACGACGAAGATGAGTTAATTGACGTGGTGGAGTCGGATTCGGACGACGACGGCAAGGGTGGTGCAGATTTGCTTGCACCTTTGCGAGGTGCCTTGCAACGACTCCATGTTCCAGAGGACGATAATGATACGGCGCCAACATCGTCATCTCGACTCGGGGAACTCAAACCCCCACAATAACCGAGTATGTCCGTCGTGGAACCCGAATCGCAGAGGAACAAGTAATCGTACCCCCAATTTCTGATCTCCTCTCGTCAATATCAAGCACTGACTTCCTTCCTACCGATGCCACCCCGGTCTTGTTACAGCCGGAGCAAGACCGATTCACGATTCTTCTTCGTGTGTTGAATCGGACACCAATCCCATCCGATCTTTACCACCAACGAAACTGGCAGTCGCTCTCTGTCTGCGATGGTTCTCCTGACTCTGCATTCCAGAGCGCTGGACAGTGGGGGAGCAGGGAACGGGAGAAGGAGCGATGGACCAGGAAAGAGGCTCGGTGTTTCTCGCCGCGTTCTCTTGGACAGCTGAAGAAGCCGCCCTCTGGACAGGAAAATATATACCAGAAATCCTGGATAGAATGTCCAGCTTACGGCTCAAGTGTTGACGGCACTGGAGAGCATTGACCAATTTTCCCAGATCCTCCCGTCAATGAGCGCTTGCCTTCACCTGCATCATTGTTCTCGGGAGTGGATTTTCACGCGTGCTTGACCGGAATCAAGGCAGTGGACGTGCCTGATACCCTTTGGGATGCATGCATTGATGATATCGCAGAGACGTTTGGCGACGAACGAAAGAAGAAACCGAAGAAACCAAGCAGACGCCTGCACTGCCGGCGAGGACTCTCGGAAACCTGTTAAGGGCGGTAGTCTTTCGAACTACTCGCGGACGCTGACGCTAATGCCCATTGCTGTGTATTTATATGCCCTGTTTAGTCCTTTAAATTTTATTGCTGTAAATTTACCCTTGTGGGCGCCTCCAATGATTTCCTTTTTGGGAGGATTCCTATTGACCTCTCGTCCTTTCCTGTGCGCTGCGAATTCGGGAAAGGGACAAAAAACAGCTCCGTTGTCAGAGCGTACAGGTTTGGTTTATATACCCTTTCTCCCGCGCAGCTTCTCCCGCCGGGTCCCTGATCTACATTCCCCATTGTTCCCGTAGGCTGTGCGCCTCAATGCCACAGCCGCCTTTCAAGTTCCTACCAACACCGGTCGCTGCAATCTGACCGACAGCATCCTAGCCGAGCATTTCGGCTGTGAGAGCACCGCTTCAGACTCGAGTTATATATATTGCGTTGGTTTCCCCAATGATTTTCAACATACCTGTCACTCTCCCCCTCCTTCGTCTGCTTGCTCATGGCGACCATTAAGACAACTACACCTGCTCTTCCAGATTATATTACCTACCGGTTTGCAAACCGCTGGTGTACGTCCGTCCAGCGCAGACATACGAGGTCCGTTCCCCTCGCCACCGTTCTCTTTAATTATTTTGTGCTGACTCGGCTATGGATCCGCAGACTGCACTCGACATCGCGCAGAAAGAGTTCATAGAGCTCGCAGACGTGCCGCGCGAGCGCATTTCGTTCAACACCGTCGCCACGTTGAATCGACAGGAGCCCGCGTCGTGCGCATATCGGAGAGCGCGTGGTTCGCGGCGGTGGCGCGCCAACTGTGTGGGGGCGTCATCGACATCCTCGTCTCGCCCGACCCGAATTCTCCCGATGTATCTCGCGGTGCCGATGGACATGATGAAAGAGGAGATTGATATATTGCGCAAGACGCGCTCGACACCCGCCACCCCTGTGCAGTCGCGGCAGTCGTCCCCGTCGGGGCGGAGCACCAAGAGCGCAAAACGGTCGTGGTTACCAAGGCTGGCTTAATATTTTGAACCCATACCTGCCTCCACGACGACCAGATGGCCCTCTCCCATCCATCTTCCTGTCGATTTATCCAATACATACCCTTCATGCGATACCAACACACTTGTACATAACCGCAATCATTCTCACTCTGTATTCATTTACGCATTTCCGGTTGTACTAGGTTTTCCGTGGCTCTTAGAGAGAATTCATCTAGAGTGCCAAA